>JACEFZ010018330.1:0-11805 GCA_014155875.1 Cepaea nemoralis | reverse complement strand
TAAAAATCCGGGGTTCAGAAACTGGTAGTTTCTGTCCATCAATATGTAGTTCCGTTGTCTTCGTTGGGACTTGTGGCAGCCTACCTGTCGGCCGAGTGGACACTGGTTTGAATTCACATCGAGGTGGGTTTTTAAGTTGATCTGGGCTCCCAAGGTACTTTGTTACATTGCAGATGTCCCATTATTTGTTATATACTAATTTAAGAACAAGATGCATAAAATATATACAGAACGCCATTAATCTAATCTCTTCATGGTCAGGAAATCTTCAAAACGTGGTAGGTATGTGCACACACATATTAAACATTAATAACTTTTTTAGACAGTGTGCAGATGAGTTTATGGAATTTAAATATCCAGGCTTTATAATTGTCCTTTAGCAAACAAGTATAACCATCCCTGATAAATACAATCATTGGAAATATGTTTTTTTTAAAAAAAGGTAATATTGCAAAGTGAAAAGGATATAGCCAAAAATAACTACCAGGTTGTTGATATCTGTGTACTTGGGAAGTGAAGGGGTTGTTGTTCACGGTGTACTTATGAATAGAGGTGGTTGTTGTTCGCTGTGTACTTGGGAAGTGACGTGGCATAGTTGTTCTCTGTGAATTTGGGAAATTAGGTGGTTTTTGTTCACTGTGTACTCTGGAAGTGACGTGGCATATTTTATCGCAGTGTACTTGGGAAATTAGGTGGCATAGTTGATTACTGTGAACTTGGGAAGTGAGATGATTGTTGTTCACTTTGTACTTGGGAAGTGAGGTAATAGTTGTTCACTGTGTACTTGGGAAGTGAGGTAATAGTTGTTCATTGTGTACTTGTGAAGTGAGGTAGCATAGTTGACCACTGTATACTTGGGAAGTGAGGTAATAGCTGTTCACTGTGTACTTGGGAAGTGAGGTAATAGTTGTTCACTGTGTACTTGGGAAGTGAGGTAATAGTTGTTCACTGTGTACTTGGGAAGTGAGGTAATGGTTGTTCAATATGTACTTAGGAAGTGAGTTAATAGTTTTCACTATGTTCTTGGGAAGTGAGGTAATAGTTGTTCACTGTGTTCTTGGGAAGTGAGGTAATAGCTGTTCACTGTGTACTTGAGAAGTGAGGTAATAGTTGTTCACTGTGTACTTGGGAAGTGAGGTAGCATAGTTGATCACTGTGTACTTGGGAAGTGATGTAGCATAGTTGATCACTGTGTACTTGGGAAGTGAGGTAATAGCTGTTCACTGTGTACTTGTGAAGTGAGGTGATTGTTGTTCACTGTGTACTTGGGAAGTGAGGTAATAGTTGTTCACTGTGTACTTACTTGGGAAGTGAGGTAATAGTTGTTCACTGTGTACTTACTTGGGAAGTGAGGTAATAGTTGTTCACTGTTTACTTGGGAAGTGAGGTAATAGTTGTTCACTGTGTACTTATGAAGTGAGGTGATTGTTGTTCACTGTGTACTTGGGAAGTGAGGTAATAGTTGTCCAATATGTACTTAGGAAGTGAGTTAATAGTTTTCACTG
The DNA here is from genome assembly GCA_014155875.1 of Cepaea nemoralis. Classification (NCBI taxonomy): domain Eukaryota; kingdom Metazoa; phylum Mollusca; class Gastropoda; order Stylommatophora; family Helicidae; genus Cepaea; species Cepaea nemoralis. Next base: position 10,300 of record JACEFZ010018330.1, on the reverse strand, counting down.
TGTACTTAGGAAATGAGGTGATTGTTGTTCACTGTGTACTTGGGAAGTGAGGTAGCATAGTTGATCACTGTGTACTTATGAAGTGAGGTAATAGCTGTTCACTGTGTACTTGGAAAGTGAAGTAATAGTTGTTCACTGTGTACTTGGGAAATTAGTTAACAGTTGTTCACTGTGTACTTGGGAAGAGAAGTAGTTGTTGTTCATTGTGTACTTAGAAAGTGAGGTGATTTTGCTCACTGTTTACTTAGGAAGTGAGGTTGTTATTGTCACTGTGTACTTAGGAAATGAGTTGCCATATTGCCTTAGTTGTTCAATATGTACCTTGGAAGTGAGGTGGCATAGTTGATCATTGTGTACTTGGGAAGTCCGGTGGCATAGTCGATCACTGTGTATTCGGAAAGTGAGGTGGTTGTTGCTCACTGTGTATCTGGGAAGAGAGGTGGTTGTTGTTCACTGTGTATTTGGGAAGAGAGGTGGTTGTTGTTCACAGTGTATCTGGGAAGAGAGGTGGTTGTTGTTCACTGTGTATTTGGGAAGAGAGGTGGTTGTTGCTCACTGTGTATCTGGGAAGAGAGGTGGTTGTTGCTCACTGTGTATCTGGGAAGAGAGGTGGTTGTTGTTCACTGTGTATTTAGGAAGTGAGGTTTCACAGTTGTTCACAGTGAACTTGGGAAGAGAGGTGGTTGTTGTTCACTGTGTATTTGGGAAGAGAGGTGGTTGTTGTTCACTGTGTATTTAGGAAGTGAGGTTTCACAGTTGTTCACAGTGAACTTGGGAAGAGAGGTGGTTGTTGTTTACTGTGTTCTTGGGAGGTGAGGCATAGTTGTTCACTGTGTACATGGGAAGCCACGTGGCATTTGTTCATTATGTATTTGGGAAGTGCGGTGGCATTCTGTGTACTTGAGAAGTGAGGTGGTTGTTGTTTACTGTGTACTTGGGAAGTGATGTGTTTGTTGTTCACTGTTTACTTGGGAAGTGGGGTTATTATTGGTCACTGTGTACTTTGGAATGAGGTGGTTGTTGTTTGCTGTTTATTTTGGAAGTGAGTCATTGTTGTTCACTGTGTACTTGGGAAGCCACTTGGCAATATTTCACATGTGTACTAGGGAAGTGAGGTGACAATAGTTCACTGTGTACTTGGGAAGTGAGGTGGCATAGCTGTTCACTGTGTATTTGGAGAGAGAGGAGGCAATTGTAGTTCACTGTTTACTTGGGAAGACAGGAGGTGATAGTTCACTGCGGACTTGGGAAGAGAGGAGGAAATAGTTCAATGTGCACTTGGAGAGTGAGGTGGCATAGCTTTTCACTGTGTACTAGGGAAGTGAGGTGGCAATAGTTCACTACGTACTTGAGAAGTTAGGTGGCAATAGTTCACTACGTACTTGAGAAGTTAGGTGGCAATAGTTCACTACGTACTTGAGAAGTTAGGTGGCAATAGTTCACTACGTACTTGGGAAGTTAGGCGGCAATATCTCACTACGTACTTGAGAAGTTAGGTGGTAATAGTTCACTACGTACTTGGGAAGTTAGGTGGCAATATCTCACTACGTACTTGAGAAGTTAGGTGGCAATATCTCACTACGTACTTGAGAAGTTAGGTGGCAATATCTCACTACGTACTTGGGAAGTTAGGTGGTAATAGCTCACTACGTACTTGGGAAGCGAGGTGGCATAGTTGGTCTCTGTCGCGAAACGACACTTGAATGATATCATCTTTGATCCAGTAACTAAACGTTCCTGTTTTTCTTATAAACAAGGGAATACCTAATAAGTAAGTAGAACTCGCTTCTTCAAGAAGAGGTGAAATCTAATTTCTAATTCAGCGCAAAGGCGTGATTGTGCCCGAGTCTCGAGTCATCGAGCGGGATTATGTTAATGAGTTCCTTACGATTGTGTAGTCACTTCATGACTTGACCGGTCGCTGCAACAAGTCCATGCGTCTTGTATTTCGAGTGTCAAAGAACCTCTAGAGTTGAAAGATCCATGGACCAAGATGTTGTTTTCGTAGAATAAGGTATTTGTGTGTTATATTTTCTTACACACTGTGTTAAGCCGACTATTAGATGTCACAACCGAGGCTGTCTTGCGTTGACCTTGACTTGACGTAAGTAGGTTAATCCTTGCATCACTAATGAGGGGAAAACGGCATGATCAGTAGCGATCAGTATCTACAATCAATCTCACCGAAACTTTACTATTTGGGTTACGCTACAACCATAGTGAAATACGCTTCAATTAGACGAATATACACTATATAGGGAAACATTTATAATGATTATATAGAGGACATTCCGTGCGTAGTATCGGCCCTGGCCAAACTTCTTTGTTAAGCGCGTTATTGTTCATTGGGAGCATGGACGCTTTCTATGCCTCAATATTATGGGGTGCTACCACAGAACTATTATACTTCTGTAGATTCCAGACGGAGAATGGGAGTTTATCCATAAACTTATAACAAATGATGTAATGTACCTACTAGACTATTCCTGCTCCTGAACGAGCTTTGGTACCTCTTGACTTTATTCTTACTATCACGAGACGGACAATGTTATTATAATTGCTCTCGGAGGAGCACCGGCATTATCTATACTTTATAATTATCTGGTGCTTTACTTTAAAATTAACCTGATCCCGCTCCATTGGGAGAAGAAGAGGCATTCAATTTATGTTAACCTCTTTAGTGCGAGGTTAATGAATGGGTTCGGAAATAACACACAACTTTCTGCGTAGGAGCAGGAAGCATGTATCAACTAACAAACTTTCTTTTCTACAGGGTGATGAACACTCATAAGGAGGGGAATCTTGTGATTACACTGAGGTTCTTCTATTGGGAAGGTTACACCTCTTCAGCAGAACGCCTAACAGATTAGTGTTCTACTAAGACTATAAAGATACCGGACGGATGTCGATAGTCCCAACAGCGATGAGACCTGAAAATGAAGTCTGAGAAGACAAAAAGACAAGGGTGAATGAAATGAGTGAGAAAGTCTGGGTTCTTGTATGAAAGGGTTCAGGATGTCCAGAGTCTGCCTCGACGACCGGGCCTATACAAGCCGAGACCAGGTTCTTTCAAGGCGGCGCTGTTCACTGGAGCCTCCAGTTAGATAAGGTTCTAACCAGCTCAAGGCTTCCAGTCAAGCCATCCAGGATCTGATAATAAATGTATATTGATAATTTTTTGTTCTGATGGGATGCCTGTCCTGTTCATTGTCATGTGCACCAGGGAGTAATGCAGGTCACTTTCCCCGGGTTGTCTATTTCAGGGTCTCCATTTTGGTGGTTGGCAGCTGAATAAAGTTAAAATTGGTCGACGATGGCGAATCACTCAACGGAAGCTCAACCAGGCCTACCCTATAATTAAGTCTTCTGCTTTTTGGATATACCATTCCTGATCCGTCTTGTTGAGACTCATCAGCTATTAAGACCCTAAAGCATGGCCTCCATAGCCAGTATACGATTCTTCAACAGATGGCTTTGTTATTCATAACCATACACGGTATTGAGAAGAAAGACACTATCACCACTCTGATGGCGTCCATGTCAATAGTGACCGTGAATTTCAGTTCACTACGCCTTCCATCACTAAAAGTACTTACGTCGAAAACCGTTACCATCTCCTACCACGATCCCCACAACACCACACACTCCCACGACTGTCTATATAAGAGTATCCAGGTGAAATTCATGTTAGTATCACAGTCTGGGATTTTGAGATAAGTAGCAATTTTTGTTTTTAATTCAATTTTTCTATTTCTCTTCATTCTCATTGTTTTCATCTTTTCATTCTTCTCATTCCGTCCTTATGCCTTGATGTAGTTACTGGAGGCTTCTCTCCGTGGTTATATGTTGTATTTTGTGTATGTATATATTTGCTGACGAAGGCTAGTCGTCGCAACGTCTTGTGTTTTCCGTAATTGTGTTCTGTAAAGCTGCATTACTATGTATTATTTTCTATTATTTACATTCCCACAGTTTTGCCGCAGTTCCACTAATTCTATTCATAAAGTCGAAAGAAGCCCATGTCATTGCACCGTGTTTTACCACATATTGCTCGGCCTCTCTCCGCAGAATGATAAGCCTACTGCCGATAGCATCGCACAAAGCACTAACTGTGTAACTCTAGCGATGACTCTCAGGTCAGTCGTGGTCTCATCGATGCAGCCCAGGGAACAAACCCACGACCTCAAAAGCGCGAGGCAAGCCGCTGTGAAGAAGAAATCTATTCAATTGCAATGAAATACCCCTGCTTGTTGCACTCGTATTAGTACTATTATGGGTTTCCGAGACAAATTTTTGTTTCTCAGAAACATTCAACTGAACTGAGTGATATTTGTGTCCTTCGGTGAAATCCTGGGTATCTAGGCTGTGTGCACAACAAACTTCAGTTACTCCCAGTTTCTTGGGTAAAGCTATGTATACAGATTTCGCATATATTCTGTTGTAACTAGCAATCAACGTACTAGTTAATATTTTTTTTTACTTTTCCCAGTACTTCAAATTAAAGTAATTTTGGATCATTTATGTTTTCCGTTATTATATATATATATTACAGAAATATGGACAACACAGGGACAGTGTGCTGAAAAAATGTGCTTTTATTTGTCGTGTGGTGGAAACATATGCACAACGAATAAACAGTGTGCTAAGAAAAGTTAGAATTTTTGTTATTCTTCGGTGTAGAAATATGGACAACGAATAAACAGTAAGGTACGAGCATTTATGTTCCTATTATTGTATGGTGCAGAAATACCTAATACTTATTTTAAGAATCAGCGTCACTGCATTTGGATCATTCCCATTCTTGTTCCTCCTCCTCAGATGTCAAAAAGCTAGTGCACTTACGTATAAACTTTCACCCTTACTTAAACATCCAAATATACCCATGTCCGCAAAACGACAGATAATAAACAGCATATTCACACCAACCCTATGCTACCAATCTCAAACCTGGACTTTATCCAAATTACATCTTCGCAAAATCAACACCTGCGAAATGAGATGCCTGAGGAGAGCTGCCAACTTAACAATCCGAGACAGAGCAAAAAATGCTATTATCAGACAGACTGTTGGATCAACACCTTGTGCCACATTTATTGAAAGACAGAAGATCAAGTGGTTTGGCCATGTCGTTAGAATGCAACACTAGCAACTACCATCACTGGCCATACATCTAAGATCATCTGCGACAAGACCACGAGGATGTCCAAGAAGAACATGGATTGACGACATCAAAGACATTGTACAACCACACGGAATGACACTATCCAGTGCCGCCCACCGGGCGCTGGAACGCAAATTATTCCTCCCCACGACGCTTGACGGCAAAAGTGGAAGATGATGATGATGATGATGATGATGATGATGATGATGATGATGATGATGATGATGATGATGATGATGATGATGATGATGATACTTGACTAACATGCGTAACAGGAGAAATTATGCAAGATGGATTGAGAAGCTATCATGGAGGAATATGAGTTGCAGAGTTGATCCAGAACACCAAAGACCGAGATCTGTGGAGAGTCTTGAACGTCTACGGCAGCTGGCATGGCACTTTATGATGATGTTGAAAATGCGTAATGAGACATAGTCACTGAAACTGTTCCAAGGTGGAGCATTTATTAGTCCATTTGTAAAGTGACCAAGTATATATAAACTCGTTAATTAACAAGTCTAACGTGTATCAACTTCCTCAGTCCGCAGATTCTTATGCTCTATGTTTGAGTTAGGGTGGCATGATGTTTACTCAGTTGTCTGGCGTAGCATTGATAAAAGAGACTTACTGTTGCTGAGCTTTTACAGGAATCCGAATAAAAACACACAAATAGAACCGACAACCTCGACGGATAGAAAAACATACACAAATATAGGCGAACGTTTAGATCCAAGTCATTATCAACGGAATAAACAAAACAAAAAATCAATACAAAACATGCAATAATAAACAATAAGGACAAATTCTTCCATGAACAGCGTCCAGTACAGACGACTGAACTGTGGTTTAAAGTTCTGAGACTGAACGATGATTTGAAGTACTGAGACTGAACGGTTATTTGAAGTATTCCGTCTCCTGGACACGACACCGTTTAGGAGTGTAATCTTCTGTTTTGTTCATTTGCTAAATAGTTTGTATTGTTTCGTTTCTGAAATTCCGTAGATAAAGACTTCGACCGAAACGTTACGACTTATCTGCGTATGTTTTTTTAATCTTACTTGGTACAATGTCTAGTGAGTTGTCTTACTTGGTACAGTGACTAATGAGTTGCCTTATACAGTACCGTGACAAGTGAGTTGTCTTACATGGCACAGTGGCTAGTGAGTTGTCTTACATGGTACAATGTCTAGTGAGTTTTCTTACAAGGTAAAGTGTCTAGTGAGTTGTCTTGCATTGTACAGTGTCAATTGAGTTGTCTTACATGGTAAAGTGTTTAGTGAGTTGTCTTGCATTGTACAGTGTCAATTGAGTTGTCTTACATGGTACAGTTTCCAGTGAATCGTCTTACATTGTACAGTGTCACTTGAGTTGTCTTACATGGTAGTTTCTAGTGAGTTGTCTTATACAGTACAGTGTCTAGTGAGTTGTCTTACATGATACAGTGTCTAGTTAGTTGTCTTACATGGTACAGTGTCTAGTGAGTTCTCTTACATGGTACAGTGTCTAGTGAGTTGTCTTACATGGTACAGTGTCTAGTGAGTTCTCTTACATGGTACAGTTTCTAGTGAGTTGTCTTACATGGTACAGTGTCTAGTGAGTTGTCTTACATGGTACACTTTCTAGTGAGTTGTCTTACATGGTAGTGTCTAGAGAGTTGTCTTACATGGTTACAGCGTCTAGTGAATTTTCTTACATGGTACACCGTCTAGTTAGTTGTCTTACATGGTACAGTGACTAGTGAGGTGTCTTACTGGCGCAATGTTTAGTGAGCTGTCTTACATGCTACATAGTCTAGTGAGATGTCTTACTTGGTACAGTGTCAAGTGAGTTGTTGTCACGGAATTACCGGAGATGTCGAACCGGCATGATAGATTGCAGGAGACAATCGTCTATGGGCCGCTGGAACTCTGTGTTGTAAGGAGGTTTCCCTAGATCAAACGCCGGCAAAGATTCTATGTGTGCAGGGGAAGTCTGTCTCGGATCAAAGAGGAATAAGTCGGCATTCTGTTTACCCCGATCGGAAGAATGAAGGAGGGATGCCGTCTTAACTTGGTTGCCGGCCACGTGAGTGACGTCATTCTGGCGAAAATTCTCGGCGGCCTGAAAATAACTAAATTATGATCAGTGTGCCAGGGTTTGTGAAACGGAGTGAGGGATTTCGTTTATTCCCGTCGGAACAAGAAAAGAAACTGAAGTGTCCAATGTTGATGGAAGTCAATGGACATTTCTCCTTAGTGGGAATTCGTAGTTTCGATTCAGGAGAAGGAAATTGTTCGCATAAGGTAGTTTATTGTTAGAGATTTGGAATCGAGCATAGTGATAGTGCGTTGTGTGAACCTATTCTAGGAGTGTTGGCCGCAGCCGGCTGATGTGTTGATTAAAATAGGTCGAGTAATATATCGTCTGGCTCGGCAGGTTAACGCTAGTGTCGTGGGATGATATTCAGTGAGATTGAGGGGGGGGGGGGGTTCTACTTGGGTTTCTTCAATTTCCTTTTGTCTTTCCTTTTTCTTATCACGTCTCAGGCTAACGTGATGAACTGCTCTGTCTTATGCCAGAGTATGGTTCTATGAGGATCTAGATATTAATGTCTGAGTACGGCCTTCGGCCTGCACTCACATATAATAAGTCTGAATCGGGTTGCTCTCACCGGGTGTTCTCTCTTCGACCGGTTCTACTAGATTAGAGAACATACCTACAATTCAGAGATGAGGAGAAGGGCAGTAACCTGGTGGAGTTGCTAACTGACCATGACAATTGGACCGTGTTCTACAAGGAAGGTCCAACACCTCATGCTCTCATCGGAGTATAGATAGTCAATCATGGGGAGAGTGCCTTATCAGTGGATGAATTCCCAGAAAAACCACTGAGTTATTCACTGTGACTGTTACAAGGAGAGTTATAGGAGGTTGACGAAGTTAACTGAGCAACATTGTCAGTAAGGACAGATAACATTCAGTAGATTGGATGACAATAGTGTTGTGTAGAGATGTTACTAGACCAGTGCTTGTGTTCTTACGTCGCGGGATTGTATTGGATATATATTTCACCGTGTGTGTTGAACTGAGGGACAGTAATTTACCCAATCACCCATTGGTGACCAAGCATCCAAACTATCCACGTCTGACGGGAGAAAATCGACATCTGACCGGAGAGACGCTTCACCGGGTGAGCTCCTTCTGATCTTGTGATGTTGTGCAGTTGTATGGCCGGAGCACAATGATGAAAGTTGACTCTGATCCTACACCGACTGGTCTTATCTCACATACACGATAGTCCATACCACAGATTTCTATACACATACATTGCACACACACGACATTTTTCTTCATTAAATAATATTATTATTTGTTAGAAGCCAGTGTTGTGTGGGTATGTTCTGGAGGAATATGAAGAGGGTATTGTCTTGGGGTAAGAAGAGAGAGATAGATAGTGATCCAAAGACTGAAAGGGGGGGGGGGGGGTGTGTAGACAACGGTCCGGCAGACACTCAAGCTGATGATAGGGAATTTAAAAAAGTGTGCTTGTTGATTCCACTTCCCCCCCCCCCCCCCCCCCCCCCCCACCCCCCCCCCTACCCCCCAGGGACGACAGGTGACAGTTGTCTCCCATGGTTACAGCGTCTAGTGAATTTTCTACATGGTTACAGCGTCTAGTTAATTTTCTTACATGGTACAGTGACTAGTGAGTTGTCTTACTGGCGCAATGTTTAGTGAGCTGTCTTACATGATACATAATCTAGTGAGATGTCTTACTTGGTACGGTGTCAAGTGAGTTGTCTTACATGGTGTAGTGTTTAGTGAGTTTTCTTACATGGTACAGTGTCTAGTGAGTTCTCTTAATGGCGCAAATGTTAATGAGTTGTCTTATTGGCGCAATCTCTTATCTGTCAGAACCACTAGTCACCTATCTTCCTGGCACAATATTTAGAAAGCTATCCTACCTGATGCAATGTTTAGTGAGCTGTCTAGCCTGTGACAATGTTTAGTGACCTACCCAATGTTTACTGAAACTATTTTACCTGGCACTGTGTTTAGCGGCTTTTCTTGCTTGACACAATGTTTAGCCTACCAAACTATTCGCCTGAGTTCTTGTGTTTTTAATATCAGAACGTTCCCCGACTAGAACTGCTGTGGGGACTATCAGCTCAGTAACATTGACAACTTAGAATTTTTAGCGTTGCATTGACATTATTTGGCACGGAGAGGTGTTGAGGAAGGAAACTGGCAATTCCATGACATTATGCAATGAACTAGAAATGGGAAGGTATATGGCACATAGCATGTCATAGCCCCCGCTTCCATTTCCATCAGCAGTATGTGCCATGGGCTGCATGTACCTACACTCCGGCTTCTGATCATTAAAGAAGAAAGAACCCTGCATATTATATGTTACGTACTAATTAATGTAATATGTGCACCATAATGATAAATCAAAATGACTTACATTGATATTAATTTAAATGCATCATATACCGGTATTTAAAAATAATTTATCCAGTACTTCAGTGATGAATAAAATATTTTACATACATATTACTAAAACTGTAAGGGTAAGGATAAGGACGCCAGATCACGGCATACAGTGTTATGGGTATATGGAGGTAGCTCCCCATGTTTAGACCGATCGGCACTCCATGAGCAAAGTTAAATATGGTCAATATCTGCCGGCAGTTCTTCACTTCCCAGGACATATCATGGTAACTGTTTTAGGCTGGGTCGGGCATGGATCCACATAAAATAAAAACAAAAGCTCGCTTTGATGCAGATTGGAAGAAAAGACCACCGGGCCGGCTGGCACGCTTGCAAGACACTGCACTGCCGCCGCTGCCTGTAGCACATTGACTAGATACTTATTAATGCAAACATTAAGACTGAAATGAAAACAAATATAATGCAGCTTGCAATGAAGAATGCTCTATTCAGCTGTGATGCAAGACTCCTTGTATTAGTTCTTGTACTTGAATCTGCGACAAACTTTCCTTTCTCAACACCATCGGGCTGAAGTGATTCACATTTGTATCCTTCAGTCAAACCCTGGGCATCAATGCAACAGCATAGCTCTGCTGTGAAAGGGTGGCCTATGTTTTTGGCATTGCTACACAAGCGCAGGCGATTTTGATTTTCTTGAGTGCTGGTG
>JACEFZ010018329.1:0-41313 GCA_014155875.1 Cepaea nemoralis | reverse complement strand
GGGGTTTACGCCAATTTTTTTTCGTTCAAACCTTTTAAAAAAAAAAAACCTTCTCCCCCCCCCGCCTCAGCCCACCTGACTCCAGTGGCAAGACAAGTCAAGACGACTGGAGACGAATACAGGTGTAGTGGATGACCAGTCTTTAAGTGCCTTGCCATGCTCATTATGTTCCACACAGTTTTGCATGTAAACGCCGTCTTGACCGTTGAATTATAAATGATTTCTTCCTCGTAGTCTGCCAATCCTGTGTAAGAATAATGAGCGTAAAATGGTTGCGTCTAAGATGGAAAACCAAATTTAATACAGAGAGTAACGGGGAAAGGAGGGGTGAAAGGGAGTGACAGTGGTATAGAACAACAGAGAGAGAGAGAGAGAGAGAGAGAGAGAGAGAGAGAGAGAGAGAGAGAGAGAGTGAGAGAGACGACAGAAAGACAGTGACAGGAACGGACAGAAAAGGAGAAATGAGAGACTAAGAGTCATTAAGTGACAGTGAGACCGAGATAGATGAGTAGAAAGCGTAGACGCATAGAGACACAGAAGTGGAGAGCGAGAGAGTAAAAGATTGTATGGATGACATTTAGCACCCAATGCATGCACTCACGCTTGAAGACCTCACGCGCACGATCGAAATGATTGTGCTATTTGTCGCCTGTAAAAACTTGAACCTGCGCTGTCGTCATTTGGAGGTGACAGGTTCGAATCCCGGCCAGTAACTATAGCTTTCCAGTTTCAATAGTCTATTTCTTTCCCCTAATTCTATGAGCGACAAACATTACCTGTTTATTTATTTATGAACTGTCTTAGTGGCCTCAAGGGGTTCCCCAATTGATATTTATGTGTACAACTGTAAAATCAAAGTCTACACCATTCCAAGAATTCTTCATGTCCGATAAGAGTCAACACCTCAGGTGGGGGACCTGATCAACAACAACAGCAACAACAATAACAGCTTTACAACAACTCAACACATTTCAAAAACACACAAACAACATTTCTTCTTAGATGACTGTTTTATCTCACAGAGAAAGCTGTCCCCTGTGCCACATCAATATCCCACATCCTCTCCACTTTACTAATTACAGAAAGTCACCCACGCTGTCAAAATGAGTTCCTTATAAATATGCATTATTGGAAAATGCTAGTAATTTCTCTGCCCCTGGAGCCGGCCAGACAGTTTCTGATTGCAGGTCTACGGTCCGTCATTTCCTGGGTTGGACATTTTGGGAAACGCGACAACGTCATTTGTCAGCCGTTTACCATGGCATTCGTAAGGTTAAGGTTAAGAAAACACAACAGACGATGATATAAGATATCAAAGACACTGTCATGGTAGGTAAGACACAATAGAAAACGGAGAAATATGTCGGCACCTTGAAAAAGAAAATTGTTATTTCTAAATAATTATTGCATGAGTGTAAAGTTTAAAAAGGTATAAGAGCCGGTCGTTCAGAAAGCAATGGCAAACTACTGAACGTAACATTTGCCCAGGAATCACGAACAGCGAAAATGCTGAGGTTGACTGCTACGTCCTGTGAAGGACATGCAACTTGATTTATAGATTTAAAGTTTACGATATCACAAATATATTTGAGTACGGTATAAAAATATGGACGGACGCGCTCGGCTTCTTACCGCCTGTCGTTCCACATCTTAGAGACAGTTAGTTGTATATATTTTTACAGGACGTCGTATTGAAGCCCGACATTTTAAGACTGCGTTTCAAATCAACTTTACATTAAATAGTTCTCAATTGTTTTCTGAATGACCGAGACTCATACCATTGTGAAAAGTAACGCAAACCGGTTTTCTTCAGAACTGCACGAGGCTTACTCCGAACCCTGGTATGTCCGGATTGTAAACCTGCGGTCACGAATCCTAGGTCACAGATGAAAACATATAGAGCACTGTCTTCAATTTCTCTCGTGTTACGAGGTAGGGGTCGATTCAGAAACCTTATTTGAGAAACACATTCCTGCCACACCTTAAGATTGAACCAGGACACAAGAGTTGGTCAGTCTGAAACCTAATCAGTTTGTCACTAGTGTTCATGTGTTGTCTCAGGTTGTTTGTTCACTATTGTTCTGGTGTTGTTTCATGTTGTTGGTTTACAATTGTTCTGGTGTAGTTTCATGTTGTTGGTTTACAATTGTTCCTGTGTTGTTTCATGTTGTTGGTTTACAATTGTTCTGGTGTTGTTTCATGTTGTTGGTTTACAATTGTTCTGATGTTGTTTCATGTTGTTGGTTTACAATTGTTCTGGTGTTGTTTCATGTTGTTGGTTTACAATTGTTCTGGTGTTGTTTCATGTTGTTGGTTTACAATTGTTCTGGTGTTGTTTCATGTTGTTGGTTTACAATTGTTCTGATGTTGTTTCATGTTGTTGGTTTACAATTGTTCTGGTGTTGTTTCATGTTGTTGGTTTACAATTGTTCTGGTGTTGTTTCATGTTGTTGGTTTACAATTGTTCTGGTATTGTTTCATGTTGTTGGTTTACAATTGTTCTGGTGTTGTTTCATGTTGTTGGTTTACAATTGTTCTGGTGTTGTTTCATGTTGTTGGTTTACAATTCTTCTAGTTTTGTTTTATGTTGTTGGTTTACGATTGTTCTGGTTTTATTTCATGTTGTTGGTTTACAATTGTTCTGGTGTTGTTTCATGTTGTTGATTTACAATTGTTCTGGTTTTATTTCATGTTGTTGGTTTACAATTGTTCTGGTGTTGTTTCATGTTGTTGGTTTACAATTGTTCTGGTGTTGTTTCATGTTGTTGGTTTACAATTGTTCTGGTGTTGTTTCATGTTGTTGGTTTACAATTGTTCCGGTGTTGTTTCATGTTGTTGGTTTACAATTGTTCTCGTATTGTTTCATGTTGTTGATTTACAATTGTTCTGGTGTTGTTTCATATTGTTGGTTTACAATTGTTCTGGTGTTGTTTCATGTTGTTGGTTTACAATTGTTCTGGTGTTGTTTCATGTTGTTGGTTTACAATTGTTCTGGTGTTGTTTCATGTTGTTGGTTTACAATTCTTCTGGTTTTGTTTTATGTTGTTGGTTTACAATTGTTCTGGTGTTGTTTCATGTTGTTGGTTTACAATTGTTCTGGTTTTATTTCATGTTGTTGGTTTACAATTTTTCTGGTTGTGTTTCATGTTGTTGCTTTACAATTGTTCTGGTGTTGTTTCATGTTGTTTGTTCACTATTATTCTTGTGTTGTTTTTGGTGTTGGTTTACAATTGTTCTGGTGTAGTTTCATGTTGTTGGTTTACAATTGTTCTGGTTTTGTTTCATGTTGTTGGTTTGCAATTGTTCTGGTATTGTTTCATGTTGGTTTACAATTGTTCTGGTGTTGTTTCATGTTGTTTGTTCACTATTGTTGAAGTGTTGTTTCATGTTGTTGGTTTACAATTGTTCTGGTGTTGTTTCATGTTGTTGGTTCACTATTATTCAAATGTTGTTTCATGTTGTTGGTTCACTATTGTTCATGTGTTTATGGTCAATTATCGTTAATCTGTCTTTTTTTCTGCATATTGTTGGTCAATTATTGTTCATGGGTTTTTTCCTGTTGTTGGTCCATTATTGTTCATGTGTTGTTTCATATTGTTGGTCACAATTGTTCATGTGTTTTTTCAGGTTGTTGGTCCGTTATTGTTCATGTGTTGTTTCATATTGTTTGTCACAATTGTTCATGTGTTTTTTCAGGTTGTTGGTCCATTATTGTTCATGTGTTGTTTCATATTGTTGGTCACAATTGTTTATGTTTTGTTTCACGTTGTTGGTCAACTATGGTTCATATATTATGTCATGCTGCTCATGAACAGCTGGTAATGGTGATGACTCCACCCGTTTATTTAGTAACTGTCACAATCAGTCAAGCAAAGGACTTTCATACACGCCTTGAGACATACTGGGTACATAGTGCTAGATCCATGTCTTATAACCCAACCGGCACAAGTTGCCAGATGGGAGCCGCGTCACTTCCGTCGTCTTAACTTCGCAGAACATTTCCGGCGATCCAATTTCAATGGCCCGGGGGATGGGGAGGCGGGGGGGTGGGGGGGGGGGGTTAGGTGGAATGTCCAATTTGAAAGAGATTTGAACCCATGAGCACCGGGTTGGCAGAGAAGTGTTCTAATTACAGCACTATCGTGGAGTCCACAATCATTGAAAAGACCACAGTAATCTAGTAGTTTATAATAATCTGATGTTTTATGTTGATTTAGTACTAACAATCACCTAGTGCTTTATAATTTCCTATTACTTTCAATAATCTAACATTAATTTACACCCCCGCCCTTCACTTTCCTTACATTAATCTACCACCTTATAATCATCTAGTACCTTATAATAATCTACCATGGTATAGTATTCTATCACCTTATAATCATCGCGTATCTTATAATCATCCACAACTGCACAATCAACTAATATATCACAATGATCTAGTTATAACAGCCATCTAGTTCTTCAGCCACCCACTAAAATGCTAATACCCATTTTATCTAACTGGTCCCACTTTCAGAACACCCTCTATGTCTCCGCCACTGACATGTTCTGCCATCCCATCCCCAATTCCAGCCTCATCTCTAGAGTCCACCCTCATTGCGAGTGGGTAGTTTCCATCCGGTTCTGAATCTATCGGTGAATCCCAAAGCGCGGGATCCAGGAATTGGGAATATCTATAGAATCTAACAAAGGCCAGGACACGCATCCAGTATTTCATTACCGGATGCACGCAACTTTCAACGTTATATAGAATACTAGCGTGGAAACGCAACCATTAAATAGCTTCAGTCTGTGAAGTCTGTCCATAACAGTGTACACATCACGAACTTTAACATCACGCACTGAGTTTTGGGGGATTTCCTTTTGGGTTTCCCCCTACTGAATTTCTAGTTATTTTGACTGAACTGTAATTGCCATTGATAATTACAACAGACCGGTCTCCGTGGCTAAGAGCTTGCGGACGCGATTCGTAAGCCTGTTTACCCGTTTTCGAAACACAGCTACGACTGGTTTGGCAGCAGACCACGTTGCGCTGTGTTTTAACATGTTGGCAAGGGAGCCGGTCCTTCAGAAAGCAATGGCAAAGTAAAATTTGCCAAGACATCAGCAGTAGCAGTAAAATGCTGGTGTTGACAGCGATGTCCTGTAAATAGAACATGCAATAAAAACAAAAAGAAATTACAAAAGGATGGTATACAATAGGGCACCCTTCCCACGGACGAGTTCGAATTTAAAAAACAAAAACAGTTGACCAGGGCTCCCAGGCCGAGCCAGTCTGAAATGTGTACCAGGGAATATCTTGGGAAGAGAAGGCGGCCAACGTGATAGTGATCGCATCAACTACCGAGTGCCGATTGTCTATGCAAATATGGGTAATGCACCATATATCCACTGCGTCATAGGACTTTTAAAAGGTTTCTTTACGTTCACTTACCATTAACACTGCGGATGAGGATCCTAAACTCAGACCAAGACACGAAATTCGTTGATTAGCGAAGAACACACATGCCGTTGCCTGTGATTAGTTAAAGCTTTAAAATGTTGGTATGTCATTTATTGAAACATTGACAATGAACAAACAATATGAGGACAAAACTGACGCTTTCCAAAAGAGGTTGTAGGGACGAACAAAAGAAATATTATAGCAGAAGGGAAAACACAGCCTGTACAGTATTACAAAAAGTGCAGCTGATAAACATTACTGAATACGACTAAAGTAAAACGATGATAACAATTTATAACGTCACACTCGTCTAGTGTCTTGACATCTAGCACATGACAATAATCTAATTCATGACAGCCATCTGTCCCCAACTATACTGATAACACAGCATATTGTATAACTGAGCCCACATTAAGAAAATGCTATGTCTTCGCCGCTGGCACATTCTGCCATTCCCTCTTCCCCCTCCCCTCCCCAATTCTAGCCTGATCTCTAGAGTCCACCCTCATTGCGAGTGGGTAGTTTCCATCCGGTTCAGAATCTATCGGTGAATCCCAAAGCGCGGGATCCAGGAATTGGGAATATCTGAAGAATCTAACAAAGGCCAGGACACGCATCCAATATTTCATTACCGGACGCACGTAACTATCAACGCAGTATAGAATACTAGCGTGGAAACGCAACCGTTAAATAGCTTCAGTCTGTGAAGTCTGTCCATAACAGTGTACACATCACGAACTTTAACATCACGCACTGAGTTTTGGGGGATTTCCTTTTGGGGTTTCCCCTACTGTTTTTCTAGTTATTTTGACTGAACTGTAATTGCCATTGAGAATTACATAAGGATGAGACATAATCGGGAACCATTGAGACAGTAGGCCATTGTCATCAGCATGTGCCAGGTGGCCTAGAAGTTCATGTCTCTTCACATATCTCGTTCTGTTGTGATCCGGATCAACTCTATTGATATTCCTCCATACCACAGTCTTCGTAATCTGCCTGTTTTCCCACTGACCTTTATGTTGTCACTATGTTGTCCAGTGCCACCCTCCTCATTATATGACCAAAGGTCCTTTCAGGACCCATCCCCCACTGGTCCAAGTCTGACACCCAGCTCGTGCCTGTGGCTCCTAGTAGCTGTCAGCATGCGACAGCGGCCACCCCCCGGGCAACAGCTGTGAGAGGCTGGCTAAACCAGGCATGGGTATCCGATTTGGTGTCAAACCAAGAGGTAAACTAGGGTATGCCTACCCAGCATGTGAAGACAGGATTCGGCAGACTGCGCGGAAGAAATCATTCCTGATTCAACGGGCAAGACGGCGTTTACCTGCAAAGCGTTGTGGAACGTAATGAGCACGGCAAGGCACGTAGAGCGCCCTGGTCATCCACTGCACCTGTATTCGTCTCCAATCGTCTCGACTTGTCTTGCCACTGGACTCAGATGGACTCAGGCGAGAGAGTGAGGTCGACGAATTGCGCAACTCTTCCTCACTTTAATCCAAGTCATCGCGCAAGTCATTCTTCATCCAACGTCACATATCACCTTCAAGCCCTGTGGCGATGGGCGAGCGGCAAAGCGGCAGGCGTGGGTACGCTGGCAGCCGTAGTCGCAGACCTGCACACAGGCGGCTCAGGCCATATGGTCGTCTTCTACTGACCGGAGCAGCAGTGGGATTCGGCAGCCCCCTGAGCGACTGAGCAGCCCTCTATAGGAACACACTGCTCACCTCCATAGCATGAGGAAGGGGCTAGAAAAGGTGCCCTAAACATTGTCTGCTTCATCACTACCTAACCAGCTAGCCGCGGTTGGTGGGTACCCTAAACTGCGGTCGACATACAAAGAAAGATAAAACAAGCAAAGCTAAAAGAGTAAACCATATTCCCTTAACAATTGGAACTTGGAATGTACGCACCCTACTTGACAGAGACGGCGCGTCAGGTCCAGAGAGACGAACAGCACTGATTGGGAGAGAGCTGGGCAGGTACAACATCGACATTGCAGCCTTGAGCGAGACACGACTTGCAGAAGAAGGCCAAATCTGTGAAATTGGTGCCGGCTACACATTTTTCTGCAGTGGAAGGAAAAGCGAGGAAAGACGCCAATCCGGTGTGGGATTTGCCATTAAGTCGGCCCTGGTCGGCAAATTAGCTGGATTTCCAAAGGCTGTAAACGACAGGCTCATGACCATGAAGTTGCCTCTGCTGAATGGAAGGAAGCACGCAACCATTGTGAGTGTCTACGCACCAACTATGACCAACGAAGATGATGTCAAGAATAAGTTCTATGAGGACCTGCACAATGTATTAACATCTGTTCCCAAAGGAGACAAACTTATACTCCTTGGGGATTTCAATGCCAGAGTAGGCACGGACACCACCTCTTGGAGTGGCATTATTGGAAAGCATGGAGTCGGAAATTGTAACACCAATGGACTCCGCCTCCTTCAGACATGTGCCGAACATGATCTCCTGATTACGAACACAATTTTCCGTCTCCCCATGAGAAATAGGACATCGTGGATGCACCCTCGCTCGAAACACTGGCACCTCATTGACTATGTAATCGTCAGGAGGAGTGACAGACAAGACGTTCGAGTGACAAAATCCATGTGTGGTGCCGAATGTTGGACAGACCATCGTCTCATTGTCTCGAAAATGAACATCCACATCAGGCCACCACGGCGTCCTCAAGGGGCAAAAATGCAAACAAAGCTAAATGTCACCCGCCTAAACAGCAAGAAAATGCAGCAGTCGTTTGAAAATATGCTGGAAGACCGCCTCAAGCCCAATGCTGAAGCAAAACAGGATACAGAAACAGAATGGAGAGCCCTAAAGGACACTATTTACAACACTGCTATGGAAATCCTGGGTCCAGCCCCCCGAAAGCATAAAGACTGGTTTGATGAAAATTCCGAAGACATCAACCAATTGCTGGCCGAGAAACATCTTCTCCTCAAGGCACATTTGAATGACCCAAAGTCAACATCAAAAAAAGATGCTTTCAAGAACATTCAGAGAGTAGTGCAGCAGAAACTTCGGCACATGCGGGACTCCTGGCTGAGCAGCAAAGCTGATGAAATTCAGGGCTTTGCTGACAGACACGATATGAAAAACTTCTACGACTCACTGAAAGCGGTCTATGGTCCTTCATCACCAGGCATAGTTCCCCTCCTCAGTGCAGATGGGGGAACATTGGTCACCGATAAGAAAGAAATCCTCCAACGCTGGGCAGAGCATTTCAGCAAAATCTTAAATGCAACTTCCTTCTTCGATGATGAAACCATCAATTGCCTTCCTCAAGTTCCCACCAATGAGACTCTTGATGACCTGCCAACCATAGTGGAAATAAACAAAGCCATCCAGCAACTCTCCAGCGGCAAGGCACCTGGTCCTGACTCCATCCCAGCAGAGATATACAAGGCAGGTGGGCCGGTCCTAACAGAGCAGCTTCACCGAGTCTTCACAAACATATGGATGAACGAGACCATGCCACAAGATTTTAAGGACGCGTCAATAGTCCACCTTTACAAACGTAAAGGAAACCGCCAATCCTGTGACAACCACCGAGGCATCTCCTTGCTTTCAATTGCAGGGAAGATACTCGCCAGAATTCTTCTCAATCGCCTCACAGCCCATCTCGATCAAGGTCTTCTTCCTGAGAGTCAATGTGGCTTCAGAAAAGAACGTGGAACTGTTGACATGATTTTCGCTGCGAGGCAGCTGCAAGAGAAATGTCAGGAACAGAACTGTGAAATGTTCTCCACTTTCATTGACCTTACCAAGGCTTTTGATACAGTCAGCAGAGAAGGACTGTGGAAGATTATGGCAAAATATGGCTGTCCACGAAAGTTTGTCCAAATAGTGCGGCTATTTCATGACGGCATGCAGGCAAGAGTACAGGAAAATGGTGAGCTGTCTGAACCCTTTCCTGTCACCAATGGAGTGAAGCAAGGATGTGTCCTGGCACCAACACTGTTCAGCCTCATGTTTTCAGCCATGTTGATGAATGCCTTCGAGAACGACGACATTGGAATAGACATCAACTACCGTATGGATGGAAAGTTATTCAATCTCAGAAGGCTGAAAGCTAAAACCAAAATTAACAGTGGCACAGTCAGAGAGCTCCTGTTTGCTGATGATTGCGCTCTATACGCCAACTCAGAGGCGGACATGCAACATAACGTTTCAGCTTTCTCACATGCCTGTGCCAACTTTGGGCTCAATATCAACTTGGAGAAGACTGTAGTTATGTACCAGCCAGCTCCAGGGAATAATCACACTGTGCCGAATATCAAAGTGAATGATCATAGACTAAGTGTTGTGGACAAATTTACCTATCTTGGCAGCACCGTGTCACAAGCTGCCACAATCGATGACGAAGTGAATGCAAGAATCTCCAAGGCCAGTGCAGCCTTTGGCAGACTGTACAAGAATGTATGGGACAGAACTGGAATAAGCCTGCAAACAAAGCTAAAAGTCTACAAAGCAGTTGTATTATCCACACTGCTATATGCTTGTGAAACCTGGACTGTTTATCAGCGACACGCTAGGAAATTAAACCACTTCCACACAGTCTGCCTTAGGAAGCTACTGAAGATTAAATGGCAAGACAAGATTCCAGATACTGAAGTCCTAGAAAGAGCATCCATGCCCAGTATCCACACTCTACTGATGAAGAATCAGATTCGCTGGGCTGGTCACTTGACTCGCATGCCAGATCACAGGCTCCCTAAACGAATTTTTTACAGCGAACTGCGTTGTGGTAAACGCTCCCAAGGTGGCCAGAGGAAACGTTTTAAAGACACTCTGAAAATTTCACTGAATGCTTTTGGAATTCATCATGACACCTGGGAGGCTGCAGCCAGAGACCGAAATTCGTGGCGTGCATCATTGCGCAAAGGTGCAGTTATATGTGAGGCAACCAGGACTGCAAGAGCTGTGAAGAAAAGGCAGGACAGAAAAACCACTGCAGGAAATCCTCCTCCAGAGACGTCAAGCATTCTTTGTCCACATTGTCAAAGAACATTTCGAGCCAAAATAGGCCTTATCAGCCATCTTAGAACCCACGGCTCCACACCATTCAACCCCACTGGATGAAATGAATGGTCATCATCATTCTTGATGGACAAACAACATGAACATGAACATGATGACCAAAGAAAGCTGCCTGCATCTTTCGTTTAGTGGCATATAATGTTTTACTTTCAATTGACCTTTTCCAGGCAATGGTTGATAGTTACTCTGGTAGTCCAAGATAATCACAACATTCGTCTCAGGAACCACATCTCCGTTGCTTTCAAGCCCTTCATAATTTTTTTTTCCATTGCGATGCATGATTCACTGTCATACAATTGAACAGTTTCTATATAATAATTCAGCATTCTCTTTCTGACATTCAATGATAGTGATATATTACATAAGACACGTTTCACTATCTGAAAAGCAGTTTTTGTTAATAATCCTTCTTGGACAAGGGGAAGTAAAGTCATGTAGAAATGTCAAAAAGTAGGACTGTATGACTATGTGATGGCCGAGTGGTTAAGGCGTAGGACTTGAAATCCATTGGGTTATAACCGCACAGGTTCGAATTCGCTTGCAGCGAATATTTTGAGCCGGTCTCCCTGGAATAGGGTTAATGTCTTTCTCCGTAATCCCGTATATTCTCGTGAGTAACGTAACCTGCACGAGAATCGGTAGCAGTTCTCGCCGCGTTAATAACTTACGGGGTATGTCAGCCGGTCGCTCCGAAAGCAATGGCAAACTACTGAGTGTAATCTTGCCTAGTACATCAACAGAAGCTGAAAAATGCTGTTGTTGACTGCAACGTCATGTAAGGGATATGCAAAAAAAAAAGTTTACTGTTAATCATGACCATACGTCTTGTGATGTTATGATTGCCTCTACGTATTTAACTTATTAAACTTTGGTTAAGCGTTTCTCACTCTAATCTTATATCCCATTTTTTGTGTTCTCATTTTCTTTGATATAACACAACCGAAATGGGACATACACTCTAATTCCATCCATCCATCATGTGCCATGCCGATAAGCGTGGGCAGTCATGTTTTGCCATCTCACTCGATCACCAGAGCCGTGGATCAGTTAGGTGTTTCTGTTTCGACCATGCCACGTGGCCAAGCCATCCAGGTATTTACTTCTTGGTCTTCCCCTTGGTCTCTTCCCTTCGATCTTGCCAGTTGTCACCAAGTTCTCCAATTAATTCCTTCTCATAAAATGCACAAAAAATGTTGACTGTCTACGTCTAATGTCTCTAATCAGTTTACGATCTTAATTTGTTTCTTGAAGGACTTGTTCATTGGTTTTTCTGTCTGTCCATGGTATTCTTTGCATTTTCCTCAGAAACCACATTTCCACAGCCATCAGCTGTTTTTCAGCTTGACTGCTTATTGTCCACGCTTCACATCCATACAAACGTATAGGTTCTATGTAGCACTTCAACACTCTTTTTCTCGTTTCAATTGATATCTTTTTATTGGTCAGTATGTTTTTCATCTTGCAGAAGGCTACCTTCGTAATGTCAATTCTTGTTCTAATCTCTACAAGGCATTTCCCATCAGATGTTATGACTGTTCCGAGATAGCTGTACAGATTCACTTGTTTTAAGAATATGCCCATTTACTTTTATATTACATTGTGGTATTTCTTCCTTCCTAGTGTCTTCTTACGATTCAACTCTAACCCTAATTGTTGATTGCGTGCAACAACCGTATCAACTAAATGTTGCAGGTCCTTTTCATTGTCTGCAATCAAGACTGTATCATCTGCATATCTAATGTTATTGATGTATCGTCACCCAATGTTGATTCCTTCCATATCTTCTATATTTCTGAAAATATTTTCACTGTATAGGGAAAAAAGATCTGGAGACATTATACATCTCTGTCT
Organism: Cepaea nemoralis; assembly: GCA_014155875.1. Lineage (NCBI taxonomy): Eukaryota > Metazoa > Mollusca > Gastropoda > Stylommatophora > Helicidae > Cepaea > Cepaea nemoralis. Next base: position 28,964 of record JACEFZ010018329.1, on the reverse strand, counting down.
CACACCTCTCTTAATAGGTGTCATCATCTTACTCTTATCTAAATAATGGTTCGGGTTCATACAGGCAACAATACACTGTTCGCTAGGATATAGAACATTTATTGTATAAAGTGTACAGTTGGCGCAGTGGGTAAACAGACCCGCGCTCTCTTATATTACATATCACAGATAGTTAAACATCAAACATATAGTTGTCATACAACAATCTAGCACACTATCTAGCCTAAGTATATCTATGAATATCTATGAGTCCCTCTCAGGCAGGCCTTGTTGTCTCTCTCCAGTCCGTTTGTCCTCTGCCGGTCTCCGCGTGTCCTAACTCGACACGGGCGGTAACTCTGTCCGAGTTCCTCGTGGACCCCGCATTAGGCGGGCCACATCAGTGTCCACGGAATCATGGACGTGATGACCAGCTCTTTCGGGAAGGTTCTAGATTACTCGGGTCCTGCCCGACTCAATGGTCTCCCTTGGGCTGGAGTTGCAGCCCTCTATTATATATGGAAGTGAGGCGGTGACATGATCCCCCCTCCCCCCTGACATGATTTGTTCTTGGGTAATTAGATCCGTTCTAATTCTGTCACCGAATCACATAAAGTTGGTGTTTGTAGTTTGGTGGATAGTAACCTGGTAACCTACCTACTAGCACTAAAAACTCATGTATTCTACCATACAACACTTGTCTGATTTGGTGCAGAGATCCCTGTCTCTAGTGTGCTTAAATATGCTTATCAGACCGAAGTTACGTGGCGTTTTAGTAGTTGTATTTACAACTCGCCCTTCTCATAGTACCCGAAATGGTACCCAGACAAATAACCCCTATATAACAGAGGGTTAACAAGACCGAAGTCTTGGCTAAATAAGTACACCTTCAAATCTTGATCTGTGTGTGTATTTCTATACACTTTTACTCCCGTATGTTATATAATGCAAAATATGTAGTTACCTTGTTCTTTTATCCCCCTCAGACTACATGTGTCCCTGTTGGCTTGTTAGTGTGTTAACTAATAAGTTGATGTATCTAATAAACTGACTGTATTTTAAATTGATCGTGTTGAGTTTTGAGGTTTGTGTAACGTGCGTGCTGAATGTGTGGTGTAATTCCAAGCGTCACGAGTTGGGATAACCTCAATCATGTAATACTGCACTGTGTGCAATACCTGACTAGGCATTCCAAGTAGTGGTGCTTAGATGTATTCTAACTGCTAAACTAAGTATATTACAATAACTATTAAATTAAACTCACTACTAAACTAAGTTCTACACATGTATTGACAAATTAGACAAGTCATGCACTTTTACATGGAAGACGCAGACAAATTACAATGAATACGTTTTGCGTACAATTTGTCCGCCAAGTGTATCGTTCTCTCATTTAATCCTTTCACGCAGTCATTCACTCATCTGTCATTCAAAATAGTATTCGGCTAAAATATATACTTAAAGTTGAGGTAAGCGTTATTGCCCTTAGAGAAAATGGGCTAGGCGATATTTGCCCTTTAAGAAAATACGTACTTTTTGTACAATGAATGAAAAATAGGTTATAATTTAAATAGAGACACTTGTATAGGACGGTTATTTAGCTTATGAATGGTACCGTCTGTAATATTAACGTAGAATATGTACAAGTTATAGGTTAACATAATTTATATACATCATTAATGGAAATCTAATACATATTTAATAGTAAACTAATTAATTACATAACTCCAACGATGATGTGCGCGTTGACGTCCCTTCGTTCGTGTGTTATGCCATGAATGTTAAAGTTAGTATGGCTGTCTCTTGAGTGTTGTCGTCGATGTTGTTCTGTTTCGGCTGTTTGCAAAGATTTGTAGCAACAGCAAGTATGGATTGCTCTCACTGTCCCGTATGAAATATTACAGTGTTCAGAGATAGTTCACTGGTTGATATTATTGGTTGAAATAAACACAGTTACTGTTTCTTGCTGGAATCGTTCTAGAGCTTAGGCATTTGATGGTATAGTTCTTACAATATAGCTCTTCACGTATGTTTATGGGTGTCGTAATTCACCTAATCACTGAGAGTACTCTAGCAGGTGTAGAGTCACACTGTTATATGTAACGGAATAAAAGTATCACAGTTTATAGTGTGGCTACTGGCCAATGTGATAAGAGTCATTCTACTGGCGCATTTGTCTGCCGTGATAAAAGGTCAGCCACTATGTTATCGGTGCCCTTAATATGGCGAATTTCGAAGTCAAAGTCCTGAAGTAGAAGACACCATCTTTGTAACCTGTTGTTTTTGGGCGACCCATGGTTAAGGACTAATAATGGCGAACTGTCTGTGAGGACCACAAAGTGACTTCCTAAAAGGAACTTACATAATCTCAATATACAGAACAAAGGCTCAAACACTCCAATTCAACTGTGGCATAACGAGTCTCAGCCTTCTTCAGTTTGCGGCTTACGTAGAGGATCGGGTGTCGAACGCCATCCACTTCCTGCATTAAACATCCTCCTATTGCGATAGCGCTCGCATCTGTGGTCAAAATAAAGGGTAGATTTATGTTGGGTAATCGTAAGACTGGTGGATTAGAAAAAATATGTTTCAACCTACACATTGCATCATCTAAGCTGGTACTTTTACAAATTTTTGATGGATGATCTTTAGTTAACATATCAGAAAAGACTGAGGTGAGTTCTGCCCAATGTGGAATGAATTAGAATAATAGTTAATCAGACCTAGTAAACTTCTAATCTGCTTCTTTGTGGTAGGAACTTCTAGATTAAGGATCTTGGAAACAATTTTATCATCAGTCAACAATTTTCCTTCAGAAATTCTATGACCAAGGAAGTCTATTTGTGTATAGCCTATTTCAACCTTGGAAGGTTTGATAGTAAGTCCAAAAGAGAGAGATTTGGTGGAAGACTTGTTTAGGGTGAGTAAGTGAGAAGTCATATCAGAAGAATGGACGCATATATCATCAATATAAGCAACTACATCATTAATTCCGTGTAATAACAATCTTGTTAGTCTCACAAATGTGGCCGGTGCGTTCTTCAGGCCAAAAGGAAGATATAGCCATTCGTATAAACCGAGAGGTGTTGCGAATGCTATTATATGTCTACAATGAAGGGTGTAGAGGAACTTGCCAATATCCTTTCGCTAAATCTGTCTTAGAAAATAAGGATGATTGAGCCATATCTAAAATAAGATCTTCACAACTGTTCATAGGCTCTGCATCCGTTGTTGTTCTGGTATTTAATATTCTATAGTCGATGCACAAGCGGATTGTCTGGTCTTTCTTTTTCACCAAGACAATCGGTGAAGAATATTGAGACATAGATTTTTGAATAATGCCATTCTTCTCTAAATCTACAATTTCTTTATCTAAATTAGATCTGTAATGGAGAGGAATAGAATATGGTCTACATTTGACCGGTCTCAGATCTGTTAGCACAATTGAATGTGTTATTCTATCAGTGCGTCCAGGTTTGTTGGAAAAGATCGTCTTATAGTCGTCTAGGAGCATCAAAATGTCATGTCGCTGTTGTTGTGTCAAAGTGTCAGAGATATGTATGTCCTTTATACTTCCGTCGTCAGTCATAATTGGCACAGGGATTTCAGTATTGTCTATGTCTGTCTGATTTATCACAGATGCTACAGTTTGTAAATTGTCTTCAATGTCATTGTCGTCGTCGAGATCGATCGTCACTATGTCGTCAAATTTGTCGTCATTGTCAATATCACAGATTGTCGGTAATGTCCATATGTCTTCGTCGTTTTCGTCGTCGTAAGCGTGTGTCGTTAACGATGCTTCGTTTGTCGAGGTGTCATTCCGGTGGGAAATTGTCGTTTTGTCTCCGTCAACAGTTTGTTGCGTCTGTTCATTTGTCTCATTGTCCTGTCTAGCATAGTATGGTTTCAACATATTCACATGTGATAATTCAAAATTTCCATTTAAAGAGAATACAGTAGGGTTATTCCCCTTATTAATCAGTGTGTGGCATATATCACAAGATGTACAAAATGATTTAATATCTTGGTCAAACTTTTGCCAATAAAAATGGGTTAGGACAATAGCCCTGGTCATTTCATATCCCATATGACCTCCAAAAGGGGAGTCATGGGCTATTTTTAGAACTTTGTTTCGATGTGCTTGTGGTAACATTATTTGCTGTATAGTGGTCTGCTTTGTTGTGTAAAATCTAGTTAAGATGTTATTCTGTAGCCTAAATGTCCACGATGCATGTTTAGTGACTTTTGGTTTAAGTCCAACTAATTTAAAGTATGGTGTAAGTGTTGTATCTGCTTTCTGTTCATTACCAAAAGTGATGTTAGTTGAGTTTGGCGCTACTATTTCTAATGATTCCTGCAGTTGGTCGGTGTTGGTTTTGTGGGTTGTCTGTCGTGTTATTGTGTTTGTGTGTTGTGTGTTTTGTTGCACATTTACAGGTTCGGTACTTGGTAGTTTGGTAGCATCCTCAATTCGAGGTTTTAATTCGGTCGTATCGTTTCTAGATTCGACCGCCCCTGCATTGTACACCTCGGTAAATTCTTTTTGAATTACCTCAGTGGTTGTCTCCCTTGGTATTTTGGCAGCTTGAGACAAGCAAGAATGGTGTTTCTCTTTTGCGTCGCTGTTTCTGTGGTGGATACCGTCTTTTTGCTCCCATTTTTTGATCTCTTTTTCAGAGCATGGATGTATGTTGGGTAAATTACCAAGTATAATATCCGCGACTGGATTTTCAAGGATAGCACACAATACTTGCCCAGATATGAACGGTGTTTGAATTTCGACCAAAGCAAGGGGGTATTTCTCTATCGTACCTGAGAATGTGCGACATGTCACATGTTTGTCTGTGTAGTCTTTAGCGTCTATTAATGTTTTCCTAACCCCACAGAGCGTTGCGCAGGAATCACGAATTAACGTGCACTTTTTGTTGTTAACAAACCCTGTAAAAAAAACTAGCTTGCCTGTAGATGACAAAGCAGCGTTAGCTGTTTCATTTGAAATAGGGATCGTGTGTCCACAATGTAGTGTTGTGTCAAGTTGGAACTTCGTACAGGTGTTGCACTTACTGTCTGTTATGGTGTTTATTATGTGTACAGCATTCCCAAGCTCGCTTTCATTGTCGTGTTGATTGTCACATTCATTCAGTGACTGAAGCTCTTCGTCAGACGACGTTTCTACTAATGCAGCATTGGCCTGTTTCAATAACTTTCGGCCTTCACAATCCTTATTATAGTGACCCCAGCTATTGCAGAAATAACATTTAATTGCTCTGTGGTAAGCCATGCGTTTAGCTGTTTGCTTCTCCACCATTTTTTTAAGGTGTTGAGGGTAGGTGGGTGCTTTGTCGCACATCCCGTAACTGTCGTGATGGTAATTGCAATATTGGCATTGTACTACTTTACCGACATTGGATCGTGGTTTAAATCTACTCTGTGATTGTTTGGAGTATTTGGTGTTCACTACTGCAGCTGCTGTATCATTGTGACTTATGTTGAGCTGAAAAATATCCCTATTTGCTGTGAAAAATGCATTCCCTTTTGCCTCTATTTCCTGAATGCTCTTACAGTCCATTTGTTTTAAGAACTTGGCAAAAGGTGTGGGGATGGTGCTAACTATTTTATCTATTATAATCAGCTCCTTAAGTTTATCATGGCTATTGTTGGTTTTAGCCGAGTTAATCCATTTTGTGCATATGTCTTGGACTGTACTGACATAATCTATAAAGGTTTGGTTTGGTTGTGGAGATAATTTGGCAAATTGTTGTTGGTAACCTGCAGTGTCTAAAGAAAAATGTTGGAGAATGCGTTGTTTTAGGTACTCATAGTCTTTTCGCATTTCCTGTGGTATTGTCTCTATTACTTTTAGTGGTTCAAGAGCTAAGTTTCTCATTAGGATAAATGCCCAATCTGATTTAATGATTTTATGATGAGACATGAGACATTCAAAATTTTCTAAGTAGGCGGAGATGGAATCTCCTGAACAGAAAGCCTTCACGAGACCTTTATATTTATTATATTTTTGTTCTTCTTCTTTGCTTCTTAACTTATTTACCGATATTTCTGTATTGGACTCAATCTCCATCTGTTTAAGTTTTATCTGTGTGTCGGCATTCAATTGTGCTTGCTTGGCCGCCGCTTCGATTTCCATTTGTAATTTCTTTTCTGCTGCCTCAATTTGCATTTTCTTTTCTTCTGCTTCTATCTGCATTTGCATTTTCTTTTCTTCTGCTTGCATTTGCAATTTCTTTTCTTCGGCCTCCATTTGCAATTTATTTTCTTCTGATTGCATTTGCAATTTCTTTTCTTCGGCCTCCATCTGCAGTTTCCTTTCCTCTCGTTCTATCGCTCTTTCTTCACGGGCAATGTTTTCTGCGTGCGTTTTCTGTGCCCATTCTGACAGTTGCTCTTCTTTATAACCTAACTTTATTCCTTGCTCAATGCATTTATCTAAACTAGACATTTTGTATTTGAATTGTTTGTACAATTTATAGAGTTAAATCCCTTAGAAAAATATGTTGTGTGGTCGAAAATTTGGTTAACTCCCCTAATTATTAATGTGTAAATCAAAATGCAAGGTTATGTTGGTGACAAGGTCATGAATATGCAAAGAAATCAATATGATACAAAATAATACATTGATGAAACATGAGAAGTACAGCTTAGAAGTACAATGAGTATGAGGTGAAACTTAGCTTTTGATTTAAGAACTCCTCGATGATGTCTTGTACTCTCGTCACTGTTGGAAAGGTTTCATCGGTTGGACGCGGCACTTGTTGCGGAACAATCTGCTCGTGGAGCGAGAAAACATTAGTCACTGTCACACAAAAAATGTCAAAATAGTAACATGTCAAAAAAAAAAAAATTGTTTACAGAATCAAAATAAAGAGGCACTGTGGAGGCAATGGTGAGACATTGCCGAGGGACTCAGATTACTTCTATTTTATTGCTAGATAGCTACTAGTTTTATGTAAACTTGTAATGTTAACAATTTCTTTGATTTAAACCAATCAATGTGTTACCAAAAATCAATGTTTTACCAAAAATCAATGTGATATGATTAAATAATTAATTTTACATGGCATTTAATAGGTTTTTAAGAAAACATTCTATGCCAAAACCGGAAAACTAGCCCCCAAAAAGCCTGTCATCATCTTACTCTTATCTAAATAATGGTTCGGGTTCATACAGGCAACAATACACTGTTCGCTAGGATATAGAACATTTATTGTATAAAGTGTACAGTTGGCGCAGTGGGTAAACAGACCCGCGCTCTCTTATATTACATATCACAGATAGTTAAACATCAAACATATAGTTGTCATACAACAATCTAGCACACTATCTAGCCTAAGTATATCTATGAATATCTATGAGTCCCTCTCAGGCAGGCCTTGTTGTCTCTCTCCAGTCCGTTTGTCCTCTGCCGGTCTCCGCGTGTCCTAACTCGACACGGGCGGTAACTCTGTCCGAGTTCCTCGTGGACCCCGCATTAGGCGGGCCACATCAGTGTCCACGGAATCATGGACTTGGTGACCAGCTCTTTTGAGAAGGTTCTAGATTACTCGGGTCCTGCGCGACTCAATGGTCTCCCTTGGGCTGGAGTTGCAGCCCTCTACTATATATGGAAGTGAGGCGGTGACACAGGACTGCAAGAGCTATGAAGAAAAGACAGGACAGAAAAACCAATACAGGAAATCCTCCTCCAGAAACATCATGCATTCTTTGCCCACATTGTCAAAGAACATTTCGAGCCAAAATAGGCCTTATCAGCCATCTTAGAACCCACGGCTCCATACCTTCAACCCCACTGGATGAAATGAATGGTCATCATCATTCTTGATGGACAAACAACATATGTCACTGTTGTGTTAAAATATGCCATGAGTGGGTCACTGCTATGTCGCCGATGTGTTACTGATGTGTCACTGGTCTTTCACTGATATGTCACTGGTGTGTCACTCACATGTCAATAGTGTGTCACTCACATGTCAATAGTGTGTCACTCACATGTCAGTAGTATGTCATGTATATCTTGTGACTAGATCAGCTAGAGTTTATTTGAGACACATCTCTGATTATTTTGCTTTAAGGTCAAAGTTCTTGAGCAATGACTGGATGAGCCAGAGAGACTTCCTAGAGCTGGAGAAGTATATTGAGCCCTCCAAAGATTGGTCAGTGGCTTTATTTCATTGTGCTAGTGACCTTTTGTGTAAGCAGTAGGTTTTGTGTGGCTAGTTTTTCTTATGTGTATGCAGTGGCTTTCTCTGTTTGTGGTAGTGACCTTTTGTGTGAGCGGTGGGTTTTGTGTGGCTAGTATTTATGTGTGTGTGTGTGTGTGTGTGTGTGTTTGTGTGTGTGTGTGTGTGTGTGTGTGTGTGGAGCTTTGTTTTAGAGGGAGTGATTTAAAACTTTATTGCACTGGGTTTTATCCCATATGGCTTGGTCTCTTTCAGCGTCGCACAAAGAACGAACTCCATAGCTTTTGCGACGACAGACAGGAGTCTCCAAAAAATTTAACTTGTGAACCAAAAGAATCAAACCCACAACCTTCAGAGCCCAAGTCAAGCGGCTTGACCACTTCACCACAGAGACTTTCCTGTGAGTGATTTGTGTATGATGAGTTTTATTGCATGTGTGCAGTGCTTGCTTGCTTGCTTGTGTTCGCTGACTGTGAACTCCAGCACGAAGTCCTGTATGCCGGATGAAGACATCCTGTTGTCCAACATCAGTGTGATGTCATACAGGACCTGAGGTTTGTGTGAGTATCTATTGTTCCATGTCTGGCTTATTGGTGTGCAGACTGGTGGTTCCTTGCCGTGCAGGCAGACACAATCCGACTTTGGAGGAATCAACAATCCTACTGACCTTAGGTCAGGTCTTAGTCAGATATGACTGAGCTACCATATGACAGTAGACGGTACTACCTGCTTTCTGTCAGCGCTGAATGTTGGGCGGCGCTTACCAAACCCGACACCCCACATTGTGCCAACGGCTTCGGGCGGAAGAGCGCAATTGGGAGGGTACTAGCCTTATCCTGGTGCGAGGAAATGCAACCCAAAGACAAAATAAGTCATGGCAGGGCAGACCAGGCCCTAAGCCTGGGTTGGCAGCTGGTCTAGGATCGAAGCTCCGACAGACGGACAGTTAGAGCACTGCTTTGCTGATCCGGCAGCTTCTGCAGCTTATCTTGTTCCAGATTATAGGTGTCAACTTTCCTCTGGAGTGAACTAGGCAGGCCGAGAGAGGCATCATGCTGCATGGGCAACACAAGGTATTTTTTATTTTAGCCCAGGCTTTGTGCTATGGAGAGGCAATAACTCCATCCCTGGTCTTAACCGGTCTCGGAATCAAAGCGAGAGGCAACTGTTACGGGTTATAAGTCCTTGTCAGTTGGCGTAGACATGGGGCGCCACGCGTTGCCTCTGACGGTGGGAGACACCTACAGGTGTCAGTGATCAGCTACCGCCCGCCTCAAGCTGGGCAGCCCCCAGCCAATTGGGTGCTGATCTGCCACAGCTTGCCTGCTTCAATGGATGCTTGGGGCTAGGACAAAATCTGAATCGCAGGCTGTAAAACCAATGCACCAGGTACTAATAAAAAGAATAGAAACCTCAGAATAGAAATCAACATCAGGATTGGCAAGGCAGCAACAACAATGAACATGTTAGCAAAAAGAGTCTGGGAGAACAGGAAGCCTACTGCCAAAACAAAAGTCCTCGTCTACCAAGCCTGTGTCCTTAGTACTCTTCTTTATGGCAGTGAAACCTGGACAACTTACTCACGCCAAGAGAAACGTTTAAACAGCTTTCATTTGCTGTGTCTGCAAAGAATACTTGGTATTAAGTGGCAAGACAAAATCACAAATACTGAAGTATTGGAAAGATCAGGTTGTGTGACGGTGTATTCCATGCTCAGTCTTCGTAGACTTAGATGGATAGGACACGTTAGGAGGATGGATGATGGTAGAATACCAAAGGGCATCTTTTTTGATGAATTACAGATGGGTAGGAGATCTCAGGGTCGGCCTCTACAACTATACAAAGATGTGTGTAAGCAGGACATGATTGATACAGGCATTGATAATGCACATTGGGAGCATGTTGCCACTAAACGTGTTGCTTGGAGGGCAACTATCAGAAATGGAATAAAGACAAAGGAGAAAATGATTGCAGATAAAGCACACACAGAGCGTGAGAGATGTAAGATGGTGCAAAATGGTGGAAATGACCATGTTTTCACATGCACCTACTGTGGGCAAACATTTGCAGCAAGAATTGGCCTTACCAGCCACACTCGCCACCGCCATGGATCGTAGTTATTAAGCCTTTTTAAAGCACAATGTACCAAACTATCGTCTGTCAAGACGGAAAGGTGCCAATGAATGACTGACCTTAGCAAGGACCCCAAAGTGGCCTGTTGCCCAGGACGCTCGGCGAGGACGCGAGAATAGGTCTTGGCCAGTAAAGAACCCAGCCCTGGTGCCCTAGAAACACCTCTGTAGATGTAGATTGTAGATGGGGGATGTGTGGGTGGGTAGGAGATGTGTGTGTGTGGGTGAGAGATGTGTCATGGGGATGTATGTGGGTGTGGTGTTGTGAGGGAGGGAAGATGGGTGTGGATAAAGGATGTGTGTATGGGTGGGTGGGGTGTTGATGTGTGTGAGGGTGGGGATGTGTGTTTGGAGGGGTGGTTGGTGTGGGTGGGTAGATGGGAAATGTATGTGTTGATGAGTGAGTGAGGGATGTGTGGGTGTTAGTGGTTGGGGGATAAGTATGTGTGTGGAGGGATGTGTGAGGGATGTGTGAGGGGGATGAGTGTATGGGTTGGGGGGGGGGGGTTGTGTGGGTTGGGCGTGCATGGATGGGAGGTGTGTGTTTGTGAATGGGAGATATGTTGGTGGGTGGGGATGCGTGTGAGGGATGTGTGTTTGGATGGTGAGATGTGTGTGTGGGAGGGGATGTGTGTGTGTGGCTGGGGGATGGGTGGGTGGGTAGAGGATGTGTGGGTGGGTGATTGTATATGGGTAAGGTTGTGGTTAAGGGATGTATGGTTAAGGAATGTTTGGTTGCGGGATGAGTGGGTGGAGGATGTGTGGATGGGTAGAGGATATGTGGGTGGGTGAGTGTGTGTAGGTTAGGAGATGGTGGGGGATGTTTGTATGGGTGGGCTTGGGATCTGTGAGTGGGCTGGGAGAGATGGGAGATTATGTGGGTGGGTGCGGAATTTGTGTGTGGGTAGGTGCGGGATATGTGAGATGGCGGGGAGATGTATGTGTGTGCGTGGGGGATGTGTGGTTGAGGGATGTGTGTTTGGCTGGATGGTTGGATGTATGTGGGTGGAGGATATGTGGGTGGGTGATTGTTGGTGTTTAATGGGACGGGTGGAGGATATGTGAGTGGGTGGAGATATGAGTGTGGGTGGGAGATGTGTGTGTTGGTAAATGTATGTATGCTTGGGGTGTGGGTGGATGGGATGTGTGATTGGTGGGAGTGTGTGTGGGTGGGGAGATGTGTAGGTGTGGGGATGTGGTGGATGGGTGGGAGAATGTTTGTGTGCCTGGGGTGTGTGTGTGTGGTTGGGTGGGGGATGTATGGGTGAATGGGGGATGTGTGAGTGGGTGGTGGATGTGTCTCATAACCAGGTAATATGCATTGTTTATGTTTACAAAATTCATTTGACAATGTTTTTCCATGCACTATTGATGAACGAAAAATGCATGATTGGAAGGGCTGTATGTAAGACGGGCCTGTGTGCCCAATTTGTTACCCTTTGAAAATAAAGTCTGTTCATTCGTTCATTCATTCTTCTTCTTCTTCGTTCATCCGGAGTTTTTTTTTCCGGATGTGATTGCATTGTGCCTGTTTACAGCAGAGCTGCGTTCTTGCGCCGTTAGGCCGACACATCCGACTTCTGCGGGCATTTGTTGACCGGGTTAACCTTCCCGGGGTTCATTCATTCTTTCTGTGTCCCATTGCATGTGTGCTGTGACTTTATTTGTGTGTGTAGTTTTTTTTGTAAGGTGCATGCCTTCCCTCTGCTAGCCTACGGGACACCCTTGGGCAAGGTGGAGTACCCGTAAAGCCCCCCCTATCAGGGTTACGGAGCAGCTGACAGTTAGTTGTAGGTTATGGTCTACAGCTTCATGACGGTAGGCAGAGGATCTCCTTTTTTGGGAGACAATGGCTACAGTCATCGACCAGTGTGGTCACTGCTAGGAAGGAAAGCAATGGCAAACTACCTTCTTTACAGATGCCAAGAATATAATGTACTGCAGTCTTATCTATAATCAGAGAAACAGCGTAAATGGGTGCTCCATAGGAGCAGCCTCGTCCGGTAGGGGTAGTCATGTGCACCAGGTGACTCCAGACCATCATCAGGCGACTGTGTGCAAAAGAATATCAACATTGAAAGTAGGAATTTGGAATGTAAGAACTATGAGTGGAGATGGAAAATTTGATAACATTAAGAATGAAATGAGAAGATTAAATATTAACCTGTTAGGTGTATGTGAGACCAGATGGACAGAAATGGGCATTATAACATCTTAGGAATATAGAATAATCTATTCTGGTGGAGAGAAACAACAGCGAGGAGTAGCAATTGTAATGGATACAGAGAGAACAAAATCGATCAAAGGATATTGGACTGTATCAGACAGAGTGTTACTGGTGAAGTTGAGTGGAAGACCTTTTGATGTCAACGTCATACAAGTTTATGCACCAACAGCAGACAGTGGTGATGACAGCATCGATGAATTTTATAGTGATTTTGATAAAACCTTCAAGAAATGCAAGAATTCTGAAGTAACTATCATAATGGGTGACTTGAATGCCAAAGTTGGAAATCAACAGGACGGATGCATAGTAGGCAAGTATGGACTAGGGGAACAGAATGAAAGAGGTTGCAGACTAGTACAGTGGGCAGAAGAGCAAGATTTGATTATTGGAAACACCTGGTTTCAACAGCACCCAAGAAGATTATGGACATGGAGGAGTCCTGATCATAAGATCAGAAATCAGATTGATTACATCCTCATCAATAGAAGATTTCAAAATGCCTTAAAAGTTGCAAAAGCTATACCAAGCGCAGACTCCTACAGTGACCATAGATTAATCTTAAGCAAATTACATATAAAATTAAAGAAAGTCAAATAATCACCAAGAAACACAAAATTTGATCTACAAGCACTGAAGAGTGAGGAAATAAAAGATAAAGTCAATTTAGAGATAAAGAACAGATTCAATGCATTATCCAATATGGAAATATTATTTCAAGATGTCACTGACCAATGGGAAATATTAAAGAAAACAGTCAACCAAGCTGCGGAAACAACCGTCCCAAAAAATAAAGATAATAGGACGCAAGAAATGGATGACGGAAGACATCTTAAAACTCATGGAAGTAAGAAGAAATAACAAAAATAACAAGGAAAAATATGAAGTTATTCACAGGTAAATTAGGAAGCTATGCAAAGAGGCAAAAGAAACAACCCCTGAGGAAAATTGCAAGGAAATTTAACACCACCACAACACCCGGAATACCAAATTAATGCACAAAAGAATTAATGACATCACTAACAAAAGAACACACAACATCAACGGGTTGCCTAAAAACCAAAGATGGCAAAATCATAATAGAAAAAGATCAGATTTACATGCGTGGTCAGATTATGTGAAAGACCTTTATGATGATAACAGAGAAGAACAATATGATCATCAGAATAATAATGAAGGACCATCAATTTTGAAGATGGAAGTTCAGAATGCTCTTAACCATATGAAAACTGGCAAGATCTCGGGTACAGATAACATCACAAGTAGAAATGATCAATGCCTTAGAAGAATATGGAATAGACCAAGTCACCAGACTGCTGAACGCAATATACGATACTGAGATATACCTCCTGAATTATGTAATTCTATATTTATTGCAATCCTGAAGAAATCAGGAGCCATGGAATGTGATCAACATAGAACAATTAGTATAATGAGCCACATCACAAAGATTCTGCTGAGAATTATCATGCAAAGAGTTAGGAAGAAAATACAACCCAAAATTGGAGAAAAGCAATGTGGGTTTGTAGAAGGCAAGAGTACAGTAAATGCTGTGTATATACTGAGAACAGTAATTGAGCATTCTATAGAAGTAAACAAAGATCTATATCTTTGCTTTATTGACTACACAAAGGCTTTCGATAAAGTGAGACATGTCGACATGATAAGAATGCTTGAAGATCTACAAATTGATGGAAAAGACCTCAGACTTGTAAAAAACATATATTGGAAACAACAAGCTGCCATCAGAATTGATAACGATGTAGGTCAATATCAGCCTATTAAGTTAGTTAGTTAGTTAGTCGACGTTTCATCCTCATTGCACATCGAACCATTCAGTCCATAAGTGCTCGGATCCCCTCCTCAGCAAATCCCGCAGCGTGTAGCGACTAATGACGCCAGTTCTGTGTTGGTTTATCAATCTTCTTTGGCTTCCTGCGTAGTGTTCTTGTTTGGCCACCCCTCTTTTAATTTGCTGCTCTCGCAGTCTGGCCATTGTTGTAGATTCACAGTCATCACTTGGTTCTCGCAAAAGTCTCACTTCACGTAGAGCATTCAGAATGTCAGCCTGGTCCATGGCGCGTCTGCCCTCCACAGTAGCCTCACCTGCGAGCTTGTCAGCCCGCTCATTTCCTTGTACTCCCGCATGCCCTGGCACGAAGATGAAACTAATCTTTGCCAGCCGAGACCGCTTCAGAGGCAGCAACCATTCTCTTCGGATCGACCCCTCCTCTATCCTCTTGATCATGTTCATTGAGTCGCTAAGGAAACAAGCCCTAGTGAATGTCTGTGTCTCGAGCCATGTTATTGCTTTACTTACTGCCATGACTTCCATGGTCAGGCTACTTGTGGTTTCAGTGAAAGCACCAGAGTCCTCCTTCACAATTCTCCCTCCGGCCCGAGCTGTAAAGGCCCATGAGCTTCTCACATGTCGGACGACCGACCCATCTGTGTAGATGACCGCGTCACCGTCTAGCGAATTCTCGAAAATCAACGCTTGTACTTCAGCCTCAACAGCAGCCGGATTTTCTTGTCTGCATTTTCTATCTAGTTGGATGCAAACTGAAAAGGATGTGCAGAAGTCTGTTGGCACTTGCACCCACTCCTCGCCAGGTTCTAAGTCCTCAAGTGAACACACCTGTTGAAGAATGTCTTCGGCTTGACCCATCCACGACCGTCCTCTTTTTAACCTGCTGCCCTTCACCTTCCTAATTTCACTATGCAGTGGATGTTGTGTGTTTGCGTTAATTCTGAGGTAGGCGCGTGCCCTGCAAACTTGTATTCTCTCTTCAATGGTTGGAAAATCAAGAAGGTAGCGCATCGCCCTGCATGCTGTATCTCTTGTACATCCAAGAATAATGCGCATAGCTTCATTCTGTATCCTTTCCATCCTTTCTATCTGCTTATGGCTGAGAGTCAGGATTGCCATTGCATACTCCAAAACAGACATGACCAGCCCCTCGTACAGAAGACATAGATGGCGCTGCTCACAGTTTGCTGCCGCCATCACCCGCATCGCTGCCAAACCCCGCTTGGCCTTTGTTATCACCTGGTCTATGTGCACATTATAAGCAAGGCTTCGATCAAACCGTATCCCCAGGTAATTCATTGCCTGCGTTCTTTCCACCGTCTCTGAACACAGCATTACAGTTGGTGTTGGATTGTTGACAATATGATTATTCAACGAGAACCAAGTCACTGTTGCCTTTGTTGGGTTGACCATTGCCCCAGCTTCATCACACCAAGTACTTATGCGATTGAGTTCAGTTTGTAGTTCCACAGCAACCTCCTCTCTATCCTTACCCTGATGATACACTAAAACATCATCGGCATATGACAATGTCCTGCCAGGTCCAGCGATCTGCTCACTGGTGATTCTCACTGTGTAGGCGTTGAACAGTACCGGAGATAATGGTGATCCCTGTGGTAGGCCAGGATATATTGTTGTTGGTTCCGAAGTCCAACTGCCACATCTAAAAACTACTTTCCGTTGGAAGAGGGACTGCAGCGATCCAACTAAGGAGGAATGGACTTACGTTTAGTTCAAGAAGCTGAAACATTAAAAAATCCAGTGGTACTCTGTTGTATGCGTCCTAAAGATCAATCGCTGCAGCAACGGTTTCAGTGCCTGAGTGGAAACCTTCATAGACATCATGGGCAAAGACTGCTGCATTGGTCCAGGTTTCTCTTTTGGACGGTACCCACCCAGGGTAGGTGGGAAAACACCTTGCCTCTCTAGTTGGCTTGATATTTTCCTGGCAATTACCTTCTCCAGCAGCTTGCCTATTGTATTCTGCATGGTTATAATTCGATATCCCTGAATTTTTTTGTGGTCTTTGTCAGGCTTCGGCTAGGGAATCAGATAGCTGTGTAACCATTCCTCCTTGATAGGAGAGAGGTGTGAGACAAGGATGTGTAATGTCTACAGATCTTTTTCCCTATACAGTGAAAATATTTCAGAAAGGTAGAGGATATAAATGGAATCAGCATTGGAGGACGAAACATTAATAACATTAAATATGCAGATGATACAGTATTGATTGCAGACAATGAACAGGATCTGTAAAATTTAGTAGATGCGGTTGTTGCACACAGTGAGCACTGGGGTTAGAATTAAATTGTAAAAAGACACAGGTTATGGTCGTCACTAGGAAAAAACGAAATACCACAATGTAATATACAAGTAAATGGAAAATATTCTTCAACAAGTGAATCGTACAATTATCTTGGAACAGTCATAAACATCTGATGGGAGATGCCTTGAAGAGATAAGAACAAGAATCACCATGGCAAAAGTAGCCTTTAGCAAGGATGAAAAACATACTGACCAATAAAAAAGATGTCATTGAAACGAGAAAAAGAGTGTTGAGGGGATACATAGAGCCTGTTCTTATGTATGGATGTGAAACTTGGACAATGAGCAGTCAAGCTGAAAAACATCTGATGGCTGCAGAAATGTGGTTTCTGAGGAAAATGGAAAGAATACCATGGACAGATAGAAAAACCAATGACCAAGTACTACAGGAGACAAATGAAAATCGTAAATTGATTAGAGAAATTAGACGTAGACAGTCAACATTTTTTGGACATGTTATGAGAAGAAATGAATTGGAGAACTTAGTGACAACTGGCAAGATTGAAGGGAACAGACCAAGAGGAAAATACCTGGATGGCTTGGCCACATGGCATGGACGAGACAGAAACACTGAGCTGATCCACAACTCTGGTGATTGAGTGAAATGGCGAGTCATGACTGCCCATGCTTTCAGGCATGGCACATGATTGATTGATTGGTGGAATGTATAATCCTGTATTTTCCCCAGGTGGTGGAATGTATAATCATGTATTTTCCCCAGGTGGTGGAAATGTATAATCATGTATTTTCCCCAGGTGTTGAAATGTACAATCATCTATAATCCTGCTTTTTCCCCAGGTGGTGGAATGTGTTTATCCTGTATTTTCCCCAGGTGGTGGAATGTATTATCCTGTATTTTCCCTATGTGGTGGAATGCATATCATGTATTTTCCCTAGGTGGTGGAATGTATAATCATCTATAATCCTGTATTTTCCCCAGGTGGTGGAGGCTGAGTGTGAGTGCCTTGAATCTGCTAGCCCCCCTGACTGTGATGCCAACTGTCCACCATTCAGGATACACTGGAGCTACTGAACAAGGAAGGTTTCGACCAGGTTCCTGTTGTAGGCGAGACAGGGTAATCTGAATTTCTGTTCGTTCCTACAGACGTCATTTATGTTGACAGTAGTTGATGTGTTCATCATTTTCTGTGAGATGTTCCTGTTGAATTTAGTGTGGCTATCTATGCCAATTGTTTCATGGGTCATTTGTTTATTGTTTGTGCATACTTCTACATGAAATTATTGGCTAAGAAAATGTGTATATTTACTTATAGAAATGAGAGAAATGGTTAAGTAAGAAAATGTATATATTTACTTAGAGAAATGATTGACTACAAAATTTATATACGAGCTGTTCCAAAATAGACCTCCAATTGGCTGGTAAAAAAATTTAAACAAATTGACAATAACATATATAAATACATACAAAAGTTAAATGTTTTATTATTTTTATTACATTTTAACTACATATTTTATGTATTACTTTTCCACACTGTCACCACCTAAGTTCAGGTACTTGTATCGTGGCATGAGTTTTTGTAACCCCTCGTGTATATCTGGGGTTACTTCATGAATGCAGAGACGAAGGAACAGTTAAAACTGTGGATGTATACTCATTCTCCAAGCAAGCCCAAGAATTCAAGCAAACAATTTGTAATAAAACAATAATGGTTACAGTGTTCTGGGACTGCAAGGGCATTTTGTTGACAGAATTCATGAGACTAGAGACCACAATAACATCAGAAGTTTATTGTGAAACAGTGAAGAAGTTATTGTGAAACAGTGAAGAAGTTTATTGTGAAAACAGTGAAGAAGCTTTGTTGATGAGAATGTCATAACACCAGGAACCACAATAATGTCAGAAGTTTATTGTGAAACAGTGAAGAAGTTTATTGTGAAACAGTGAAGAAGCTTTGTTGATGAGAATGTCATAACACCAGGAACCACAATAATGTCAGAAGTTTATTGTGAACACTGAGACGTTTCCTCGGTCGATCCAAAACAAAAGGTGCAGAATACTCACCAGTGGTGTCATTATCCTACACAACAACGCGCAGCCCCACACTAATGCTCTCACAAAGGCTTTACTTGAGCAGTTTCCCACACTACTGCTCTCACAGAGGCTTTACTTGAGCAGTTTCCCACACTACTGCTCTCACAGAGGCTTTACTTGAGGCAGTTTCCCACACTACTGCTCTCACAGAGGCTTTACTTGAGCAGTTTCCCACACTACTGCTCTCATAGAGGCTTTACTTGAGTAGTTTCCCACACTACTGCTTTCACAGAGGCTTTACTTGAGCAGTTTCTCACACTACTGCTCTCAACAGAGGCTTTACTTGAGCAGTTTCCCGCTCGAAATGTTCTTTGACAATGTGGGCAAAGATGCTTGACGTTTCTGGAGGAGGATTTCCTGCAGTGGTTTTTCTGTCCTGCCTTTTCTTCACAGCTCTTGCAGTCCTGGTTGCCTCACATATGACTGCACCTTTGCGTAATGATGCACGCCATGAATTTCGGTCTCTGGCTGCAGCCTCCCAGGTGTCATGATGAATTCCAAAAGCATTCAGTGAAATTTTCAGAGTGTCTTTAAAGCGTTTCCTCTGGCCACCTTGGGAGCGTTTACCACAACGCAGTTGGCTGTAAAAAATTCATTTAGGGAGCCTGTGATCTGGCATGCGAGTCAAGTGACCAGCCCAACGAATCTGATTCTTCATCAGTATAGTGTGGATACTGGGCATGGATGCTCTTTCTAGGACTTCAGTGTCTGGAATCTTGTCTTGCCATTTAATCTTCAGTAGCTTCCTTAGGCAGACTGTGTGGAAGTGGTTTAATTTACTAGCGTGTCGCTTATAAACAGTCCAGGTTTCACAAGCATATAGCAGTGTGGATATACAACTGCTTTGTAGACTTTAGCTTTGTTTGCAGGCTTATTCCAGTTCTGTCCCATACATTCTTGTACAGTCTGCCAAAGGCTGCACTGGCATTGGAGATTCTTGCATTCACTTCGTCATCAATTGTGGCAGCTTGTGACACAGTGCTGCCAAGATAGGTTTGTCCAAAACACTTAGTCTATGATCATTCACTTTGATATTCGGCACAGTGGTGATTATTCCCTGGAGCTGGCTGGTACATAACTACAGTCTTCTCCAAGTTGATATTGAGCCCAAAGTTGGCACAGGCATGTGAGAAAGCTGAAACATTATGTTGCATGTCTGCCTCTGAGTTGGCGTATAGAGCGCAATCATCAGCAAACAGGAGCTCTCTGACGGTGTCGCTGTTAATTTTGGTTTTAGCTTTCAGCCTTCTGAGATTGAATAACTTTCCATCCATACGGTAGTTGATGTCTATTCCAATGTCATCGTTCTCGAAGGCATTCATCAACATGGCTGAAAACATGCGGCTGAACAGTGTTGGTGCCAGAACACATCCTTGTTTCACTCCATTGGTGACAGGAAAGGGTTCAGACAGTTCACCATTTTCCTGTACTCTTGCCTGCATACCATCATAAAATAGCCGCACTATTGGACAAACTTTTGTGGACAGCCATATTTTGCCATAATCTTCCACAGTCCTTCTCTGCTGACTGTATCAAAAGCCTTGGTAAGGTCAATGAAAGTGGAGAACATTTCGCAGTTCTGTTCCTGACATTTCTCTTGCAGGCGAAAATCATGTCAACAGTTCCACGTTCTTTTCTGAAGCCACATTGACTCTCAGGAAGAAGACCTTGATCGAGATGGGCTGTGAGGCGATTGAGAAGAATTCTGGCGAGTATCTTCCCTGCAATTGAAAGCAAGGAGATACCTCAGTGGTTGTCACAGGATTGGCGGTTTCCTTTACGTTTGTAAAGGTGGACTTTTGACGCATCCATTGAAATCTTGTGGCATGGTCTCATTCACCCATATGTTTGTAAAGACTTGGTGAAGCTGCTCTGTTAGGACCGGCCCACCTGCCTTGTATATCTCTGCTGGGATGGAGTCAGGACCAGGTGCCTTGCCGTTGGAGAGTTGCTG
Source organism: Cepaea nemoralis (assembly GCA_014155875.1). Lineage (NCBI taxonomy): Eukaryota > Metazoa > Mollusca > Gastropoda > Stylommatophora > Helicidae > Cepaea > Cepaea nemoralis. The sequence goes on along the minus strand of JACEFZ010018329.1, from coordinate 8,292 downwards.
GATGACTTTGTCATTGGCGGGAACTTGAGGAAGGCAGTTGATGGTTTCATCATCGAAGAAGGAAGTTGCATTTAAGATGTTACTGAAATGCTCTGCCCAGCGTTGAAGGATTTCTTTCTTATCGGTGACCAATGTTCCCCCATCTGCACTGAGGAGGGGAACTATGCCTGGTGATGTAGGACCATAGACCGCTTTCAGTGAGTCGTAGAAGTTTTTCATATCATGTCTGTCAGCAAAGCCCTGAATTTCATCAGCTTTGCTGCTCAGCCAGGAGTCCCGCATGTGCCGAAGTTTCTGCTGCACTACTCTCTGAATGTTCTTGAAGCATCTTTTTTTTATGTTGACTTTGGGTCATTCAAATGTGCCTTGAGGAGAAGATGTTTCTCGGCCAGCAATTGGTTGATGTCTTCGGAATTTTCATCAAACCAGTCTTTATGCTTTCAGGGGGCTGGGCCCAGGATTTCCATAGCAGTGTTGTAAATTATGTCCTTTAGGGATCTCCATTCTGTTTCTGTATCCTGTTTAGCTGCAGCATTGGGCTTGAGGCGGTCTTCCAGCATATTTTCAAACTACTGCTGCATTTCCTTGCTGTTTAGGCGGGTGACATTTAGCTTTTTTGCATTTTCGTCCCTTGAGGACGCCGTGGTGGCCTGATGTGAATGTTTATTTTCGAGACAATGAGTTGATGGTCTGTCCAACATTCGGCACCACACATGGATTTTGTCACTCGAACGTCTTGTCTGTCGCTCCTCCTGACGATGACATAGTCAATGAGGTGCCAGTGTTTCGAGCGAGGGTGCATCCACGATGTCCTATTTCTCATGGGGAGACGGAAAATTGTGTTCGTAATCAGGAGATCATGTTCGGCACATGTCTGAAGGAGGTGGAGTCCACTTGCTGTTACAATTTCCGACTCCATGCTTTCCAATAATGCCACTCCAAGAGGTGGTGTCCGTGCCTACTCTGGCATTGAAATCCCCAAGGAGTATAAGTTTGTCTCCTTTGGGAACAGATGTTAATACATTGTGCAGGTCCTCATAGAACTTGTTCTTGACATCATCTTCGTTGGGTATAGTTGGTGAGTAGACACTCACAATGGTTGCATGCTTCCTTCCATTCAGCAGGGGTAACTTCATGGTCATGAGCCTGTCGTTTATAGCCTTTGGGAATCCAGCTAATTTGCAGACCAGGGCCGACTTAATGGCAAATCCCACACCGGATTGGCGTCTTTCCTCGCTTTTCCTTCCACTCCAGAAAAATGTGTAGCCAGGCACCTATTTCACAGATTTGGCCTTCTTCTGCAAGTCGTGTCTCGCTCAGGCTGCAATGTCGATGTTGTACCTGCCCAGCTCTCTCCCAATCAGTGCTGTTCGTCTCTCTGGACCTGACGGCCGTCTCTGTCAAGTAGGGTGCGTACATTCCAAGTTCCAATTGTTAAGGGAATATGGTTTACTCTTTTAGCTTTGCTTGTTTTATCTTTCTTTGTATGTCGACCGCAGTTAGGGTACCCACCAACCGCGGCTAGCTGGTTAGGTAGTGATGGAGCAGACAATGTTTAGGGCAGATTTTCTAGCCCCTTCCTCATGCTATGGAGGTGAGCAGTGTGTTCCTATAGAGGGCTGCTCAGTTCGCTCAGGGGGCTGCCGAATCCCACTGCTGCTCCGGTCAGTAGAAGACGACCCTATGGCCTGGGCCGCCTGTGTGCAGGTCTGCGACTACAGCTGCCAGCGTACCCACGCCTGCCGCTTCGCCGCTCGCCCATCGCCACAGGGCTTGAAGGTGATATATGACGTTGGATGAAGAATGACTTGCGCGATGACTTGGATTAAAGTGAGGAAGAGTTGCGCAATTCGTCGACCTCACTCTCTCGCCTGAGTCCATATAAGTCCAGTGGCAAGACAAGTCGAGACGACTGGAGACGAATACAGGTGCAGTGGATGACCAGGGCGTTCTACGTGCCTTGCCGTGCTCATTACGTTCCACAACGCTTTGCAGGTAAACGCCGTCTTGCCCGTTGAATCAGGAATGATTTCTTCCGCGCAGTCTGCCGAATCCTGTCTTCACATGCTGGGTAGGCATACCCTAGTTTACCTCTTGGTTTGACACCAAATCGGATACCCATGCCTGGTTTAGCCAGCCTCTCACAGCTGTTGCCCGGGGGGTCGGCCGCTGTCGCATGCTGACAGCTACTAGGAGGCCACAGGCACGAGCTGGGTGTCAGGCTTGGACCAGTGGGGGATGGGTCCTGAAAAGGACATGAGAGTCATCCTTACCAAAGGTGCTACCAATGCCTGACACCCCGTACCCCCCAAGATATAGGAGCAGACGGAAAGGACATAAGACTTATTAGTAACTTGTACTGGGAACAAGTAGCGTCTATTAGATGCAGTAATAACTATTTGTCGCCTATAGAGATAAAAAGAGGAGTAGGGCATGTGTACTGTCCCCAAGCCTCTTCAACCTATCTTCTTCTTCAGCATTCCGAGCCATTGAGGTTCTTTGCTGCAGATACAATCCGTCTCCATTCGTCTCTCTGTTGACCTTCTCTTGACCTTCTCTTGCCAGTCATTGATTCCAAGTGCTTGTACATCTGTATATATATTATCTCTCCACCGTCTTCTTGGTCTACCTCGGGGTCTACGGTCATTTATTTCCTGAGTGTAAGCGAGTTTGTTTCCCTATTATCCTCTTCAACCTATCATCATCATCATCAAGTGCCATGCCGGCTGGCGTAGGCGTTCATGGCTCTCCATAGATCTCGGTCTTTGGTTTTCTGGATCAACTCTGCTGCTGATATTCTCATGCCACCGTCTCAATCCATCCTAGCAATCAACTTCTCTTGGTCTACCTCTGCCTCTCTTCCCCTCGATCTTTCCAGTTGTTATGATGTTCTCCAATGCCTCTCTTTTCATCACATGACCGAAAGAAAGCTGTTTGTCTCTGTCTTATTGTTGTATATAATGTTCTAGTTTCAGTTAGCCTGCTTTCAGGCAGTCGTCAGTTAGTTTACTCTGCAGTCCAAGGAATTCGCAACATTCGTCTTAAGAAACCACATCTCTGTTGCTTCTAAGTTCTTCTTAATTGTTCATTTACATTCAAGATTCATTGCCATACAGCAAACTGGTTCTATATAGCATTTCAGCACTCTCTTTCTTACATTCAGTGATAGTGACTTATTGCATAAGATACTCTTCATTTTCTGAAATGCGGCTTTTTGCCTGCCCTATTCTGCTCCTAATCTCTGTTGTACATCTTCCATCTGATGTTATAAATGCCCCTAGGTATTCAAAACAATGTTTTCCCGTAGTGAATTTGAATAACGAAGACACAAACAATAGATTGCACGATTTATTGCCTGGCATATTTCGCTGCATCTCGTCAGGTACATACTGCAGAACTCACACAACTTACGTGAAATTAACTAGATAAATCCTTCAAGTTGAAATATACACAATTTCGCACAGTAATGTCGATTGTCTACCACGGTAATTTTAAGCTGACTAACATGTCTTTCTGTTTACACAATTCTGGCTTGCGTTGATAGATCATAATTGCTTCTGCAAATTTTAACAAGCGAGTATTCTGTGTTCTAAACAACACGCGAAATGCAGTCTCTCTGGACACAACATGGCGACTGGCGACAATGTGCCTGCCGATTGAAGACGCCGGGAGCTTCCGGTGTGTCGGCTCCTCGTGGCTATCATCTCCTGTGTGTTGTATCTTGTTGACCCATTGAGGTATGTGTTCTGACACCCGTTTGTTAAGCTGTCTCTCCGTTCGGCCAATGTAAACGGCCTGGCATCTACATGTGAATTGGTAAATACAATTGTTTGTGGCGTACAGAGGAACAGGCTCTTTGACTGTTGGTGTAGGAATGGGTACGGTTTTACATCTAATGACTGGAGTTGCCGCACAGAATGTTCGACCTACTGCTGTAGTAAGCCGGTCTTGTAGACGTTGCATTACGTCATCCCCTCGAAAGGTTAGCTGGATGAATACCTTGAGTTTAGGGACTGTAGTTACGTCTGCTTTGGGTTTGGGCTGTTGGCAATGGCGCTTTATAAATCCTGTGGAGTACCCATTCAGGTTTAAGACATTCTTCAGAGTTTCAAATTCCTCTGTCAGTGTGTCCTGGGTGCATATCTTTCTAGCACGGTCAAACAAGGTCCGTACTAAGCCCCGTTTGTACTGGACAGGTGTGAAGCTCTGAAAATTTAGGTATTGGCCAGTCCATGTTTCTTTGCGATACACCGATCTTTGAATTGTGCCGTCTGCTCTACGTCTCATTAGAATATCTAGGAACGGTAACGCTTCGTTGTGTTCGTGTTCCATAGATAGAGAGATGTTTTTATGCGTCTTGTTCATTGTGGCCTGAAACGATGTTGCTTGTAGCTCGTCTGTGGTGATGATTAGTATATCGTCCACATAACGCCGGTAAAAGGCCAAGTTGTTGATGTTTACTGAGTATGTGGACGATAATACCTAATCATCACCCACAGACGAGCTACAAGCACATCTGTTTCAGGCCACAATGAACACGACGCATAAAAAACATCTCTCTAGTCTATGGAACACGAACACAACGAAGCGTTACCGTTCCTAGATATTCTAATGAGACGTAGAGCAGACGGCAACAATTCAAAGATCGGTTGTAGTCGCAAAGAACATGGACTGGCCAATACCTAAATTTTCAGAGCTTCACACCTGTCCAGTACAAACGGGGCTTAGTACGGACCTTGTTTGACCGTGCTAGAAAGATATGCACCCAGGACACACTGACAGAGGAATTTGAAACTCTGAAGAATGTCTTAAACCTGAATGGGTACTCCACAGGATTTATAAAGCGCCATTGCCAACAGCCCAAACCCAAAGCAGACGTAACTACAGTCCCTAAACTCAAGGTATTCATCCAGCTAACCTTTCGAGGGGATGACGTAATGCAACGTCTACAAGACCGGCTTACTACAGCAGTAGGTCGAACATTCTGTGCGGCAACTCCAGTCATTAGATGTAAAACCGTACCCATTCCTACACCAACAGTCAAAGAGCCTGTTCCTCTGTACGCCACAAACAATTGTATTTACCAATTCACATGTAGATGCCAGGCCGTTTACATTGGCCGAACGGAGAGACAGCTTAACAAACGGGTGTCAGAACACATACCTCAATGGGTCAACAAGATACAACACACAGGAGATGATAGCCACGAGGAGCCGACACACCGGAAGCTCCCGGCGTCTTCAATCGGCAGGCACATTGTCGCCAGTCGCCATGTTGTGTCCAGAGAGACTGCATTTCGCGTGTTGTTTAGAACACAGAATACTCGCTTGTTAAAATTTGCAGAAGCAATTATGATCTATCAACGCAAGCCAGAATTGTGTAAACAGAAAGACATGTTAGTCAGCTTAAAATTACCGTGGTAGACAATCGACATTACTGTGCGAAATTGTGTATATTTCAACTTGAAGGATTTATCTAGTTAATTTCACGTAAGTTGTGTGATTTCTGCAGTATGTACCTGACGAGATGCAGCGAAATATGCCAGGCAATAAATCGTGCAATCTATTGTTTGTGTCTTCGTTATTCAAAGCCCCTAGGTATATAAAATTATCAACTTGGTTAAGGATTTTCCCTTCTATTTCTATGTCACATTTTGGTGTCACCATTTTCTTTGATATTACCATTGTTACTGTTTTCTTGATATTCAAGGAGAGTCCTTTCCTTGCACTCTCTGTTACTACAACGTCTAATAATTGTTGTAGGTCTGTTGAATTATCCGCCAACCAATACTGTGTCATCTGCATAGCGTATATTATTTAATATTATAACCTCCAACTAGTATTCCTGGCATCTCTTTGATCTCTCTCATTATTACTTCGCTATACAGGGAGAAAAGAATCTGGTGACAAGACACATACCATTGTCGTACTCCTAGCTTTATCTGTTCGTAACTACCCTCTTTATTTCCCATTTTAATTGCTGCTACTTGGTTCCAGTAAATATTCTTTATTATTCTTAAATCTTTTCCATCAGTGTTGATATCTTCCAACATTTTAATCAGTTCATCATGTTTTACTTTATCAAATGCCTTAGTATAATCTATGAAGCACAAATATATGTCTCTCTGTTTCTCTATTGACCTTTCTATTAGTGTCCGTAATGTATAAATTGCATTGTTTGTGCCCTTTCCTTCCACAAATCCATACTGTTCTTCACTAATTTCCATTTTTATTTTCTTTTGGTTCTTCTCATTATGATTCTGAGTAGAAGCTTAGTGATATGGTTTATAAGGTTAATTGTACGAAAAATCTTCACAATCAATTGCTCCTGGTCTTTTTGGTATAGCTATAAATACAGATTTCAGCATATCACTGGGTAAATATCCACTGCTGTAAATATCATTCAACATTTTGGTTAATATATCTACTCCAAATTCTCCCAATACTTCTAATTCTTCTATTGTGATTTCATCTGGCCCAGCTGTTTTTCCTTTCTTCATACGTTTCATAGCGTCAGCGACTTCTTCTTTTCAGAATAGGTGGACCTTCTAAGTTACTATCTTCTGTTAATTTTCTTCTTCCCTTTCTCCTTCATATAATTCTCTTATATACTCATTCCACCTCTTCATTATAGCATCTTCCTCTAATATTATTTTTCCTGTTTTTGTTTTCAAACACCCTGTTTTTATTCTTATTTTTCTTCCTGTAAGCTCACTGATTTGTTGTGCATTTTTTTTGTATCTTTAAGGAATTTAATTAAATTTTTTTTTGCTTTGCTTTTTTAACCAACTTTCTTTAGCCTTCCCACATTTATCTTTTTTTTTATTTATTTAGCGTATTCTTGTTTGTCATTTTTACTCTGTTTTCTTTTGTCCATCAGTTTTAAGATATCTTCATTCATCCATTTTTTCTTAGCTTTTTTGCCTCTCTCCGGTAATACTTCTTTGCTAGTTTGATGAATGGAGTCCCTTAACATTTCCCATTGTTCATCTATACTCTGTATTTTAGTTAGCATTGTACCATTTTTCACAATCACTTCAACCTATACACAAAAAATTTTTTTAAAACAAGTTGAAATGCCTGGACTCAACAGCAATGGAAGAATCATAAACAATCTTAGATATGCTGATGATACTGTGTTAGTAGCAGAAATTAGCAAGAGTTGCAAGACCTAGGGGAAGAAATAAACAGGCACAGTGCAGAATGTGGCTTAGATATATTTGTCTGTTTGTACCCCTGAACGGGCAAGAAGAATTTTTGAGGTTCGTTAAAATTTGGTTACGTTAGTAAAATCATCACAAAAAAGGGTGTTAGTCAACTGATTTTACTTACATTTGTAAAAAAAATGATGTAAAAAGCTTGCAGATTATTTTACTCAATGAATGTCTCGGTAATCCACACAGAACACAAATATTTACAAAAGACAACATATTGTTTGTGATTGTCAGTCATTTTTACGGCAATTTACAAACACATTTTTAGAATCAGAATCATTTTCTTTAAAATCTGACTCACGACTGCTAATGCAAAGTAATGCTGATCATTGATATCTGGCTCCGATTAATAGTCAACTTTGTGCCCTCAGTATCACTTAAATTGAACCCCGCAAAATCTCCACTATCACTTGAATAATCATCAAAATCCATTTTGAAATACAAAATGTAAACCCCCAAAACTATTTTTAAAAACCCGTTCAAATTCAAAGTACACGCTTGCGAATGGCGGCCACGTCAGGCTATCGGCAAAATCGAAAGAGACAATCGGAAGTCTTGGAAAGCCGCAAGATCACATTTTTACAATGCATAATAGTCACCGCGCTTTTGGACGGTTTTCCCCTTTCCGGGGGAAAAAAAGTTCCGAACGTTTTGCGAGGTAAAGGGTTAACATCCAAAAAACAAAAAATTTTGATAATTAGCAGTGAAAAAGGAAAAGGGCATCTGTGAAAACACAGTAAACAGGCAGGTACTAGAACAATAACAAGTTTTCTTATCTTGGACATATAATAAAAAATATGATGGCAGAAGGAAAGGGAAAAAAAAAAGAGAAAGGAATGGCCAAAAAGATTAACGGCATGAAATCAATATTGATTTAAAAACGCATTTAAAAAAGAGAATTTTCAAATGCTATGTAATTCAAGCTTCTGTATGGCGCGGAAACTGGACATTTAAAAAGCAACTAGAAAGTCGCTAGAAGCCCGGAGATGTGGATAAAACAAAGGGGGCGGAAAAAAAAAAAAAGGGTCGGGTAAAAAAAAAGGGTCAAAAATTTTTTTTTAAAAAAAACCAAAAAAAAA
>JACEFZ010018328.1:0-17500 GCA_014155875.1 Cepaea nemoralis | reverse complement strand
TAGTATGTCACTACCAAAGCAACACATCCCGCTTGAAACCAGAAACATGAATCCAGATAAACAAATGAAAGGAGCTCCCAACGGGGAAAAAAAGATATCGATATTAAGTAAACGGAAGAGCTAGACAAGTGAATAAAGAACTCCAATAGTACTTTAAACAAACGATAGTATGTCGCTACCAAAGCAACACATCCCGCCTTGGAATACAAGCTTAAGGTCCCCACATCTCTCTGCTTAACAACAAATGTGGATTAGAGAAAACGTCATCATCCTACAGGGATCAGACAACAGACAACAGGATAATCTCTGTTACTGCTTCCGGCCTACTTCCCTAGATCATCATCATCATCATCATCATCATCATCATCATCATCATCATCATCATCATCATCATCATCATCATCATCATCATCATCAGCATCATCATCATCAGCATCATCATCATCATCATCATTATCATCATCAGCATCATCATCATCAACTTCCACTTTTGCCGTCAAGCTTCGTGGGGAGGAATAATTGGCGTTCCCTAGACCACACAAGGAAACTCACAACACTGTGAGCGAACTCGATAACTCTGTAAGAATGGAAATGTATGTTTACCAGAATCACACAATCTATTATTATTTTGCGTGTGGGTAGCTTTCATATGTTTTTGTTAATGTAACCTGGGTAGCACATGCTATTTTCGAATTCTAAATACCGGTAGAAGTGCAATACGTGCCAAATAAAAAAAAATCATGCGAATTGTTCGCCCTTGTTTGATAGAATTAGGCGTTTGATTTGCTACTCCAGGATGAGATACGATCCTTTCTTTATTTTATAGAGTCCTATACACTCCAGGCCATAAAATGGATCTTGCCTGCACGCACAAGAGGCAGACAGAGCGACCTTCCAGCTGCCCGCCCCCTTTATGGTGTATCATTACCAAATGTTATGTTAATAAGTAACGGACATAACACGGCAGTTGGATTACCAACAACATCAGGGCCTTAAACGATGTCTTAGTTGCTTAACCTTTACAGGACGTATCAGTAACCCCAGCATTTTTTGGCTGTTCGTGACAATGGGCACATTTAACGTATAGTAGTTTTCCAGTGTTTTCTGAACGGTCGGCGTCCATATCCAAAGCAAGGCGGTCTGCTGTCAAATGGCCCGCAGCTGTGTATCGAATGCAGTATGCGGGATTTGCGAACTTCGTCCGTAACACTATCACCGTGGAGTCGGACAGAAAGCAAAAGATCCTTTCTATATGCCTATAGCCTCATGTAACATATGGTGTTAGCTCTATATTGTTACAGACCACTCGGCGGCACTAGAGGGATGACATATCTTGATGGCAATTTTGTGCGGGGGTCGTTGTCTTTTTCTGAGAGGCATTGAACGTAGTTTCACAATCCTGACATCCGTGATCGAAGTCAGTTGCAGACGATTTAAGAGCAGATCTGTTTGACTTCTTATTCACAACGATAAGAGCTTCGGGAGATTTGGAAGGGATGCAAAGCTACAGAACGTAAATTTGAATAGAACATCCCTCTCAACCAATATTAGAAGAGGTTGTATTGTACTGTGTATTGTTGGGAAAGTATTTGCCAGAATTGTCCTGCACAGACTTCAAGTCCTGGGAGATCAAATCTACCCCGAATCACAGTGCGGCTTCCGTCAGAACCGGTCTACCATTGATATGATATTCTCATTGCGACAGATGCAAGAAAAATGCCGGGAACAAAATCAGCCACTGTTTATTGCCTTCATCGACCTCACAAAGGCATTCGATTTGGTCAGTCGTGAGGGTCTGTTCAAAGCACTAAAGAAGATTGGCTGCCCACCAACTCTTCTGTCCATTGTGGAATCGTTCCACACAGGCATGAAGGGTATAATCAAGTTTGATGGCTCAACTTCAGAAGAGTTTGAAATCAAGAGTGGAGTTAAGCAAGGTTGTGTACTAGCCCCCACCCTCTTTGGGATATACTTTTCACTTCTACTGAAATATGCCTTTCGTGATCAGGATGACGGTATATACATTCACTCACGCTCAGATGGTGGCCTCTATAATGCTCAGAGATTGAAGGCCAAGACCAAAATTAGCAGGGTACTAATCAGAGAGTTGCTTTTTGCGGATGATGCTGCGATTACGACCCACTCTGAGGAAGAATTACAACATCTACTATCATCATTCTCCAATGCTTGTTCTGAATTTGGTTTAACAATTAACAAAAAGAAGACACAGATTATGTCACAAGGTGCACATGATGTACCATCAATCTTTATTGACGACGCCGAACTGGATATAGTAGACCATTTTACATATCTAGGATCAGAGGTAAATAGCAAATTATCCCTCGATCAGGAAATCAACATCAGGATTGGCAAGGAAGCAACAACAATGAACATGTTAGCAAAAAGAGTCTGGGAGAACAGGAAGCTTACTGCCAAAACAAAAGTCCTCGTCTACCAAGCCTGTGTCCTTAGTACTCTTCTTTATGGCAGTGAAACCTGGACAACTTACTAACGCCAAGAGAAACGTTTAAACAGCTTTCATATGCGGTGTCTGCGAAGAATACTTGGTATTAAGTGGCAAGACAAAATCACAAATACTGAAGTATTGGAAAGATCAGGTTGTGTGACGGTGTATTCCATGCTCAGTCTTCGTAGACTTAGATGGATAGGACACGTTAGGAGGATGGATGATGGTAGAATACCAAAGGACATATTTTTTGGTGAATCACAGACGGGTAGGAGATCTCATGGTCGGCCTCTACTACGATACAAAGATGTGTGTAAGTGGGACATGATTGATACAGGCATTGATAATGCACATTGGGAGCACGTCGCCGCTGAACGTGATGCATGGAGGGCAACTATCAGAAATGGAATAAAGTCAAAGGAGAAAATGATTGCAGATAAAGCAACCGTCAGGTTGTGTGACGGTGTATTCCATGCTCAGTCTTCGTAGACTTAGATGGATAGGACACGTTAGGAGGATGGATGATGGCAGAATACCAAAGGACATATTTTTTGGTGAATTACAGACGGGTAGGAGATCTCATGGTCGGCCTCTACTACGATACAAAGATGTGTGTAAGTGGGACATGATTGATACAGGCATTGATAATGCACATTGGGAGCACGTCGCCGCTGAACGTGATGCATGGAGGGCAACTATCAGAAATGGAATAAAGTCAAAGGAGAAAATGATTGCAGATAAAGCACACACAGAGCGTGAGAGACGTAAGATGGTGCAAAATGGTGGAAGTGACCATGCTTTCACATGCACCTACTGTGGGCAAACATTTGCAGCAAGAATTGGCCTTACCAGCCACACTCGCCACCGCCATGGATCGTAGTTATTAAGCCTTTTTGAAGCACAATGTACCAAACTATCGTCTGTCAAGACGGAAGGGTGCCAATGAATGAATGAATAGATGAGGTTGATTGCGACATCCTGTAAACGACATGCAACTAATAGTATTTTAGGCTGGATTGCCGAGAACGTGCCTTGACATTCGTATATAATATCTCTATAATTAAACTATTGTACTGGTTATATATCATCAGCTGTAGAGAATAGCTGAGCAACTGTGACGTGTTTGAATATTCTAGCAACTGTGACGTGTGGTAAATATCCTAGCAACTGTGACGTGTTGTAATATCCTACGAACTGTAACGTGTGGTAAATATCCTAGCAACTGTGATGTGTGGTAAATATCCTAGCAACTGTAACGTGTGGTAAATATCCTAGCAACTGTGACGTGTTGTAATATCCTACCAACTGTAACGTGTGGTAAATATCCTAGCAACTGTGATGTGTGGTAAATATCCTAGCAACTGTGACGTGTTGTAATATCCTAGCAACTGTGACGCGTTTAAATATCCTAGCAACTGTGACGTGTTGTAATATCCTAGCAACTGTAACGTTTGGTAAATATCCTAGCAACTGTGATGTGTGGTAAATATCCTAGCAACTGTGACGTGTTGTAATATCCTAGCAACTGTGACGTTATTAAATATCCTAGCAACTGTGACGTGTTGTAATATCCTAGCAACTGTGACGTGTGGTAAATATCCTAGCAACTGTGACGTGTTTGAATATCCTAGCAACTGTGACTTGTTTAAATATCCTAGCAACTGTGACGTGTTGTAATATCCTAGCAATTGTGACTTGTTTAAATATCCTAGCAACTGTGACGTTTTTAAATATCCTAGCAACTGTGAAATGTGGTTGTAATATCCTAGCAACTGTGACGTGTGGTAAATATCCTAGCAACTGTGACGTGTTTAAATATCCTAGCAACTGTGACGTGTTTAAATATCCTAGCAACTGTGACGTGTTTAAATATCCTAGCAACTGTGACGTGTTGTAATATCCTAGCAACTGTAACGTGTGGTAAATATCCTAGCAACTGTGACGTGTGGTAAATATTCTAGCAACTGTGACGTGTTTAAATATCCTAGCAACTGTGACGTGTTTGAATATCCTAGCAACTGTGACGTGTTTGAATATCCTAGCAACTGTGACGTGTGGTGAATATCCTAGCAACTGTGACGTGTTTAAATATCCTAGCAACTGTGACGTGTTTGAATATCCTAGCAACTGTGACGTGTGGTAAATATCCTAGCAACTGTGACGTGTTTAAATATCCTAGCACCGGTGACGTGTTTAAATATCCTAGCAACTGTGACGTGTTGTAATATCCTAGCAACTGTGACGTGTTGTAATATCCTAGCACCTGTGACGTGTTGTAATATCCTAGCAAATGTGACGTGTGGTAAATATCCTAGCAACTGTGAAGTGTTTAAATATCCTAGCAACTGTGACGTGTTTGAATATCCTAGCAACTGTGACGTGTGGTAAATATGCTAGCAACTGTGAAGTGTTTGAATATCCTAGCAACTGTGACGTGTGGTGAATATCCTAGCAATGGTGTTGTAGAGAGAATAGCCTAGCAACATTTAACATTTACTCTAGAGCTGAACTGTGTCAGCCCAGTGATAAGTAACCAGCTAACGAAGCTGCAGGAATCTGGTGAAACGACTGAGGTAATATTGTAATATAATGACTGTCATTGTAGACGGGAGCCTCTACGGCAAGGTCATGACGAGGCAGAATATTTGTCCGTCATTGTGAGTGATTGTTTGGCTCGTAAAGATTAACCCCCCCCCCCCTCCCTCTGTCCCCAGGGAGCAGGCATTAAGGTCAAGGTCATACAGTGCATTATTTAAGAGGTTTTCAATTCAGTCACCATAGTAGGTTAGTCATTTTTGAGGTCACGGTCACACACGTAGCACATGCCTCGAAGAGCATACTGAAACTAGAACAGTGTGGGACAAGTCTCGACGGTTATATGGTTAACGTTTTAGTTTGTAACTGCGGAGCATCTAACATTGAAACCATTCTCCCAAATAAGAGCTAAAACTTGCAATGTCTCGTGTCAACTCTTTAGCCTTCCCTCCGAGCGAGGGCAGTGCATCTGAGATCGGGACTGTTTAGTGGAACAATTCACCGCACGGTAGTAGTCGTCAAGTCAAGCAAATGGCTGACAAAGTCCAACCTCCTTGTCAGGGTGGTAGGCGTCTTGCGAGAGCCGCACTCCGCAGCAGAGACCAAGAGATGGTTCGAGGAACCCAGAGGATGAGCCGGCTTACCAGAGTGCGGAGCCGAGAACGGGGCACGAAGAAGAAACACGACAACGAAGACGAACGGAGGCGACAGATGCAGTGGCTGGGGAAGAAACTGGTTTCCCATAACCACAGGTACTAGGATAGTGAGAGAGCACGAAGCGGCGGGTGCACAAAGCTTTTCTCTCCGAAGGAGGGAGGCTAGGGAGCAGACATATTCATAGGTATGGGATAAACAGGGAACAACACAAGGACAAGGCAAACGACCGTACAGGGAAAACGCCGGAGTTATGACCCGGACGGGCCAGCCCCTAGCCTAGAGTGTGTCAAGAAGGTAAAATGGTCAAAATATCCCCCCTCCACCACACACATATATTCACTCATACACACACCTCTCCTCCACAGTCATACACATACATATACACACACACATACGCATCCCTCTTCTACAAACACAGCCACATAACCACCCCTCACACAGTAACACGCATTATTACAGCCAACTGTAAATCTGGGTTCAGAAACGGTGGAAAGAACGCAGGCGATGGATTATCTGGGGATACGATTTGATCGAAGCCTAGCTTATACTGAGCATGTCGACCAGGTGATAACAAAGGCCAAGCGGGGTTTGGCTGCGATGCGGTTGATGGTGGCGGCAAACTGTGATCAGCGCCATTTATGCCTTCTTTACGAGGGTCTGGTCCTTTCTGTTTTGGAGTATGCGATGGCGATCCTGACTCTCAGCCATAAGCAGACAAAAAGGATGGAAAGGATACAGAACGAAGCTGTGGGCATTATTCTGGGATGCACAAGAGATACAGGATGAAGGGCGATGCGTTACCTTCTTGATTTTCCAACCATGAGGGACAGAATACAATTTTGCCAAGCACGCGCCTATCTCAGAGTCAACGCAAACACACAACATCCACTGCACAAAGAAATTAAGAAGGTAAAGGGCAGCAGGTTAAAAAGAGGAAAGTCGTGGATAGGTCAAACCGAAGACATTCTTCAGCAGGTGTGTTCACTTGAGGACTTAGAACCTGGCGAGGAGTGGGTACAAGTGCCAACAAAGTTATGTACATCCTTCTCATTGTGCATCCAACTAGACTGGAAATACATACAAGGAAATACAGCTGCTGTAGAGGCGGAAGCACAGGCTCTGATCTTCGAGAACTCGTTAGAGGATGATGCTGTCAGTCGTCCGAGTAGTGAGAAGTTCATGGGCCTTTACGGCTCAGGCCGGAGGGAAAAGTGTGAAGGAAGATTCTGGCGCTTTTGCTTTGACCACAAGCAGCCTGACTATGGAAGTCATGGCAGTAAGTAAATAAATAACACGGCTCGAGACACAATCATTCAATTGCGCATGTTTCCTTAGTGACTCAATTAATATGCTCAGGATGATAGAGATTAGGTGGGTCCGAAGATAGTGGCTGCTGTCTCTGGAGCGGTCTCATCTGGCAAAGATTAGTTTCATCTAATCACCATAAGGTTATGATTATCTCCATAAGCAGGATGACAGGCTTGCAGGTAGGGCTACTATGGAAGGCGGACGAACCATGGACCATGCAGACATTTTGAATGCTCTACGAGAAGTAAGTCATTTACGAGAACCAAGCGATGACTTGGAATCTACAACCATGGTCAGGCTGGGAGAACATCAAGTTAAAAGAGGTGTGGCCAAACAAGAACATTACGAAGGAAGTCAAAGAAGAGTAATAAACCAACACAGAACTGGTGTCGTTAGCCGCTACACGCTGCGGGATTTACTGACGAAGGGATCCGAGCACTTATGAACTGAATGGTCCGATGTGCAATTAGGGTGATCTTTCGACTAACTAACTAACTAACTAACTAACTAACTAACTAACTAACTAACTAAATAACTAACTAACTAACTAACTAGTAGTAGTAGGCCTCTTTCAGTCCTAAAGGACTATAGAGTTGTGCCGCTTGGGAGGTGCCTGGCAGCACCGCTGGTGACTGTATAGTCCAATTCGAGAATGACAATCCCTGTCACAGTTTCCGCATGTTAAGACGAGGCAAGTCCCGCAGTAAGTGACCGCTCTTTGAGCCTGTGCCGTCCTCTCCTCAGTTTTTTGGATCTGATTGCGATCAAAGAGCACCAGTCCGTTCGTACATCTCTTCTCCAGGAGCATCTGTCTGTTGCAACTCTCTCCCACGTGTCTGGATCTATTCCAATGGTTTTCATATCTTGTTTACACACATCCCTATATCGCATTTGGGGTCTTCCGGTTGGCCTCTTTCCTGTGGCTAGTTCTCCGTATAAGGAGATCTTTGGGAATACGTTCATCCTCCATTCGAGATACGTGGCCCAGCCACCGGAGGCGTCTCTGCTTGAGGAGGGTGTGCACTGTGGTAATATCTGCTCTTTCAAGCACCTGTTTGTTTGTTATGTGGTCGTTCCATGTTATGCCCAGGATACGTCTCAGACATCTCATGTGGAAGGAATTCAACTTCCTTTCTTGTCTTGAGTACAGGGTCCAGGATTCAGACCCGTAGAGTAGTGTGCTAACAACACAAGCTTTATATACTTGAGCTTTTGTACGCTCTGTTAGTCTATTATTCTCCCAAACTTTTTAGCTAGCCTGGAAAATGTTGTGGTTGCCTTTCCAATGGGTCTGTCGATTTCTGTATCTAATGAAAGATTATCTGATAATGTCGATCCCAAATACACAAAATCGTGGACGACCTTCAATTCGTAATTAGAGATTTTGATTGACGGAGGCGCATCAGCATCTTGTTCCATCACCTGTGTTTTATTTAGGCTAATGGTGAGCCCAACGTCTTTGCAGGCGGCTGCAAAACGGTCTATGAGCCTTTGGAGATCTTCTGCTGTATGAGTAGTCAGTGCTGCATCATCTGCAAAAAGTAGATCTCTTACACATCTTGATCTTATTTTGGTCTTTGCCTTGAGTCTTGATGGGTTAACAAGTTTGCCATCAGATCTTGTGTGGAGGTATATGCCTTCAGTGGCAGTCCCAAATGCTTGCTTTAAAAGAACAGCTAAGAAGATACCAAAGAGTGTAGGAGCAAGCACGCAGTCCTGCTTTACTCCGCTGCTGATGCTGAATGACTGGGATGTTGAGCCGTCAAATAAAATGGTCCCCTGCATGTTTTCGTGGAATGATTTCACGAGACTAAGAAGGGTGGGTGGACATCCAACCTTTTCAAGGACCTTAAAAAGCCCGCTTCTGCTCACGAGGTCAAATGCCTTTGTGAGGTCGATGAAGGCAATATATAATGGCTTCCTCTGTTCTCTGCACTTCTCTTGGAGCTGCCGGAGTGAGAAAATCATATCGATGGTGGACCTGTTGGGTCTAAATCCGCACTGCAATTCGGGGTAGATTCTTTCAGCAAGAATGTGTAATCTTTTAAGGATTACTCTGGCAAAAATCTTGCCTGTAATGCTGAGAAGGGAAATGCCGCGATAATTGTTGCAGTCGCTTCTGTCGCCTTTGTTTTTATAAAGGGTAACGATGTTTGCGTCTTTCATATCTTGTGGTATTGATTTTTCTCTCCAGCAGAGCTGTAATATTGCATACAGTTCTGGGATGATTGTTTCTTTGCTACATTTTAAAATTGCAGGTGGAATACTATCTTTTCCAGGTGCCTTGCCGGATTTGAGAGAGTCTAGTGCTTCGCTGATTTCTGTGAGGCAAGGTTCGTTATCCAAGGCATGCATGGCGGACTGTTGATCGATGGCTTCCAGAGCTTCTTCGCTGACAGTGTTATCCACTGAGTATAGCTCTGACTAGTGTTCTACCCAGCGATCAATTTGTTTCGCTCGATCTTTTATGATAACCCCCTCAGTTGATCGTATAGGGCCCGTCTTATTTTTTGATGGACCGACAGCTTGCTTGATGCCCTCATACTTTCCTCTTATATTTCCAGTGTCTGCACAAGTTTGAATTTGAGCAGAGAGCTGTAGCCAGTACCTGTTCGCACATCTTCTTGCCATCTGTTGTACTCTATTTCTGGCCGTTCGCAATGCCTGCAGTGTTTTCTCTGAAGGTGATGTTTTATACATTGAGAATGCATGTCTCTTTATCTCCAGGACTGGGAGCATCTCTTCAGAGTGTGCTTCAAACCAGTCGGTTGACTTAGTTTGCTTCTTGCCAAATGTTGATAGTGCTGTATTGTAGATGGTGTCGCGAAAATGATTCCATCTCTCGGTGGAATCTCCGTCTGTGGGGCCGGGCAGAGTATCCGCTAGATCCTGCATGAATTTGTTGACCTTCTCTTTATTTTGGGTGCCACTGGTGTCAATGCGTGGTCTTCCTTCTGTTCGGCTTCTGTAGATTCTCTTGGGCTTTATCTTCACCTTGCTGGAGACGAGTGAATGGTCGGTGTCGCAGTCAGCACTATGATAGCTGCGAGTCAGCCGTACATTGCGGAGGTTGCTGCGTTTAGTGAGCACCAGGTCGAGTTGGTGCCAATTCTTTGATCTGGGGTGCCTCCATGACACCTTGTGTTGAGGTTTCGTGTCAAAGAAGGTGTTGGTCACGCACAGATTATGGTGGCTGCAGAATTCCAAGAGACGTTGTCCATTGTCATTGATCTTCCCAACGCCAAACTGTCCTAGATATGAAGGCCAAGATTCGTGGTCGGAGCCAACCCTGGCGTTGAAATCCCCCAGGATAAAAAGATGTTGTTTCTCTGGTGTTTCACTGACTTCTTTGGTAAGGTCGTCATAGAACTTGTCTTTAGATTCTGATGCTGCAGTTAGTGTTGGGGCGTAAACGCTTATAATACTAACTGGGCCTGCCTCTGTCTGGAGTTGGAGCTTCAATATTCTTTCAGTGCCATCACTTGGTGGTATGATGGAATTGAGCAGCTTGTTTCTGATAGCGAAGCCAACTCCATGCTCCCTGGTCTCTCCGCACGGCTTGCCATGCCAGTAGAAAGTGAAGTCCCTCTCCTTGATGCTTCCAGATTTTTGGAGTCTGGTCTCTTGCAGGGCGACAATGTCTATCCCCAGTCTTAGTAGTTCGTTGTTTATCATTGCAGTTTTGCGGGCATCCACAACCTCGTTTAGATCGTCTGACATGCCAGGGGTCATGGTTCTTACGTTCCATGTTCCCAGCCTTAGGGCTGGTTGTTTTGTTTTTTTCTTGTTGCTAGGTGTATAGATTGCGGTCCATGTGTCAGGATTTTCCCCTAAGCTCCACACACCCTCAGGAGCAGATGAACCGTGGCGAGACAACACCTTATTGACTGGGGGTTGCCCAGCTTAGGCGGGCGGTAGCTGTCTAGTGAGATACGATGATCTCTCCCACCGTCGGAAGTAGCCCCTGGCGCCTTGCTCTACGCCAATCGAGCATTAAGACTTATAACCGGCAAATGCTGCTTCCCGTGTTGTGTCACCGCTTTACGCGGTGCTGAAGTTACCTCTTCAGGGCACAAGCCTGGGCAATGGAAATCGGAGAACCAGCTGTTGCCCAGTAGCAGGTTCCCCCTCTCCACGTCGCCGATGTTGACCAAGGGAAAGGCAGTAGCCAATGCAACTTGGCATCGGTGCCGTCGCAGGAGTTGGCAGAACCATGTTAGACTAACTAACTAACTAACTAACTAACTAACTCACTCACTCACTAACTAACTAACTAACTAACTAACTAACTGACTAACTAACTAACTAACTAACTAGCTAACTAACTAACTAACTAAACTAACTGACCGACTAACTAACTAAATAACTAACTAACTAACTAACTAACTAGCTAGCTAACTAACTAACTAAACTAACTGACCGACTAACTAACTAAATAACTAACTAACTAACTAGCTAACTAACTAACGCATTATAAGATGTTCATAGCCATAACTCTTGTTGGAAAAGCACCATAAGGAAAGAAATGTAACGAATCCAGGTCTAACGTGGCGGGAAACACAAACCACAACCAAAAGCGCACAAAGATATAACAAATATCTTAGTTTAACATTATGTAAAGGCATTCCAATGATGTCAAATGTCGCCATGGGGTACCCATACAATTTCCAGACCTGCTCCTAAACATTACAATTTCAGACCAGAGTTCTGTACTATGGATACACATATTGACTCGACATAAAGGGCACGAAGCAACGGCCTATAGACTATGTGGGCTTTTAGTGTGTGCTGTTATGCAGCGTGAGATTATGATCGGTTTCATAGAATACATGTTTATATCTTGCTAAAGTTAAATCATTGTAGTACGGTTGTGTTTTCAGCGAAGAGAACACGCCAATTTGAAACATTAAGGTTGAATCCCAAGGTGGCGTCAATATACTTTCAGTGTCCTCTTCTTCGTTCGTCCGAAATGTCTTAGGTGGACCCAAATTTGCCCCTTTTTGCCGACACATTCTACTTCTTCGGGTGTTTGTTGACCGGGTTAACCATCTTGGGCTGTCAGTTTCTATAATGCCTAGTGTACTATAATCAATACTTATTTTCTTTACTTCTATGAATGCTGATCAAAGAAAGTGCATTTATGTTGGATCTGATAGTTGAGACTTGGCTTCACAGGTCTAGCTACCTTTGATAGTACAGATTGCGAAAGTTATTATAAACACCTGACTCAATAATGCTGAGTCTTATTTTAAATGTTCACGAGTAGAGCCTAGTGGGTGTTCTGTAGTATAAATATTCATGTTTGATGTTTGTATGACGTTACCTATAATTAGGTTGGTGCACATCATCCCACCCCACGCCCCCCCCCCCTAAAAAATTAATTACATTTAGCAACAACACATTATGCGTATGACATCACATTAACACGGTGTTTAAGTGAGCGGGTGCTCACCGCTGTCAGGCCACAATAGCAAGACAGAAAGAACTACAGAATATGATAGAGTCGATGGTTGTAGAAAGTGAAAATATGGGCATCAGCTTGAGTAAAAGGAACAAAGAAGCCATGATGATATCAAAGGCAAACAACTATACCTAAATGTAAAAATAAAGCCAGTAGGGCGAGCATAAAATATTTTAAACAAAACATTACTTGCATGTCGACCTAATATTAATGTGTTTGAATTTTCATCGAGACAGGGATTTTGTTTTAACATTGTCCTTCGTCCCCCATAACAATCCAGTCTACAATGTGTACCAGAAAATGCAGTGGCAAATAAAGGCAGTCGCCATTTTAGTGACCACATCACCTATTAGTCTACCAAAATACCGCCAGACGTGGTCTACTTTCAAACTTTACTTTGAGAAATTCCAGCAATTTAGGCGTATGATAATATCAGATGTAAGATGTTTCTCAAAAATGAAGATTTGCATTGTATAACATGAAGAACATATGCAATAAATTCCTGTCATTTGGGGTTACGTATCCGTTTCAAATACTTAAGGCGTATTCGGCTCGCCCTATAGTTTTCATTCCGGGTTTGGTAAATAATTCTAGCATTTTACATACATTCAGTATTAACATATGGCTATGGACGATGAACAGTTAGTTAACCAAGTAACAACAACAAAATAAATAAATAAATCCATTCAGTTCTCAGATGTGTTGTTTCAAAG
The DNA here is from genome assembly GCA_014155875.1 of Cepaea nemoralis. NCBI lineage: Eukaryota > Metazoa > Mollusca > Gastropoda > Stylommatophora > Helicidae > Cepaea > Cepaea nemoralis. Next base: position 4,359 of record JACEFZ010018328.1, on the reverse strand, counting down.
AAAACAAGCTGAAAATAAATACCTTGGGCAACCGAATTGAGTAATATCAATGTGTCTTACGATATTAAGATGCAAAGACAACGTATTACAAACATCAGAAAGAGGCATTCGTTATTGTGTTTATACACGTTTATGTGAAGAGGAAAACTGTAACATACTGTGACAACCGGTAAAACCTACAGAAAGCGAACCAGAGGAAGACAACGTGAGAAAATTTTTCACAGACTTTTGTCAAGACACGGAAAGGTGTCAGCACACGAATTGATATGTGCTGTTGAAGATCGCACGATGTGTAGAAGCATGATTGCCTATGCCAATCAGCAAGATGATGATGATACACAGTAGTTAAAGTATGTGGTTTTCAGATCAGATCAGAGACCAGCTTCGTAGTAAAGCTGAACTAAAATGGTACCAGTGTAAATCTAAGGTCACAATGGTGCGGTGGACTTCTTTACAGTGCATCTGTTGATACGATCTTCTAATTTTTCTCAATTTTGTCAGTCTCAAAGGATTTGATTCTGACCTTTAATTCCACCATTCACATCTTTCCTTACGTTTTACATTTGACAAGAATATCGTCGTCATGAAGCAGGCCTCTTGCAGAAGGTCACTTTCATAACGACCAGCACAAAATATATATTCCTGCTCAGTTCCTTTCCCTAGTGCATTTCCATACCCATATGCCCGTGTGTTGCCGGGACCCATATGGGGGAGCAAAGAATAGTAACACTGTTGCCTACCATGCACTTCGTAAGAGGCGACTAAGGAGGCTATGGTTCCGTCGCCCTGTTACTGAGTGAATGCGTGGCGCGACACTGTGAGCTGTGAATTTCGCGTGGAATGCGTTTGCATCTGTCCGTGGTTGTTTTTCGCGTGAACTGCATGTTCGGAACGATGACGGCCGGCTATTGCTGGATTGACTGTTTTGCCTTTTCGGTTCACGAGTGCATTTTTCAGGAGGCTGTAGCTACGGAGTTCGTGCTTTGTGCGGCGCTTTCGGTGGGTCGCCCTGCAAACAGAGAAAGAGCCATATGGGATAAAACTCCGGTCAATGAAGTCTTTCTGGTGACTGCTGTTTTCATCGACGATGAACTGTATTTTTCGTGGAGGACTTTTGTGTTGGCATTCTGGCGGCGGCATTATGCAAAGTGTATCTGTGCGGACTGTTGGCTTGCCGACACTCCTGTCTATTCCATTGTTCACATGGGGCAGTGAGGAGCATTTGTTGATATTCACTGGCACAGGAACGGAGCAATATGATGACGACCCGTTGCCGTGAAATTGGAACTGCGACTAACTAACTAACCCACGGTGAGTTGAGTCGAGCTGAGTCAAGACGGACATCACAGCTCTCGTGACATCCCACACGTGCTCCGCCCTCATCTTCAACAGCCAGTGAAGATTCCAAATACCAATGGTACACGTTGCAGTTAATTATGTGTCTGTCTGACTTTTCTTTGAAGTATCAATTGTCGCCCAGATCTTCTGGTCACTCCCTGTCGCTCCATTTTCTCTAGGCTATAATAGTGGCTGTGATAAATTATCTGTTCATCCACGCTATACACATGATTCCTGACCACATCTGCCTTATCATGTACCATAACCCCACCAAACGGTGCAGACTCAGCAAATCTGTACGCCTGCTCGCTTCCCGCCACATCTGCAATTCCTGGGGAAAAGATTTAACAGACGCACATTATCTTTAACTTTTGAATTAACCTCTACACGAAGCATGCATTAAACGACTGACTGACTGACTTAGTGACAACTGGCAAGATGGAAGGGAACAGACCAAGTGGAAGACCAATAATTAAATACTTGGATGGCTTGGCTACGTGGCTTGATCGAGACAGAAACACGGAGCTGATCCACGACTCTGGTGATCGAGTGAGGTGACAGAACATGACCATCAACTCTTATTGGCGTGGCACATGATGGATGGATGGAATTGCTGCTAGCATAAGAACTGTTCTGACTGGAGATTAACTTTTGCAGCATGGTAAGCATTCTGAACGTTGCTGGCGAATTTCTAAACATAAATATTTGCCCAGGCACCGACAACAAAAATGCAATGCAGATGGGAGACGCGTCCTGTATAACTTTTGAATACATATCGTGCATATTTCTTTCTGTATTTATGAAATTATACTCATCAAACATGGCATTTCCCTTGCATATTTATGAAAGGATTACATGTCCAGAAGAAGTACCATAGTGGCACGATAGCTCAAGTTACAGGTTAGCAGAACTATTTTTCCACCATGAACTTATATCCATAAGATGCGTTAATAAAACTATTTTTCAGCATAGAGAAAAGTTTGATGAAATGCACTTAGAGTGAACACTCTAGAGCACATAGACCATTTGCAGATTGATATGCATTGATAGTGAGATAGCTTCACGTCGCATATAATAAGTTATACATTTGAATTGAAACTGTATACATAGAAAAATCGGCCGTGAGATAAGGATGTCCGCTCAGTAGAAAGCAATGGCTAAGACTATCTTTTTCACACGAATTTTTGATCTAACTGTCTCACATTTCATATTTTAAAGACAATGATACATGCACCTTTATCAAAAGACATGGTTATACATTCATTATGAATCTGCAAACATACCTAGGTCCAAAGAGTGAATTTTATGGGCTAATAGCCCTGCCAAATGGGAGGGTGACTTGCTGTTAGAACGTCCCAGACAACTAGTGTCTACTAACGCCTTGCTAAGCCAGGCTGTAGTTTCTTGGCCGGGTACTCGATCAATATGTTGCTCGCATTTGAACTTAGGCTATACAAATTATCACGTCATCGAACAAAGTCTAGCATATTTCCCTCACAGACATGATAACCAAGGAATTCATCCCTAGGAGACTCTAGGGACGCCAGATATTTATATCACAGTTGCGTTTCTTTTTTCGAATAGTATATGTCTAGGCACCTGTTAAGAAGTTAGGCCCCGATCCCCTTTCTTCTAAGCAGTGACCGCGCTGTTGGTAAGTGTGGCCATTTTCTCTATCAAGAGATTATGTGCCAAGCGCCGCGAACTTGAGACCATCTCCAAGAACTACCTGTCTGCTGTTGCCATCGTCAGTATACCTACCGCCTACTCAACTGGGCACACATTATTCTGTCTGGATGGATTAATCGAGTACTTCACCTTGACCAAAGGTGTCCTGCAGACAGAGGTGATTTATATCTATTGTTTATATGCGATACCCCTCAACCCACCACCCCATTTCTCTATTACTTCTTACTCCATCAAGGCGTACCGAAACAGAAATGGCATGCATTTATTCAACACACACTTCAAGCTAAATGCAGCATTTCTTTGAAAGCGTATTCTCATTCAACTAGACACTTCTAACCAAATCTGTAAAGTGAAGGATAGTAGTTTTTCTGAAGGTGAATTGTGCCATTTAAATACATGAACTTGAACTATTCTATGTGAGCTGTTCAGCTCATGAGCGCGTCACCAAAGTAAATAGATTACGCCATGGTGGCCTCCACATATGCGCTATGAAAAGAAGGTCAACGTATACTTATTCAAATCTCAAACTGCGAGGTTTCAAAGACTGTCAGTTTGTGATTCGCATGTTAATACTGTTTTCTTAAATTCAATTTGTAATTCAATAATAATTATATGCCCATTTTAACTTAATATTGACATAACATTTGATACAATATGAATAATGATAATATTGACAATTTGATTGCTAACACCAGCTAGAACCGTGTGTTTAAAACACGCAATAACAACTGCACAGCGCGCGCGAAAGCTTTTCTTTTTAATATAAAATATAACACTGGCAGGGTTTCGACTACTGAGTTACTCTACTCCAGCATACAGACTTGCAATACAATATCCCACGTCTCTAGACTCCACAGTGTGTCTGGACAAGGACTGAGAAAGTAGCAAGTTGTCTCTTGCACGGTTTAACTAAAGAAAGTAAGTGTTTATTTTTTGTTTATATCAGCCAGTGCCTAGCTTAGTTTAGTTTAGTTTAGTCGACGGATCAACATCACGGCACACGGGTGTAACCAATAAGTGCTCCGTTCTCCTCCTAACTCAAACCTGAGTCTGGAGACATTCAGCTCAGTGCACGAACTCTGTAGCACCGGCGAGTACCCTGAAATACTTTGGGTAGATTTTTAACTCGAAATTTTGCCCGGGCAGCGCCGTTAGGCTACTCTTTTTCGATTTCCAACTGCCAAAGGATTTTTTACGTGCGCAACAATACACACAGGCGTCCGATCTCACAACCCAGAGACCAGGGGAAATTTTTACTAGAAGTCCACGTGAAAAAAAAAAACCCGGTCCTCACCGGGACCTCAAGCACTCGAGGCGGAAACCCCCCCCAAA
>JACEFZ010018327.1:0-11682 GCA_014155875.1 Cepaea nemoralis | reverse complement strand
AATTTTCCTAACTCTAACAACTCAAGGTCGCTAATTGCTGCTGAAAATTACAAGCGCTAAGAGGTCGCCGGTCTCTCTAGTATAGAGGTTACACGACTTTCTCCATAATCTCGTATACTCTCGTAAGTAACGTGACGTTGCGCGAGAATTGGTAGCGGTTCTCTCCGCTTCGATAACCTATGGGGTATTTGAGCCGGTCGCTCAGAAAGCAATGGCAAACTACTGAGCGTAATCTTGCCAAAAAATCATCAATCAGCTGAAAGATGCTGATGTTGACAGCGATGTCCTGTAAAGTATATGCGAAAAAAAAACAAAACTAAGAGGTCAGTATCTACTATCGATAATGACTTGATCATTTGATAATAATGAATTTGAATCACGCCATTGCCCTGTTCTGCAAGGTGTATGGTTGTGTAGTTGTAATGCCCTGTAAGATGATGTTTTCACTCGGAGGTCTGAAGCATTGATGTTCAGTTCGCTTGAGTCCCGAAATGGAGGACATTTCGTCTGTAGAAATACAATCGGTGTAGAGAATTTTCTCTCGACCCGGTAGTAGTGACATCCCCACAGGAACTGTAGTCGAGGCTTTCAATTCTGTTCTCTAAAACCAGGAAAATAGTGGGGTCTGCAAGATCGGTATTGAAACCTCACATCTGAGGAGAGGGATGCAAGGATATAACTAAGCCATAGTTCATCACTGCAAGTTTGAGCTAGCTGGATAATGCATGCATTCGTGTTGTTTCCTCACCGGGATTTAGGTTTTCCCTTGTCTACAGTCTCTAACCATCAAAGTTATGCGTGGGTGTGTATGTGATCACTGTCAGGGATCTATTCGTATATCAGATGGAGTTAAACGTTGCAAGTGGATGAGCATATTTATTTATTTATGTTTATTTATTTGTTTATTTATTTATTAATACGAACCGGCGCTGTGGCGAAGGGGTTACGGGGGAAATTCGTAATCTTACATACCGCCTTAGAAACACAGCTGCGGGAGATTTGGCAGCAGACCGCCTTGCGTTGGTTTTCATTCAATGGTACAGGTGCCGGTCGTTCAGAAAGCAAGGATCCTAAACTTGCCCAGAAATCACAAACAACGTTTTGTAAACGACAGGTAGTCATTAAGAAACAGAAATGTTACAGATAACGTTTTTCCACATACAATAATGTGTGTGTCAGTGTGTGTGTGTGTGTGTGTGTGTGTGTGTGTGTGTGTGTGTGTGTGTGTGTGTGTGTGTGTGTGTGTAATTGCTCTGTACATTTCACAATGTATCACACCCTGGCTGATTTGGAAGACTGCTTTTAATACAATGTGTCCCGGTTTTCAGAAAGCAATGGCAAACTATTGAGCCTAAAAATGCTGAAGTTGACTGTAGTGTCATGTAAAGAATATGTAAGTAACATTTTTGTTAAAATTGCGAATGCGCAAACTACTTAATCTTCACGTCCCCTACATGGGGTATTGCTTAAGAGCCAGTTTGTGTCCTAAAACAAGATGTTCCGTTATCCATACTTTTTCATGTTCGTTATAATAGCATTGTGATACTTAATTACTTTAATTTGTATATATCCCATATCCAGGCGGTATGTACAGCAACTGGCGGATACTTGGCACAAGTCGAGAGTCAAGGGGAACGGAACTGGATCAAGAATGAGCTTAACAATCGGAACTGTAAGTTATCTCTGTGGTGACAGTATGGTTCATATTGTCTGCTGGCGGATATGGTATGATACAAGTGGGTAGATGACATCCAAGAGATAGACGTACAGCAGTCTGACATAATGTACAAGCAAGCCGAGAGACAACTAGTATTGGGGATCCATTACAGTCAACATTCATTGATTGATTAATTGAGGATATGGTAGTACACTAGCACCTTGCCGTCTTCACATATGATAATTTTTTACATTGTGATTTAAATCAAAAGACAGGCATAATGAGTAAAATCCATAGTGATAGCAAATGTGACTGATCAGGCAAAAAGAAGAATAGTAGAGCTATAACCAGATCTGAACATACAATATTGAGTAGTGGAGAAACTAACCATGTCTGAACATACAATATTGAGTAGTGGAGAAACTAACCATGTCTGAACATACAATATTGAGTAGTGGAGACACTAACCAGATCTGAACATACAATATTGAGTAGTAGAGACACTAACCAGATCTGCTCAAGACAATATTGAGTAGTAGAGACACTAACCAGATCTGAGCATACAATACTGAGTAGAAGAGACACTAACCAGGTCTGTTGAAAGATGCAATATCTTGAGTAGTAACTAGGTAAGCACTATGGTATTTTCCGTTTGTTATTGTTCACAGTGGTTAAGTTGGATGCATATCCCTTACACAATGTTGTAGTCAACTTCAGCATTTGTTGGCTGTTCGTGATTTCTTGACAAATTTATGTTCAGTAGTTTGCCATTGCTTTCTGGAAGACCGGCATTAATACCATTGTAAGGGAAACCAAATCACCCGCAAGCTGTGTTTCGAACATGATATGTGGGATTACGAATTGCGTCTGTAACCCCTTCGCCACAGAGCCTGTTCATACTTGAACACCAGGCGTTAATTTTCCACTGCCGGTCTCCCACGTGCGAGGGGTCATGTTTTGACATCATTTTCTTTAGGTCATTGACATCTGAATGATCTGCCTCGAGCTCTCCAGTCTAATTTATTTCACAGATTCAACGCCAAACAAGCCCTTCTCCCTGGCCTAGGATTTAGCGTCTTTCTTCGTAATCCCGTATATTCTCGTGAGTAACGTAACCTGCGCGAGAATCTGTAGCGGTTCTCGCCGCGTTTGTAACTTAGGGGTATGTGAGCCGGTCGCTCAGAAACAATGGCAAACTACTGAGCGTAATCTTGCCAAGAAATCAACAATCAGATGGAAGATGCTGATGTTGACAGCGATGTTTTGTAAGGGATATGCGAACCAAAAAAACAAAACAAAAATGCGCCAAACAAAACGTATGTTTGAATCAAACAAACATGGATGGCGGAAAATGGGAAGTAGAGGTGTGCCACGGTTACAACTTAAAAGATGTGTATATGGTAGCAGACACGTTGTGTTAAACATCAAATTAAAAGAGGTTGCTTAAAGAAAACTACTGTATTGATATTATAATTGAGACAGCGTTTTGCAATGACAACACTTCAGCGATTTAAAAGCCCATGGCAGATATGGAAAGCCGCTGAAGACGATTAATCATCCCATGGCATTTAATCGGGTAATGTTGTCAAGGGGTTCTGGCTCGTTGTTGTTGTAGTTACTATTACCACCCAAATACCAAGCGGACCTTTCGCTTTTACCTGCTCATTCTGAAACCACTAACAACAGTCGGAACTATGAAAGCACCGCACAGAAGACATAACCAACCAACAACAAGGATACAGATAAGTAACTTTTACATTTATATTGTCACGTAGTTGTGCCGGTGTGTGTTTGTTTAATGTATGCTGACGAATACTTTAGCCGCAACTTCCATTTTGTTACTTGCAATCGTGTTCCATTAAAGCTCACTATCTACTTCTCGTTATTTTTTGGGTTTATTTTTTTGTTGTTGTTTTTGTTTGGTACATTCACTCACAGAAGACTGACACGTTTCACATCCAATATTTCACTTCCATATGCTGGAATGCAATTCAAACATTCACTCCTTAAAATACCATTTTAAAATGATATCTCTAAACAACAAGATCTCCTATAGATGGTGCTCGGTGCTCATTGAAATAATATTTTAAATTATATCTCTATACAACCAGATCTCCATTAGATGATTGGTGTTCGGTGGATTTTGTACCCTGAACTGGCTGTTAGACTCTGCTAGCTCTACTGCAGAGAATTTAATGTTGACCCAACTACAGACACTATAATGTCGACCTTACTGCAAACACTCTAATGTTGTCCCATCTACAGACACTATAATGTCGACCTTACTGCAAACACTCTAATGTTGTCCCTCGGGGAAGATGAGTGGTCTCGAGGTATGGTGTCTGCCTCGAGTGCTGGGGGTCCCGGATTCAAGCCCCGACGAGGGTCGGAATTTTTTTCACGTGGACTTCTAGTAGGAAATTTGCCCCTGGTCTCTGGGTATTGAGATCGGCCGCCCGTGCGTATTGTTGCGCAGGTAAAAGATCACTTAGCTGTTGGAAATTGAAAAAGAGTAGCCTAACGGCGCTGCCCCGGGTATAAATTTCGAGTTACAAATCTACCCAAAGTATTTCAGGATTCTCGCCAGTGCTACTGAGTTCGTGCACTGAGCTGAGTTTATCCGGACTCAGGCTTGAGTTAGGAGTACAACGGAGCACTTATAGGTTACACCCGTGTGCTGTGATGTTGATTCGTCGACTTAACTAAACTAATGTTGTCCCATCTACAGACACTATAATGTCGACCTTACTGCAGACACTCTAATGTTAATCCAGCTACAGACACTATAATGTTGCATACCCTTTACAGGACGTAGCAGTCAACCCCATAATTGTTTGGCTGTTCGTGATTCCTGGGCAGGTTTACGTTCAGTAGTTTGCCATAGCTTTCTGAACTACCAGCACCCAAAAACATTTCATTACAAACCAACGTATGCTGGTCTACTGTCATATCGCCCACAGCTGTGTTTTAAACGCTATATGCGGGATTACGAACTGCGTCCGTAACCTATTCGCTACATATTCTCTAATATTGATCATGCAACAGACACTCTAATTTTAACTATGTTACAGACACTCTAATATCGACCATAGAGCAGACACTCTAATTTGAAATTATTTTAGACAAATGCGGTCGCTTGAAAAGTCACGAAAGTTTGGAGAGAACAATAATGGATGGGTATATGCCTGAGAAGAGAGGAAGGGGAAGGCGAAAGAGAAAATGGGTGCAGGATGTGGCGGATGATCTCCACATAAGAGTATCGGAGGCGGGATTTTCCGGAAGGTTGTTATGGGAGCGTGGTTCTGCAAAGGACATACTCCTGAATGAATTTAGACACTATACTATTGACCTATGTATCAGGCACGCTGATATTTTATTATATGCAGAAACTCTAATATTGACCATGCAGCAGACATGTTAATATTGATCAAGCAACAGACATTCTAATATTGGCCAAACAGCAGATATTATAACTGCCCCACTTCTAAAATCCAGCCTCCTACAAATGCACTTCTTTCTCTTCTTCAGTCGAATCAGTATCGACGGAGGTATCATTTAAAGTATTCGCAAAGAGGCGAAGAAAGAGTTATTTACTGTTGGTGGTGGTGGCATTTTTGTAGATCCAGCTGGTTAGTTACTATTTGGGTTGGTTGGTTGATTGGTTTGCTGATTGATTGGTTTGAAGGGTAGTTGATTATTTGGTTGGTTCCTTGATTGATTGGTGGGCTGATTGATTGGTTGATTGGATGGCTGGCTGGTTTGTTGATTGGTTGGCTGACTGGCCGGGCAAAATGATTGGTTGGCTGTGTGATGTTATACTCGAACATTTTCCTGTTGCTTACATAATAAGCAAAGGCGAGTAATACATGTATACCTTGAATGTATATGATGAATTATTTATATTTTGGTTCAGGTAGTAATAAACACTCTGACACACACACCCACACACACACACACACACACACACACACACACACACACGTATGTCGAAGTAGATACCGTCGTAGTTCTGACGGTACCGCTTGTCGGGTCCAGACACTTGGTCTATGGCTCTCAGCTGAGTGATGTAGCTGAACGCCTCTAAGTCAAAATCCCCCAAATGTGAGGGCCTGACCGTTATTCACCTTCTGCTGCATGTAAGTATAATGCTGAGCCGGCAGCAGGCCGAGAGAAACGGAACGTGTTTTTTTCCGAAATGTTCATTGATTAAGTATGTTTTCGAGGTGAAATGGAGCTCGGACCGTGCAACAGAGTTCGTGCACGCGCGCCCGGACTGCCTTCGGCGTATCATCGGCGCCGGTGCCGATAGTTAAGCCTAACATGACGATCAGACGACCGGCAAGGACACAGCGTGTTAAGAGAGATGGCGCACGCAGAAGGCGATTAAAACGTGACAGATTTGGCATAGGACACGTTCGAGTACTCTACTGGAACTGTGCATCATTTAGTCAACGTCGCCCCATTCTTGAAAAACTACTCTACGGAAACGATATTGTAGTCTTACCACAAAAAAAAAAAAAAACACAGCTCGGCGACGGAACAGTCAATGTCGCGGGGTTTCAGGGATTCTTTAACAGGCGGCACCTCGGACAGGCCATTCTGGTCCGCGACAATATACTGGTGTCTGAGATCGATATGTCCGCCTGGAACAGTGATGCCCTGCAAGTACAGGCATTAAGAATAATGACGCCAGTGCAGCTTGTAATCGTGAACGTTTATGCGCGTAATGGGAAGGTCGACGTGCGACAATGGCAGAGTTTGTTCGATATTGATGAAAGGCATATAATCTACTGTGGGGAATTCAATGTCAGAGGCATTAAATGGGGGAATAGCATCACCAATAGACAGGGAGAAGATCTGGAGGACGCCCTGGCATCTGCTGCCCTAGTCTGTCTGAATGATGGGAAGATCACTAGAATAGCCACTCGACCAGGTGACTCTGATAGCGTCATTGACTTGGCCCTGGTGTCGCCCACCATCGCACCAAGGTGCCGGTGGGGCACGCTGGGATACCACGGCAGTGACCACTACTCTTGTATCATCTTGATCGAGACAGACAGGTCCAGGAGTCAAGGAAACAAGACAAATGCCTTCCCGTATGACAACACTGGTCAAGACGCCATAAGCAAGATCAGAAGAAGAAAACTAACTTCCTCCCGCAGGAGACAAGAAAGATGCTTGCAACCACCATGGTGGAATGGAGAGTTCGAGAAGGAATGACTTGGAAAGAGGCAGGCTGTCAAAGACTGGCTAAAAGCTAGAAAGGCTAACATGCCACAGGATTAGTTGGCGAACCTGAAGACTGGGATCCATAGGAAGATGACTTTATTCAAATCCTGCGCCAAACAGGCCAGGCCGAGAAATAGGACGAGTTCTGCAGGAAGGTGTGCTCCGAGCGATCTGTTACAACATTCTGATGCCTCCATAAGAGCATGACCGGTGCTGCAAAACGAAGGGGTATTCCAGACTTTCAAGGTACAGACCTCACATGGAAAAAGTCGGTGCGGATAAAGGTAAGGCCCTTTTTGCATGCTATATAGAGCAGACTGACCAGAAAGACTAGCCCGCCAGACAGAGGACCACAACGACACTCTCTCAGTTGTGCGAGGGGGTCCGGACAGAGGAAGAATGGATAATCACAGCTGAGACAATACGTGCGAGAAATCACCTAATACCACCCTCGGCCCAGACGGCATCCGATATGGTGACCTACTGGTCATGTCAGATGATGACATGGAAGAACTGGCCAGAGATTTCAACACCAGTATCCAGAGGGGTCAGATCAAAGAAGAATGGCTACACAGCTACTTGCTGCCGCTGCCAAAACCGAACAACGACCATTCCAAGATAAGCGGCTACAGAATCATTTCGATGCAGAACACTGCTGGCAAGCTACTGGAGAAAATTGTAGCACACAGACTTGCTTGTGACTTGGAACAGCTCGGCTGCTTCCCGCCCATGCTTGGAGGATACAGACGTAACAAAGAGTCATGGCTGAATGCGGCGGTCTTAGTTCAAGATGGTTACGAAGGATTTAAGGTCAGAGAAAAGACATGTGCGGCCACCATAGACTTAGGGGATGCATACAATGGAGTATCCTTCGAGCACTTGATGCAAACCCTCCTCAGACTGAAAGTGCATCATCACCTTGTACGATGGATAGCTGCAGTTCTGCTCCAAAGGAAGGTGGTGCTAAGATGCGGGAGTTGGTCTTCTGAGCCGATAACGATATGTCCAGGATTGCCGCAGGGTTCACCACTGTCACCAGAACTATTCAACGTGTATACGGTGCCGATCACTGAACAACAGTTGGACGCGAGGGGTAGGACTGTAGGATTCTGTCGTTTGTATCGTGTATCGAAAGGGTTGCGATAGACAGGCGGGTGCCAATGATATGCAGGGCGAACTAGATCGAAATACCTCATGGTGTGCTGATCCCGGTGTCCTTGTCAACCCTGCAAAGTCATCGGTTACATGGTTCTCCCTAATCAACCATATTGTGAACACAGACCTGCCGGCAGTAAGAATGAATGGGAGCATTTTGAGTAGAACCGAGTCAATGACATATCTTGGCGTGAGGCTTGATCGTAGCCTGTCTTTCAGAGATCATGTCGATTACGTCATAACGAAAGCTCGAAAAGGTTTGTCAGCAATGAGAGTCATGGCAACTACCAATAACTACTACCAATAAAGACTGCTAATACTTCTGTTTCAAGGACGCGTGCTTTCACCCATCGAGTATTCTCTGGCCATCCTCACTGTCAGTCCTACACAGATTGGAAGACTTGAAAAGGTACAAAACGAAGCCATGCGCATCATTTTGGGCTGCACGAGAGACACCAGCTGTGTAGCAATGAGATATCTCCTTGACTTCCCGACATGAACCACAGGATCAAGATCTGCAGAGCTCGTGCACACTTAAATATAAGCGCAGATGAGCAGCACCCTCTGCATGACGCTATATTCAGAGAAAAAGGCGACAGGCTAAAGAGGGACAAATCATGAATGGGTCGGGCGGAAGATGTCGTCAGAGAGGTCTGCAGTCTTACCATTATCAACCCCGGCAAGGAATGGGTGCCGTTGCCTAGAGCTTTTAAGTGCACTTTCTCCTGCATTATCACACTCGACAGACGGTGCAGAGAGCAGAACCCTGCCGCTGTCAATGCAAAGGTCAACGCGCTCATCTATGAACACTCAGATAGCCCCGAAGTGCTCATCTATACAGATGGATCTGTTGTAGAGCAGCAGAGAAGTGCGTGGGCATTTACTGCCCGTTCAGCGGGCCGAACCGTTCAAGAATCCAATTGTGCCCACTCTATGACCACGATTAGCATGACGATGGAGATTATGGCAGTTACACAGGCTTTCATATGGCTGGAATCACAGCATTATACCAACGTGTGTGTACTAAGTGATTCAATGAGCATGATTCGGAAGGTCGAAGCTGGATCTGTACGTATACAGTGGACTAAGTCGCTGCGGAAGTCTGTTGTCCGTAAAGTCACCTTCACCTTCGTCCCGAATGTTGCACGGGCGATCGGAGAGTGAAGACGAGTTTCCGCATCTCTTACTTCTTGGATTATTATTACTACAAGCTGAATTCACCTATCACAATCATTACCATCAAATCAGGTTACATTTGATCAATTCAGTAAATTCTTTCAGTCCTACATACACCAAAGGAAGGCTACAATACCAGATGCGCCTCATGACATATCTTTCCACAAGAAATCAAAGACATCACCAATCCCTATTCATATAATCGCAAATTATTGGAACACTCTCAATACGGATTACCTTCCCCCTTAATAATAGAGATAATAATAATAATAACAAAACCCTAGTATAACAGCCAGTCCCCTTTTTGTAGGCCAGTATATTCCACATGGCTAATAACAAGTGTCAGACCATTATCTAATATTACTGTGTCGTGTAGTTCTGATGGTCGCATTTTGCCCATGCCTTTATAATGCATATCTTTTATATTGTTGCTGTTCTTTGTTAGCCTTGAATTATGTGTGAATGAAATAATGTATGAAAGAGAGTGATAGAAGGGCAGAATGTTAGATGGGCCTGCGTGCCCAATTCTTAACCCTTTGAAAATAAAGTTTGTTCGTTCGTTCGTTCGTTCGTTCTTTATTATCATCATTCTGTGAAAACAAATGCTATGGAGACATTTCCTCCAACATACCGACTGAAGTATTTACGCATCTCAGTACCTATAAAACATTATCTCATCAGGACTAGATGGAACCAGTAATCGTATCCTTCGCCATGTTGCACAGGCGATCTGCGAGTCACTAACTGTTATATATAATCAATTTCTCACCAAAGGTCACTTCCCATCAGCCTTTAAAATCGCTAAAGTGTATCCTCATTTAAAAGCTGGTCCTCTAGACGATCGTCTCATGAGTAATTATAGGCAAACTTCCATATTATCCTCACTATCGAAACCGCTATAAAAGCACATCCACATAACAACACTAGAGCACTTAGTTCGCCACAAACTAATAGCTGACAGTCAGTCAGGATTTCGGCCAAAATATTCTTGCCATACGGCTCTAACAAACATGATAGAAAACTGGCATCAAAATATTAACAACAATACTCTATGTGAAGTGGTGTTTATAGACTTCAGAAAATCGTTCGATATGATAGACTATAATATTCTAATTAAAAAACTAGAAACAATGAAAGTAAGCTTTAATATAGTGATATTAATAAAAAAAATCATTTGTATTAGACAGAAAACAAGTAGTATCATAGAATAAATTTTTATCTCAAGCCATTACAATTAATATTGGAGTACGTCAGGGGTCTATTCTTGGCCCTCTTTTCTTTGCCATTTATATAAGTGATCTTCCCTTATATCTGTCGTCGTCCTGCGATCTTTTCACAGATGACTACACAGTATATACAAACGCTATTGATCGTAATGTGCTAGAATTATCCTTCCAACAGGAAATAAATAGTGTAGTTAACTGGAGTCATGCAAACCGCATTCAAATTAACATTTCTAAAACAAAATCTATGTTAATAGGAACCAGGCAAAGACTTTACACGCTAAACTCGCAGATAACTCTGCAGCTGCACATTGGTAGCATGCCTATAGAAAGTGTAACCGAGCACAAGGCACTGGGTCTTATCATAGATCAAAATCTAACCTTTAACTCACATTTTAATGCTATCGTTAAACAAATAGCAAAAATATTATACCAACTTGCCAAAATTAAAAATTTCCTTGACGAAAATACAAGAAAGATATTCTATACTTCCCATATACAAACACATATTGATTATTGCTCCACAATCTGAGATGGATGCTCCAAATCAATAACAAAACGCCTATATTCAATCCAGAAAATGGCAGTGCATTTAGTTAATGGTGAAAAGCTTACCAACAATTCTAACCTACATAAACGTCTTCGGTTACTGCCACTCCACAAACGACTACTTTTTAATAAGGCCAACTAATTCACAAAATCCTATTTCAAAATGCTCCGAGTTACCTTTGGCCATTGGTTAAATATAACGCAAGACATAGCGAACGACAAATATACTTCATGTCCGTAAACCTAGGATAGATTTATATAAAACAGGTTTAGCATACTCTGCCGCTCAGTTGTGGAACAATCTTCCACAAGAAATCAAAGACACGCCAATCATTATACATACATTCACAACCTGTTTGAACACTTCCTCAGTACAGATTACATGACCCCATTAACGAAAACAAAAAAAGACAATAATAATGGTAAATTATCTCAAACGACAACTAGCCAAAACACATTCCCATATATATGGCACGTTACACATTCCTTAGGTATTTATTATGCCTATGTTAAACATTGCCTCAGTGAGTCTGTCAAAGTCTTGCTAAGGGCAAGAATTAGGGCTCGTCACTTGACAATGTACGATCTTAATTACACTAGCTAAACAACACAAGGCTAACCGCCGATAAGATATTTCGTGTTATTTATTCGCGCATCCTTGAATCTACACCCTAAAATCAATTAAATTTTCAA
>JACEFZ010018321.1:151710-209217 GCA_014155875.1 Cepaea nemoralis | reverse complement strand
ATTTGGTCTTCTGTAATTCTCTTCTTCGTGTCCTCCCAATATTATTTGTCTCTGTAATTCTCTTATCGTGTCCTCCCAATATTAGTGTCTCGTAATTCTCTTCTCGTGTTCCTCCCAGTATTATGTCTCTGTAATTCTCTTCTTCGTGTCCTCCCAATATTATGTGTATCTCTTAATTCTTCTTTGTGTCCTCAAATATTATGTGTGTCTGTAATTCTCTTCTTCGTGTCCTCCCAATATTATGTGTCTCTGTAATTCTCTTCTTCGTGTCTCCCAGTATTATATGTCTCTGTAATTCTCTTCTTCGTGTCCCTCCCAATATTATGTGTCTCTGTAATTCTCTTCTTCGTGTCCTCACAGTATTATGTGTCTCTGTAATTCTCTCTTCGTGTCCTCCCATATATGTGTGTCTGATATTTCTCTTCTTCGTCGTCCCCTCCCAATATTATGGATCTCTGCGAATTCTCTTCTTCGTGTCCTCCCAGATTATGTGCCTATGTACTTCTCTTCTTCGTGGCCTCCCAATATATGTGTCGCTGTAATTCTCTTCTTCGTGGCCTCCCACTATATATGTGTGCTCTGTAATTCTCTCATTCGTGTCCTCCCAATATTATTTGTCTCTGTAATTCTCTTCTGTCGTGTGCTCCCAATATTATTTGTCTCTGTAATTCTCTTCTTCGTGTGCTCCCTCGTCGATCGTCCTGGGCAACAGATTCCTCCGACGTCGGAGATTGTCTGCCCTGTACGGCGAGGAACCACCAGTCTGCACACCAATAAGCCAGACATAGGACAACGGATACTCACGCAAACCTCAGGTCCTGTATGACATCACTCTGATGTTGGACAATAGGATGCCTTCATCCGACATACAGGACTTCACGTTGGAGCTCAAGCCAACGAACACAAGCAAGCAAGCAATCACCAGCGTCTTTTCCTGACCCTTTGGTTCACTAACATTTCTTTGGTTCGCGCGACATATCATGGCATGCCCAATATTCTGTGTAGGTATGCATTGGGTAAAGATAACAACATTCCCTTGATAGATGTGATGTGGCAGCAATTCATATGTAAATAAACGGTATAAAAAATATCGGGTAACCAGTTCCGTTCCTGCCGTGATAACTTCCAGAAATGTCTGAAACTGAACCTGTACACATTTGACAAGACTGGGTCGACATAAGTACAGTATTAGTGGGGTTGTGAAACACTTCAAATCTGCTGGGCCACCTGTGGTCGTCGAAGCTTCTACATCTCTCCACGGCTGTAGATGTGTCGTTCACACCTGTTGGCTGTTATTGCTGTCATTGAGGGGAGCACATATTTCACACGCTACCATTGTCGACGTCTAATTCACACATATTAGCTACTAATGCTGTCTTCGACGGGACCACATATTTCACACTCCTTCACAGTCAATATGTGATTCATACTTTGTCGATGAATGTTCGCTTCAATCAATCAATCAATCAATCAATCATGTGCCATGCCGGAAAGCGTGGGCGGTCATGACTCGCCATTTCACTCGATCACCAGAGTCGTCGATCAGCTCAGTGTTCCTGTCTCGTCCATGCCATGTGGCATGGCATCCAGGTATTTTCCTCTCGGTCTTCCTCTTGGTCTGTTCCCTTCGATCTTGCCAGTTGTCACCAAGTTCTCTAATCCATTTCTTCTCATAACATGTCCAAAAAATTTTGACTGTCTACGTCTAATTTCTTTATTCAATTTACGATGTTCATTTGTCTCCTGTAGTACTATGTCATTGGTTTTTCTGTCTGTCCATGGTATTCTTTGCATTTTCTTCAGAAACCACATTTCTGCAGCCATCAGATGTTTTTCAGCTTAACTGCTCATTGTCCGAGTTTTACATCCATTCAAAAGAACAGGCTCTATGTATCCCCTCAACACTCTTTTTCTGGTTTCAATTTACATCTTTTTATTGGTCAGAATGTTTTTCATCTTGCTAAAGGCTACTTTCGCCATGGCGATTCTTGTTCTAATCTCTTTAAGGCATCTCCCATCAGATGTTATGACTGTTCCGAGATAATTGTACCGATTCACGTGGTGAAGAATAGTCCCATTTACTTGTATATTACATTGTGGTATTTTGTTCTTCCTAGTGACTACCATAACCTTTGTCTTTTTACAATTTAATTCTAACCCCGATTGCTCACTGTGTACAACAACCGCATCTACTAATTGATTGATTGATTTAGGAACCGACATCACAGCATTCGGGGCATTCCCATAAGCGCTCCGTCCCTATCCTCAGCAGCCAGCGAAGAGTTCCAACACCAATAGTTGCAGTAGCAATCTGATTATATGTCCGTCTCGTCTTTCCTCTGAGCGTCGAGCGTCGGCCAGATCCCCTCGTCACTCCTCGCTGCCTCATTCTTGCCAGACTATGGTGATCCATTTGCTCCTCCGAGGTGTACACGTGCTCCCACAAGGCCGCAACCACGTCTGCCTTGTCATGCATCAATACTCCATATTCCCCAGACCACTGGCATGTCCCGGAGAAAAGATCCAGGTGATGCTTGCCACCCGTGACCTCCGAAGCGAAGCAAGCCACTCTGCACGAAGCCTGCCTGTCCTCACTCTCCTCAGCTTGCTTTCTGAGTCAGTTACAATCACGATGTGTGTATGTATCGTGTTCTCCATTTAGCGGAAAGCTGCACTGACCTCCTCCACTTCCATTCGTAAGCTAGATGTTGTGGTATCATACGCCAGGCTCTCCTGCACCAAACGTCGACCATTAGCTTTTGCTAAGAATCCCCAGACACTTCTCTTACCTCTCAACTCCGAACCATCCTGTGTAGATAATCACATCACCCGGGCGAGCATTATCCTGAATCACTTCCGTGGCCCCTGCTGGCCACTCCTTGCACTCCTGGCTCAATGTGATTATAACTCTGGACAAGTCTGACTGCTCCGCTGGCACTCTGACCCACTCCTCTCCTCGCCTAATGTTCTCCAAGATGCACACCTGTCTGATCGTACCCTCCGCCTGAGCCATCCATGATTTCCCTCTTATCAGTCTCCGCATCTACGAATTGTTGCAGATCCACATTGTCTGCAATCAATACTGTATCATCTGCATATCTAATGTTATTTATGTTTCGTCCTCCAATGCTGATTCCATTTTATATCTTCTACATTTCTGAAAATATTTTCACTGTATAGGGAAAAAAGATCTGTAGACATTACACATCCCTGCCTAACACCTCTCTTAATAGGCTGATATTGTCCCACTTCATTATCAATCCTTATGGCAGCTTGTTGTTTCCAATATATGATTTTAAGTCTAATGTCTTTCCCATCAGTTTGTAGATCTGCAAGCATATCCACCATGTTGACATGTTCTACTCTATAAAAAGCCTTTCGTGTAGTCAATAAAGCAAAGATAAAGCTTCACTGTCGATGAATTATTTATTCCCTATCGATGAATGATTCCTGCACTATCGGTGAATGATCGCTTATTTTCGATGAATTATTCCTACGCTGCCGATGCATTATTCCTACACTATCGATGAATCATCCCTGCACTATCGATGAATGATCGCTTCACTGTCGTTGAATTATTCCTACACTATGATTTGTGATTCACACATACTTTTGCTAAAGCCCAAAGCTGTCTTTGGCTTGCCAACTATTGCAAACATCGCCACTTTTGATGAATGATCCCCGACAATGTATTGCTAACCCTGTCAGTGGCTGCGACTTTATGCTTTGTTGTACACGAAAAGCTCTGATCTCCGAGACAATACAGGTGTTGCTATTACAAAGGAGGACATCAAATATGAATTAGCGGTCGTGTGGTAAACAAGCTACCAACGTGTCAGTCCACGATCTTTGTCAGGGGACAACAAACGGAACATGCAGCTGTGTATACATTGAATTACTAATATACCTATTAAATTATACATAAGCAACACACAATTAATTATTATAAAAATGTGTAGTAAACAAAATCCTTTTTCTATTTATTGTATTCTTCTTCCTCTCTCGCGCTCCTCTCTCTTCTCACTCCCCCTTTTTTCTCCCCCCTTCTTCTTCCTCTTCTCTTCTTCCTCTTCTTCTCTTCTTCTTCTTCTTCTTCTTCTTCTTCTTCTTCTTCTTCGTCTTCTTCTTCTTTTCTTCTTCTTCTTCTTCTTTCTTCTCTTCTTCTTCTTCTTCTTCTTCTTCTTCTTCTTCTTCTTCTTCTACTTCTTCTTCTTCATCTTCTTCTTCTTCTTCTTCTTCTTCTTCTTCTTCTTCTTCTTATTATTATTATTATTATTATTATTTATTATTATTATTATTATTATTATTATTATTATTCCTCTTCCTTTTTTCTTCTGCATCGAAGTGTTATAATAAAAGAAATAGGTGGTAAACTTGCTATAAACAATTGTGCACTGGATTTAACGGTTTTCTCGGACAAACTCCCCCTAAACCTTGGTGTACTGAATAGAACAACTGGTCTCTCGGACAAACTCCCCCCTAAACCCTGGTGTACTGAATAGAACAACTGGTCTCTCGGACAAACTCCCAAGTAGTACGCGGCGCCGTGTGCACGTTGCGCACTATGCACATCTCTCGGCAGTATTAAGTTGAACAGGGAAGGAACAAGTCACTGCCCAGGTATGGGACTAAGACATGTCCAGGGAAATAAAGGCGGCCGGTGTTATAGTGAACACATGACTCCTGCGAGTGTCGGTTAGACAGACAGACAGACAGACAGACAGACAGAGAGCAGGCAGGCAGGCAGACAGGCAGGCAGGCAGGCAGGCTGACAGACAGGCAGGCAGAAAGAAAGAAAGAAAGAAAGAGGAAGGAAGGAAGAGAGAAGAAGAAAGAAAGAAAGAAAGAAAGAAAGAAAGAAAGAAAGAAGAAAGAAAGAAAGAAAGAAAGAAAGAAAGAAAGAAAGACGAGGAAATGGCCCGTATCTATAGGATATTAAACAAGATTTTACCTTAAATCTGTACCAACTATAAAGAAACAATAGATCACATCCTGCTGAAAACTTCTAGCTCACATTCAAATAAACCACATTTCACCACTACCAACAAGGAAACAACAACCCCTCCTACAGCCCTTGTAGTCGAACTTTGATGGGCTGAAGAGCACACTGCGGCCGGCCTAGATCCGCCCTAGACCTGTATCCGGGGCATTGTCACATCCGAGAATCATAATCGCACACAGCTCGAGGTATCGATGCTAATGTCTTAATCGATGCTGGCAATCGACTACATGTGTCATGAATATTAATTTTATTTCCAAGAAATTCGTGAGAATACCCAGCACTGTCTCCTCTCACAATGTTTTTGTTTAGTTTCCTCACTGCTTTTTAGTTTGAGCCAATGCTTGTGCTTATATAGGGTGTATTTTTAATGACTGGGGATCTCCGTGGCGAAGTGGTCAAGCCGTCTGACTCGGAAGGTTGTGGGTTCGATTTCGGGCCGCGTCGTTAGGTTCACGAGTGCATTGTTTTCGGAGACTCCTGGAGGTCGTCGCTGGAGCTAAGGAGTTCGTGCTTTGTGCGACGCTTTATGCAGCCCGCGCTGCGGAAATAGACTGAGCCGTAGGGGATAAAACCAGGTGCAATAAAGTCAACTCTGTCGACTTCTAAGCGACTTTTTAAGCGTATTTTTATGACTATGTATGAACCTCTGTCAACGTATGCATCATAGAAGGTAAATATAAAACTTGGAACGGCAATATTTTCAAAGTCCCCACAGTCATAAAAACATACAGCCTGTAGAATGGCTCGTTTCATTGAATATGACAAAATCAATGAGCACAAAAATGAGTTGATTTGAGTTGAGTCAAGACTCGATCTCACACCACTCTAGACATTCTCATGCGCACTTCGTCCACAACTTCAACATCCAGCGAAGAGTCTCGATGTTAATGATTCCAGTTGCAATCGGATTATGTCTCCGTGTGGCGTTTCCTCTGAGTACTGAGTGTCGGTCTGATCCTGTGCTCACTCCTTGCCACAGCTTTCTCTCCAGTCCATGATGCTACACGATCCCAAGAGGATCTGGTCGAGTCTGCCTTATGATGCACCAGTACCCCACCAACGGTGCAGAGAAAGCTCCCTATCTTTGATATATTTAATTGCAGCATGCCACCCTGAATGAATCATATCTGTCTTCACCTTTCTCAACATGCACAGCGAGTCCTTTACAATCACATGTGTGTGCTGGTTACCATCCAGCCAGCGGGACGACGCGGTGACTGCGTCCACCTCTATTCTCAGACTAGATGTGGCACCACACAAATATCACTTCATACTACAAGGAAATACACACAGATACAAGCACACGTGTCCACGAAAGTCTTCATCCCCGAACAACAACAATAACTACATTAATATTAAGCTATAAAACTGGCATAATACAATATTAAGTAAGTAATCAACATGTCTCAGCCACATGGTCAAGTTAGTTAGTTAGTCGACAGATCATCCTCACGGCACATCGAACCATTCAGTCCATAAATGCTCGGATCCCCTCCTCAGCAAATCCCGCAGCGTGTAGCGGCTCATGACACCAGTTCGGTGTTGGTTTATCAATCTTCTTCGGCTTCCTGTGTAGTGTTCTTGTTTGGCCACGCCTCTTTTGATTTCCTGTTCTCGCAGTCTGACCATGGTTGTAGATTCGCAGTCATCACTTGGTTCTCGTACAAGTCTTACTTCTCGTAGAGCATTCAGAATATCAGCCTGGTCCATGGCACGTCCGCCCTCAACCTTAGCCTTACCTGGAAGCTTGTCAGCCCGCTCATTTCTTTGTACTCCCACTTGCCCTGGCACGAAGATGAAACTAATCTTTGCCAGCCGAGACCGCTTCAGAGACAGCAGTCACTCTCTTCGGATCCACCGCGTCGTAGGTCAGTTGAGTTGAGTTGAGTTAAGGACCGACATCACTGCATACAGGACATTCCCATATGTGCTCAGTTCCCTCGTTCAACAGCCAGCGAAGAGTCATACTACTAATCGTTCCCACCGCTATCTGATTAAAAGTTCTCGTGGTCTTCCCTCTCAGTTTTGAGATTCTTCCAGAACCCCTGCCGATCCCACGCAATCTCATCAGCCTGTTCATTCCCCCGTACACCGGCATGGCCAGGGCAAAATATCCATACAATTCCCACAATCTGTGACCTCTGAAGCGACGAGAGCCATTCCACACGAAACATTCCTTTCTCCACCTTGCTAAGCATACTCTTTGAATCCGTAATGAACACAACGTGTGTTGCAGTAGTCTCCTCTAGCCACCGGTATGCCGCTGTTACTGCCTCCACCTTCATTCTCATACTGGAGGTCGTAGTCTCATATGCCAGGCTCTCCTTTTTCAAGACTCGCCCATTAGCCTTGCTACTCGCCTTAAGGCGCATCTGGGATACCGTGCCACACCCATATTTGTATAGACAATACCGTGCACACCAATATTTGTATAGACCAATACCGTGCTAGACCCATATTTGTATAGACCAATACCGTGCTAGACCCATATTTGTATAGACCAATACGTGCTAGACCCATATTTGTATAGACCAATACCGTGTCCCACCCATATTTGTATAGACCAATACCGTGCTAGACCCATATTTGTATAGACCAATACCGTGCTAGACCCATATTTGTATAGACCAATACCATGCCACACCCATATTTGTATAGACCAATACCGTGCTAGACCCATATTTGTATAGACCAATACCGTGCTAGACTCATATTTGTATAGACCAATACCGTACCACACCCATATTTGTATAGACCCTTACCGTGCTAGACCCATATTTGTATAGACCAATACCGTGCTAGACCCATATTTGTATAGACCAATACCGTGCTAGACCCATATTTGTATAGACAATACCGTGCTACAAGCATATTTGTATAGACCAATACCGTGCTAGACCCATATTTGTATAGACCAATACCGTGCCACACCCATATTTGTATAGACCAATACCGTGCCACACCCATATTTGTATAGACCGTTCAACACTAGGAGGGCGATGTGGGCGGTGACACGACATTATTAGTGCCCATTTTAGGCTGGGTTATTATAATCTGAATCCTCCCCCAATGTGGATCGACCCCACGTCCACCGACCGGCAAACAAGTATCTACTCACCAGGCCACCGGGTTGCCCGACCCACACACGAGTTTCTAGTCACCAAGTATTCTTCGCAGACATCGCATATGAAAGCTGTTTAAACGATTCTCTTGGTGTGAGTAAGTTTTCAAGGCTTCTCTGCCCTAAAGAAGAGTACTAAGGACAGAGGCTTGATGGACAAGGGCTTTTGTTTCGACAGTAAGTTTCCTGTTCTCTCAGACTCTTTTTGTTAACCTGTTCATTGTTGTTGCTGCCTTACCAATCCGGATGTTGATTTCCTGATCTAGGAATAATTTGCTATTTACCACTGATCCTAGATATGTAAAATGGTCTACCATCTCTAGTTTGGCGTCGTCAATAAAGATTGATGGTACCCCATGTACACCTTGTGACATAATCAGTGTCTTCTTTTTGCTAATTGTTAAACCAAATTCAGAACAAGCATAGGAAATTGCAGATAGTTTGGTTGTTTATTTTTTTTTACCCCCCCCCCCTTTCCCCTTCCTATCCTACTGCAGGACAACGCTGTCAACACCAGCATTTTACCGCTGTTGTTAATTTCTTAGCAAGATTACGATCAGTAGTTTGCCTTTGCATTCTGGGCGGCCGGCTCACATATCTCGTAAGTAACGGGCCCAGCGAGAGCCGCTACCGATTCTCGCGCTAGCTGCGTTTGCACACATGGATAAACGGGATTACGGAGAAAGTCGCTAACCCCTACGCCAGGAAGGCCGGCATGCAGATGGTAGACGTTGTAATTCTTCCTCAGAGTGCGTCGTAACTTGCAGCATCATCTTCAAAAAGCAACCTCTCTGATCAGTACCCTTCTAATTTTGGTCTTGGCCTTCAATCTCTAAGCATTGTAGAGTCCGCCATCTGAGCGTGAGTGAATGTATATACCACCATCCTGATCATGAAAGGCATATTTTAGTAGAAGAGAAAAGTATATTCCAAAGAGGGTGGGAGCTAGTATACACTCTTGATTTCACACTCTTCTGAAGTTGCACCATCAAACTTGATTATTCCCTCCATGCCTGTATGGAACGATTCCACAATAGACAGAAGAGTTGGTGGGCAGACAATCTTCTTTAGTGCCTTGAACAGACCCTCACGACTGACCAAATCAAATTCTGTTCACGGTACGTTTCTTGCATTTGTCACAATGGAAATATCATATCAATGGTAGACCGGTTCTGTCGAAAGCCACACTGTGATTTGGGGTAGATTTGATCTCCCAGGACTTGAAGTTTGCGCAGGACAATTCTGGCAAATACTTTCCCAACAATACATAGAAGTGAGATACCCGTATAGTTGTTACAATCGCTCCGACCGCCGTTGTTCTTGTACAGTGTTAAGATGTTGAATCTTTGAAATCCTGTGGGACTTGTCCTTCTCACCAGCATAGCTCTATTAGCTGGTGGATCTGTAGAATTAGTGTGTTATGGTGGGAAGTGTGTCCAGGTGGTCAAGAGTTGGTAGGGCCTCTATGGCGTTGAGGACATCATTCGCTAATTTGGTCTCACTTGAGTAAAGCTCTAAATAGTGCTCTACCCATCTATCCATCTGCTGTTTCTTATCATTGATGATTTCACCAGTCAAGGTTTTCAGTGGTGCACTTCTTTTGATAATTGGACCACGGGATTTCTTTATCCCTTCATACATGCTTTTGCTTTTTCCTTATCACTTGTATGTTGAATGGACTCACATAACTTGAGCCAATAATCATTTGCACACTGCCTGGCAGCCTTTTGCACATCCTTCCTGGCATTGCTTCAGCTCACTGAGAGTATTACGCGTTGTTCTTTCCTTGTTTCTTAAGAGATCTGTCTTCTTTTTATCAATCAAGAGCTGCAGTGTCTGGCTGTTTGCCGCAAACTAGTCCTGCCTCTTATGATCCACAGTGCCGTAATCCTCTACCGCTGTTTTATAAATAGTTTCCTTGAGTTTACCCCACTTCGGCGTCGTGTGTCGAGTTCGTCACTGCGAGCGCTAACAAGTCAAGTCGCATTATTCTGTCAAGAAGCCTGATACGCGGGAAAATGTCACGTTGAAAGTCCAACAACAAGAAACACGCTGCGGCCAAGAAGTGCAGCGTGGGAGCCGACAACAAGAAGAACAACGTGGAGAGCCTACCTACTAGCTGCATCAAAGAGCCTGATACTACAGCTATTACTGAAGCTACTACGAGGGAGAAGATCGACAGCCCAACACAGTCAAGAACCAAGACAGCAGAGAAGAAGGAGGAGAAAGACACCAGAGTCGGAAACACCGACTCAAAAACAGTCCGATGGGTTGTCAAGCGGATTCCTGTGGAGCTGACAAATGAAGAAATCTTGAAGCAGCTACGTGAAGAGAATCTTCACATCCGATTCTTGAAGGCGGAGCGGCTCCTCACCTACTCCAAGACACCTACAACCTTGGCAGTGGTGACATCGGAGGGCAGCGAGATGCCGACCACAGTATCATTCAACAAGAGAATGCAGCAACCAGAGAGATTCATCCCAAGAATCACGCAATGTTCCAGATGTCAGAAGGCCGGCCACAGTAGAGCTACGTGTCGCAGTAAGACGGAAATATGCCAATACTGCGCCGATCACCACGCCTTCAAGGAGTGTCCGCTGGCCAAACTGCACACGGACTTCCGAGCACCCAACAACAAAAGAAAGTGCGCCAACTGCCTGGGCAAACATGGAGCAAGATACATGGGCTGTCCGTACCTGCAGAGACACAGAGACGTCTTAAAGATCGCCATCATCACAAAGACACCATTCAAGGAAGCAATGCAGAGGGGCGAGACAGCCACGGGTATAGCACAAGCTGAAAGAGATCAACTTCAAAAGCAGATAGACGAGTTGAAGAAGCAAGTCAAGGCACTGCTGACGACGACTCCGACCAGCGATAATGAGAAGCTGCTGGCCGACATGAAAGAAATCCAGCTCAACATCAAACAAGAGATTCAGCGCATGGCTGAGATGAAGAAGGAGAACGAAGAAATCCTACAAATGATCAAGACCGAAAGAGAATTGCATAGAGCTGAAATGGAACTCTTTCAAAACAAACCAACAGAAGCCACACAAGAACTCACAGAGAAACCGCAAGAAGAAAATCAAGAGACCGAGCCGGAACCGCAAGCTGAAGCCAGCTGCCCAACCACAACGCCCTAGAGGGAACTACTATACCGTCGGATCTCTGAAGGAGGTACAGAATACCCAGTCGACAAGGAGGAACTCAAGCGCGAGGAATTCAGAAGGCGCTGGGAAGAAAAATAAAAGAAGAAGCCAAAGAAACTCCGGGGGAAACCGATGGTATACCCAGTCTTACACTACGACTGTGAGAACGACTTCGAGTACTATATAGATGACGGTAAAATCGTCCCATGGCTGACCACGGAGGAAGAAAACTTTAGGCAGCAGTATCGCAAACGGAACAGTGAAAACAGGCACAAGGAGGAAAATGAAAACGTCGATAAGCTCCTACAGAAAATACACAATAAAGGAGACAAAAAGACCAAATAAAAAGTCCTTTTAAGTACTGCAATCAGTCAAGCCAGGAGCCTGCACCAACAAAGAAAACAAGAGGAAACATGCACAAAGGACAGCCGCCGACTGATCCTCCAGCTGGAGTGGGACTACGAAAAGTCCTTATAAGGACTGCAGCCAGTCAAGCCAGACGAGCCAGGAGCCTACACAAACAAAGAAAACCACAAAAACAGACGAGCACAAAGGATAGCCGCCGACCACTGCTGACGTCACAAACACAAACGCTACATAACCAGTCCGAGATAGGACTCACAAGACAAGAATTAGGGTGAATAAACCCACAAAAACCACGGACCTCAACAATAACCACAGCTGATGAAGCAGGTTAGACGAGGTCGAATTTGGAATTTTTGTTTTTGAAAATTGGAATTGGAATTACCCCACTTTTGACTTGCTGTACACATTTCTGATGTATCAGTGAAAGCGTCTTTAAGTTGCTGTTGGAATTCAAAGCACTTATCAGGATCGTGGGTGTTAATAATATTAATCCTGGGGCTAGTTTTGTTTTTAGCTGTGTAGATTCTCTTTGGTCTCAGTCTAACCCTTCGCAACAACCAAAGAATTATCCGTTTCACAGTCAGCACTGTAGTAAATTCGAATTAATGATGTTTGGTTCAGATGTTGTCTCCGTGTGATGATGAAGTCCAGCTGATGCCTGTGGCCGGATCTTGGATGTTTCCATGTGACCTTGTGCAGCCTTTTTTTTTTTTTTTAAGAAATGAGTTTGTAACACATATGTCATTTCTGGTGCAATGCTCCATTTTCATTCATGCGATCGATGTTGTATTTTTCCAAGGCATACTGGCCATGAACTCGAGTCCTTGCCCTCACGGGCATTGAAATCACCGAGCATATAAATGTAGTCGGATTTGGAACTGCCTTGATCACAGAGTCTAACTCCTCATAGAACGAATCTTTCACATCATCAGAGGAAGTGAGTGTCGGTGCATATGCAATGATAACGGTGGCAAAACCAGAAGCAGTAGCCAAGCCCAGGGATAATTGTCTTTCATTACATCCAGCTGGAATTTCAATCATTCCCAGTAGCGAATTCTTCACTAGCACGGTATTGGTCTATACAAATATGGGTCTAGCACGGTATTGGTCTATACAAATATGGGTCTAGCACGGTAAGGGTCTATACAAATATGGGTGTGGTACGGTATTGGTCTATACAAATATGGGTCTAGCACCGTATTGGTCTATACAAATATGGGTGTGGTACGGTATTGGTCTATACAAATATGGGTCTAGCACGGTATTGGTCTATACAAATATGGGTCTAGCACGGTATTGGTCTATACAAATATGGGTCTAGCACGGTATTGGTCTATACAAATATTGGTGTGGCACGGTATTGGTCTATACACATATGGGTGTGGCACGGTATCCCAGATGCGCCTTAAGGTGAGTAGCAAAGGCTAATGGGCGAGTCTTGAAAAAGGACAGCCTGGCATATGAGACTACGACCTCCAGTATGAGAATGAAGGTGGAGACAGTAACAGCGGCATACCGGTGGCTAGAGGAGACTACTGCAACACACGTTGTGTTCATTACGGATTCAAAGAGTATGCTTAGCAAGGTGGAGAAAGGAATGTTTCGTGTGGAATGGCTCTCGTCGCTTCAGAGGTCACAGATTGTGGGAATTGTATGGATATTTTGCCCTGGCCATGCGGGTGTACGGGGGAATGAACAGGCTGATGAGATTGCGTGGGATCGGCAGGGGTTCTGGAAGAATCTCAAAACTGAGAGGGAAGACCACGAGAACTTTTAATCAGATAGCGGTGGGAACGATTAGTAGTATGACTCTTCGCTGGCTGTTGAACGAGGGAACTGAGCACGTATGGGAATGTCCTGTATGCAGTGATGTCGGTCCTTAACTCAACTCAACTCAACTGACCTACGACGCGGTGGATCCGAAGAGAGTGACTGCTGTCTCTGAAGCGGTCTCGGCTGGCAAAGATTAGTTTCATCTTCGTGCCAGGGCAAGTGGGAGTACAAAGAAATGAGCGGGCTGACAAGCTTCCAGGTAAGGCTAAGGTTGAGGGCGAACTTGCCATGGACCAGGCTGATATTCTGAATGCTCTACGAGAAGTAAGACTTGTACGAGAACTAAGTGATGACTGCGAATCTACAACCATGGTCAGACTGCGAGAACAGGAAATCAAAAGAAGTGTGGCCAAACAAGAACACTACGCAGGAAGCCGAAGAAGATTGATAAACCAACACAGAACTGGTGTCATGAGCCGCTACACGCTGCGGGATTTGCTGAGGAGAGGATCCGAGCACTTATGGACTGAATGGTTCGTTGTGCAATGAGGATGATCTGTCGACTAACTAACTAACTTGACCATGTGGCTGAGACACGTTGATTACTTACTTAATATTGTATTATGCCAGTTTTATAGCTTAATATTAATGTAGTTATTG
Organism: Cepaea nemoralis; assembly: GCA_014155875.1. Taxonomy (NCBI): domain Eukaryota; kingdom Metazoa; phylum Mollusca; class Gastropoda; order Stylommatophora; family Helicidae; genus Cepaea; species Cepaea nemoralis. The sequence continues at coordinate 195,146 of JACEFZ010018321.1, read as the reverse complement.
TTGTTGTTCGGGGATGAAGACTTTCGTGGACACGTGTGCTTGTATCTGTGTGTATTTCCTTGTAGTATGAAGTGATATTTGTGTGGTGCCACATCTAGTCTGAGAATAGAGGTGGACGCAGTCACCGCGTCGTCCCGCTGGCTGGATGGTAACCAGCACACACATGTGATTGTAAAGGGCTCGCTGTGCATGTTGAGAAAGGTGAAGACAGATATGATTCATTCAGGGTGGCATGCTGCAATTAAATATATCAAAGATAGGCAGCTTTCTCTGCACCGTTGGTGGGGTACTGGTGCATCATAAGGCAGACTCGACCAGAGCCTCTTGGGATCGTGTAGCATCATGGCCTGGAGAGAAAGCTGTGGCAAGGAGTGAGCACAGGATCAGACCGACACTCAGTACTCAGAGGAAAGGCCACACGGAGACATAATCCGATTGCAACTGGAATCATTAACATCGAGACTCTTCGCTGGATGTTGAAGTTGTGGACGAAGTGCGCATGAGAATGTCTAGAGTGGTGTGAGATCGGGTCTTGACTCAACTCAAACCAACTCATTTTTGTGCTCATTGATTTTGTCATATTCAATGAAACGAGCCATTCTACAGGCTGTATGTTTTAATGATTTTGAAAATATTGCCGTTCCAAGTTTTATATTTACCTTCTATGATGCATACGTTGACAGAGGTTCATACATAGTCATAAAAATACGCTTAAAAAGTCGCTTAGAAGTCGACAGAGTTGACTTTATTGCACCTGGTTTTATCCCCTATGGCTCAGTCTATTTCCGCAGCGCGGGCTGCATAAAGCGTCGCACAAAGCACGAACTCCTTAGCTCCATCGACGACCTCCAGGAGTCTCCGAAAAAAATGCACTCGTGAACCTAACGACGCGGCCCGAAATCGAACCCACAACCTTCCGAGTCAGACGGCTTGACCACTTCGCCACGGAGATGCCCAGTCATTAAAAATACACCCTATATAAGCACAAGCATTGGCTCAAACTAAAAAGCATTGAGGAAATAAACAAAAACATTGTGAGAGGAGACAGTGCTGGGTATTCTCACGAATTTCTTGGAAATAAAATTAATATTCATGACACATGTAGTCGATTGCCAGCATCGATTAAGACATTAGCATCGATACCTCGAGCTGTGTGCGATTATGATTCTCGGATGTGACAATGCCCCGGATACAGGTCTAGGGCGGATCTAGGCCGGCCGCAGTGTGCTCTTCAGCACATTAAAGTTCGACTGCAAGGGCTGTAGGAGGGGTTGTTGTTTCCTTGTTGGTAGTGGTGAAATGTGGTTTATTTGAATGTGAGCTAGAAGTTTTCAGCAGGATGTGATCTATTGTTTCTTTATAGTTGGTACAGATTTAAGGTAAAATCTTGTTTAATATCCTATAGATACGGGCCATTTCCTCGTCTTTCTTTCTTTCTTTCTTTCTTTCTTTCTTTCTTTCTTTCTTTCTTTCTTTCTTTCTTTCTCTCTTCCTTCCTTCCTCTTTCTTTCTTTCTTTCTTTCTTTCTTTCTTTCTGCCTGCCTGTCTGTCAGCCTGCCTGCCTGCCTGCCTGTCTGCCTGCCTGCCTGCTCTCTGTCTGTCTGTCTGTCTGTCTGTCTGTCTAACCGACACTCGCAGAGTCATGTGTTCACTATAACACCGGCCGCCTTTATTTCCCTGGACATGTCTTAGTCCCATACCTGGGCAGTGACTTGTTCCTTCCCTGTTCAACTTAATACTGCCGAGAGATGTGCATAGTGCGCAACGTGCACACGGCGCCGCGTACTACTTGGAGTTTGTCCGAGAGACCAGTTGTTCTATTCAGTACACCAGGGTTTAGGGGGAGTTTGTCCGAGAGACCAGTTGTTCTATTCAGTACACCAAGGTTTAGGGGGAGTTTGTCCGAGAAAACCGTTAAATCCAGTGCACAATTGTTTATAGCAAGTTTACCACCTATTTCTTTTATTATAACACTTCGATGCAGAAGAAAAAAGGAAGAGGAATAATAATAATAATAATAATAATAATAATAATAATAATAATAATAATAAGAAGAAGAAGAAGAAGAAGAAGAAGAAGAAGAAGAGAAGAAGAAGATGAAGAAGAAGAAGAAGAAGAAGAAGAAGAAGAAGAAGAAGAAGAAGAAGAAGAAGAAAAAGAAGAAGAAGAAGAAGAAGAGAAGAAGAAGAAGAAGAAGAAGAAGAAGAAGAAGGAGAAGAAGAGAAGAAGAAGAGGAAGAAGAAGAAGAGGAAGCAAAAGGGGGGAGGGAGTGAGAGAGAGAGCGCGAGAGAGGAAGAAGAATACAATAAATAGAAAAAGGATTTTGTTTACTACACATTTTTATAATAATTAATTGTGTGTTGCTTATGTATAATTTAATAAGGTATATTAGTAATTCAATGTATACACAGCTGCATGTTTCCGTTTGTTGTCCCCTGACAAAGATCGTGACTGACACGTTGGGTAGCTTGTTACCACACGACCGCTAATTCATATTTGATGTCCTCCTTTGTAATAGCAACACCTGTATTGTCTCGGAGATCAGAGCTTTCGTGTACAACAAAGCATAAAGTCGCAGCCACTGACAGAGTTAGCAATACATTGTCGGGAATCATTCATCAAAAGTGGCGATGTTTGCAATAGTTTGCCAAGCTAAAGACAGCTTTGGGCTTTAACAAAAGTATGTGTGAATCACAAATCATAGTGTAGGAATAATTCAACGACAGTGAAGCGATCATTCATCGATAGTGCAGGGATGATTCATCGATAGTGTAGGAATAATGCATCGGCAGCGTAGGAATAATTCATCGAAAATGAAGCGATCATTCACCGATAGTGCAGGAATCATTCATCGATAGGGGAATAATAATTCATCGACAGTGAAGCTTTATCTTTGCTTTATTGACTACACAAAGGCTTTTTATAGAGTAAAACATGTCAACATGGTGGATATGCTTGCAGATCTACAAACTGATGGGAAAGACATTAGACTTAAAATCATATATTGGAAACAACAAGCTGCCATAAGGATTGATAATGAAGTGGGACAATATCAGCCTATTAAGAGAGGTGTTAGGCAGGGATGTGTAATGTCTCCAGATCTTTTTTCCCTATACAGTGAAAATATTTTCAGAAATGTGGAAGATATAAATGGAATCAGCATTGGAGGACGAAACATAAATAACATTATATATGCAGATGATACAGTATTGATTGCAGACAATGTGGATCTGCAACAATTCGCAGATGCGGAGACTGATAAGAGGAAAATCATGAATGGCTCACGCGGAGGGTACGATCAGACAGGTGTGCCCCTTGGAGAACATTAGGCGTGGAGAGGAGTGGGTCAGAGTGCCAGCGGAGCAGTCAGACTTGTGCAGAGTTATAATCACATTGAGCCGGGAGTGCAGGGAATGGCCAGCAGGGGCCACGGACATGGAAATCCAGCAATTGATTCAGGATAATGCTCGCCCGGGTGATGTGATTATCTACACAGATGGTTCGGAGTTGAGAGGTAAGAAAAGTGTCTGGGGATTTTTAGCAAAAGCCAATGGCCGACGTTTAGTGCAGGAGAGCCTGGCGTATGATACCACAACATCTAGCTTACGAATGGAAGTGAAGGCGGTCAGTGCAGCTTTCCGCTAAATGGAGAACACGATACATACACACATCGTGATTGTAATGCTGGGGAGGGTGAGGACAGGCAGGCTTCGTGAAGAGTGGCTTGCTTCGCTTCGGAGGTCACGGGTGGCAAGCATCACCGGGATCTTTTCTCTGGGACATGCCAGTGGGCTGGGGAATGAACAGACGGACAGATTGGCTGGCTCTGCAAAACTTGGTGGAGTATTGATGCATGACAAGGGAGACGTGGTTGCGGCCTTGTGGGAGCACGTGTACACCTCGGAGGAGCAAATGGATCACCATAGACTGGCAAGAATGAGGCAGCGAGGAGTGACGAGGGGATCTGGCCGACGCTCGACGCTCAGAGGAAAGACGAGACGGACATATAATCAGATCGCTACTGGAACTATTCGTGTTGGAACTCTTCGCTGGCTGCTGGGGATAGGGACGGAGCGCTTATGGCAATGCCCCGAATGCTGTGATGTCGGTTCCTAAATCAATTAATCAATCAATTAGTAGATGCGGTTGTTGTACACAGTGAACAATCGGGGTTAGAATTAAATTGTAAAAAGACAAAGGTTATCGTAGTCACTAGGAAGAACGAAATACCACAATGCAATATACAAGTAAATGGGACTATTCTTCACCAAGTGAATCGGTACAATTATCTCGGAACAGTCATAACATCTGATGGGAGATGCCTTGAAGAGATTAGAACAAGAATCGCCATGGCGAAAGTAGCCTTTAGCAAGATGAAAAACATTCTGCCCAATAAAAAGATGTCAATTGAAACCAGAAAAAGAGTGTTGAGGGGATACATAGAGCCTGTTCTTTTGTATGGATGTGAAACTCGGACAATGAGCAGTCAAGCTGAAAAACATCTAAAACCAATGACCAAGTACTACAGGAGACAAATGACAATCGTAAATTGATTAGAGAAATTAGACGTAGACAGTCAAAATTTTTTGGACATGTTATGAGAAGAAATGAATTGGAGAACTTAGTGACAACTGGCAAGATCGAAGGGAACAGACCAAGAGGAAGACCGAGAAGAAAATACTTGGATGCCATGCGAGATGGCATGGACGAGACAGGAACACTGAGCTGATCGACGACACTGGTGATCGAGTGAAATGGCGAGTCATGACCGCCCACGCTTTTCGGCATGGCACATGATTGATTGATTGATAGATTGAAGCGAACATTCATCGATAAAGTATGAATCACATATTGACTGTGAAGGAGTGTGAAATATGTGGTCCCGTCGAAGACAGCATTAGCAGCCAATAGGTGTGATTAGACGTCGACAATGGTAGCGTGTGAAATATGTGCTCCCCTCCATGACAGCAATAACAGCCAACAGGTGTGAACGACACACCTACAGCCGTGGAGAGATGTAGAAGCTTCGACGACCACAGGTGGCCTCGCAGATGTGAAGTGTTTCACAACCCCACTAATATTGCATTGATGTCGACCCAGTCTTGTCAAATGTGTACAGGTTCAGTTTCAGACATTTCTGGAAGTTATCACGGCAGGAAGTGTCGTGATGAACGAAACTGGTTACCCGATATTTTAATGCCATTTATTTACATATTAATTGCTGCCACATCACATCTTTCAAGGGAATGTCGTTATCTTTACCCAATGCATACCTACACAGAATATTGGGCATGCCATGATATGGCGCGCGAACTAAAGAAATGTTAGTGAACCAAAGGGTCAGGAAAAGACGCTGGTGCTAGCTGCTTTGCTTGTGTTCGTTGGCTTGAGCTCCAACGCGAAGTCCTGTATGTCGGATGAAGGCATCCTGTTGTCCAACATCAGTGTGATGTCATACAGGACCTGAGGTTTGCGTGAGTATCCGTTGTCCCATGTCTGGCTTATTGGTGTGCAGACTGGTGGTTCCTCGCCGTACAGGCAGACAATCTCCGACTTCGGAGGAATCTGTTGCCCAGGACGATCGACGAGGGAGCACACGAAGAAGAGAATTACAGAGACAAATAATATTGGGAGCACACGAAGAAGAGAATTACAGAGACAAATAATATTGGGAGGACACGAATAAGAGAATTACAGAGACACATAATATTGGGAGGCCACGAAGAAGAGAATTACAGAGACACATAATATTGGGAGGCCACGAAGAAGAGAATTACATAGGCACATAATATTGGGAGGACACGAAGAAGAGAATTACAGAGATCCATAATATTGGGAGGACACGAAGAAGAGAAATACAGACACACATAATATTGGGAGGACACGAAGAAGAGAATTACAGAGACACATAATACTGTGAGGACACGAAGAAGAGAATTACAGAGACACATAATATTGGGAGGACACGAAGAAGAGAATTACAGAGACATATAATACTGGGAGGACACGAAGAAGAGAATTACAGAGACACATAATATTGGGAGGACACGAAGAAGAGAATTACAGACACACATAATATTGGGAGGACACAAAGAAGAGAATTACAGAGACACATAATATTGGGAGGACACGAAGAAGAGAATTACAGAGACATATAATACTGGGAGGACACGAAGAAGAGAATTACAGAGACACATAATATTGGGAGGACACGAATAAGAGAATTACAGAGACAAATAATATTGGGAGGACACGAAGAAGAGAATTACAGAGACAAATAATATTGGGAGGACACGAATAAGAGAATTACAGAGACAATTAATATTGGGAGGACACGAAGAAGAGAATTACAGAGACACATACTATTGGGAGGACACGAAGAACAGAATTACAGAGACACATAATATTGGGAGGACACGAAGAAGAGAATTACAGAGACACATAATATTGGGAGGACACGAAGAAGAGAATTACAGAGACACATACTATTGGGAGGACACGAAGAAGAGAATTACAGACACACATAATATTGGGAGGACACGAAGAAGAGAATTACAGAGACACATAATATTGGGAGGACACAAAGAAGAGAATTACAGAGACACATAATATTGGGAGGACACGAAGAAGAGAATTACAGAGACATATAATACTGGGAGGACACGAAGAAGAGAATTACAGAGACACATAATATTGGGAGGACACGAAGAAGAGAATTACAGAGACACATAATATTGGGAGGACACGAAGAAGAGAATTACAGAGACACATAATATTGGGAGGACACGAAGAAGAGAATTACAGACACACATAATTTTGGGAGGATACAAAGAAGAGAATTACAGACACACATAATATTGGGAGGACACAAAGAAGAGAATTACAGAGTCACATAATATTGGGAGGACACGAAGAAGAGAATTACAGAGACATATAATACTGGGAGGACACGAAGAAGAGAATTACAGAGACACATAATATTGGGAGGACACGAATAAGAGAATTACAGAGACAAATAATATTGGGAGGACACGAAGAAGAGAATTACAGAGACAAATAATATTGGGAGGACACGAAGAAGAGAATTACAGAGACACATAATATTGGGAGGACACGAATAAGAGAATTACAGAGACAATTAATATTGGGAGGACACGAAGAAGAGAATTACAGACACACATAATATTGGGAGGACACGAAGAAAAGAATTACAGAGACACATAGTATTGGGAGGACACAAAGAAGAGAATTACCGAGACTCATAATATTGGGAGGACACGAATAAGAGAATTACAGAGACAAACAATATTGGGAGAACACGAAGAAGAGAATTACAGACACACATAATATTGGGAGGACACGAATAAGAGAATTACAGAGACACATAATATTGGGAGGACACGAAGAAGAGAATTACAGAGACACATAATATTGGTAGGACACGAAGAAGAGAATCAGAGAAATATAAAACTGGGAGGACACGAAGAAGAGAATTACAGAGACAAATAATATTGGGATGACACGAATAAGAGAATTACAGAGACAAATAATATTGGGAGGACACGAAGAAGAGAATTACAGAGACAAATAATATTGGGAGGACACGAATAAGAGAATTACAGAGACAAATAATATTGGGAGGACACGAAGAAGAGAATTACAGAGACAAATAATATTGGGAGGACACGAAGAAGAGAATTACAGAGACACATAATATTGGGAGGACACGAATAAGAGAATTACAGAGACAAATAATATTGGGAGGACACGAAGAAGAGAATTACAGAGATCCATAATATTGGGAGGACACGAAGAAGAGAAATACAGACACACATAATATTGGGAGGACACGAAGAAGAGAATTACAGAGACACATAATACTGTGAGGACACGAAGAAGAGAAATACAGAGACAAATAATATTGGGAGGACACGAAGCAGAGAATTACAGAGACAATTAATATTGGGAGGACACGAAGAAGAGAATTACAGAGACACATACTATTGGGAGGATACGAAGAAAAGAATTACAGACACACATAATATTGGGAGGACACAAAGAAGAGAATTACAGAGACACATAATATTGGGAGGACACGAAGAAGAGAATTACAGAGACATATAATACTGGGAGGACACGAAGAAGAGAATTACAGAGTCACATAATATTGGGAGGACACGAATAAGAGAATTACAGAGACAAATAATATTGGGAGGACACAAAGAAGAGAATTACAGAGACACATAATATTGGGAGGACACGAAGAAGAGAATTGCAGAGACATATAATACTGGGAGGACACGAAGAAGAGAATTACAGAGACACATAATATTGGGAGGACACGAATAAGAGAATTACAGAGACACATAATATTGGGAGGACACGAAGAAGAGAATTACAGAGACAAAAAATATTGGGAGGACACGAATAAGAGAATTACAGAGACACATAATATTGGGAGGACACGAAGAAGAGAATTACAGAGACACATAATACTGGGAGGACACGAAGAAGAGAATTACAAAGACACATAATATTGGGAGGACACGAAGAAGAGAATTACAGAGACAAATAATATTGGGAGGACACGGAGAAGAGAATTACAGAGACAAATAATATTGGGAGGACACGAAGAAGAGAATTACAGAGACACATACTATTGGGAGGACACGAAGAAGAGAATTACAGAGACAAATAATATTGGGAGTACACAGAGGGAACTGCAGGAAACAGCTACAGATAGCTGGGCTTGGCATGATTTGGTTGAAGGTGTGTGCCCCTGTGCAGGAGAAAGGACAGGAGGAGAAGACTGCATGCCACCTGAAGCGGTCAGTAGAACGCTTTTAAGAGTACGCCTTTACTCTGCTGGAGCTAATGTCGCTGTGTTGTGTACTAATTGAAACTTTACGAACAGAAGCGCAGAGTTCACGAATTCCTCAGCTCGTTACCAGACAAACACATCACTTGTGGCAGAGATCCGATTTGTAGCGGCGTCCGAATCGATTGTCTTCGCAGCACCAAGGTGCCCCAGAATCGGACAACTGCTGGCCGAGTCTTCCACGGAACTTCTGACATCCGAGTCGGATTATAACACGTCGCGACACGACGGGAGAAAGGAAGTGACGGACACGCCTAGATCTATGTGGCGAGCCGTTATGGTGGAATGTTTGGCTCGCTATCAGCATATCTGGTGGCCATGTGCTCGAATCCCCATCAAAGCGGGTTTTAAAATAAAACTGGACATGTCTCGACCAAACTTAAAATGCAAACCAGAACATGTTCTAGGAAATAAATGCCACCTGCGACCTATTGAGCACATCAGGTCATCCAGCGCCGACCGGTCTATACAAATGTGGGGCTAGCACCATATACCTGGTGAGACACAGGGTGGGGCAACAGATTCTCTTCTCGTGTTACTTTATTCCGCTGACTACAGAGCAAGCGGGGCAGGAGGCTGTCGATCAACAGAAGAGTCGCCCTTCACCGAATGTTTCAGTCTATTAACTGATCCAGTGCCTTCTTCTTCTTCTTCTTCTTCTTCTTCTTCTTCTTCTTCTTCTTCTTCTTCTTCTTCTTCTTCTTTCGTTCGCCTGAACTATATTTATAACTGCAATGTTGTCTCTTGTATGAATCTAACAGTCTTTTTAGTTAATTCAACGGTCCATAGAGTTTATCTTCCACTGTTGTCTCTCTAGGCCAGAAGGTTCGCCTGGATATGTTGTAGTTTGGGCAATCCTGGAGTATGTGCTCTGCTGTCTGCGACGCCAGTGCCAAATGATAAAATACCGACAAAGTGAAATCCCGTTTGGACAAACGGAAAATATATCGTCAAACTAAAAGCATCGTGTTTTTGTTTTGTTTCGTTGTATCATCCTCAATTTTAATGATATGTGAAGGAAGCTTTACATTATAATACTTATTCATTTGATTGTCTACCATGTTTAGTCCAAAGTTACTTTATGTTTGACGCTGAATGAGTTAAACTTCTTGACATTCTTCGGGGAAGAACCCACCCGTGTCAGGACTCGCGGGTGTTTTTCTCCTGTCGTGCATTTGCACCCTGATATTAGGCTTCCAAACGCGTTTATCGTTTTCGGCAATTATCCTACACATACGACACTATTTATGCCAACCAACAAACCATCCCGCCATCGGGGCAACAAACATTAAACACCGGGTCCACGATGACTTGCCTACATGTCTATGCCACCTTGTATTCGACCATGAGAAAGAAAGCTCTTTTCTATCGGCCATGTCGCCTTTGTTGCCATCTCCACATCGGTGTTTCGCTATATCTCAAAGGACCGTGTTGCCTTCTTCTTACACTGCCCACTCCTGAAGCAGTTGCAATCCTTAACTTGTCCTGCGGAATCCAAATCTTCGTATGGATTAACTTTAGTGCAGTCTTGGGCTTTCCTTCCCAAGCTCTGTCTCTGTGGGGAACGCGGCCCTCAGGAGGCGTCGTATCCGTATACCACCCTTAGAATGAAGTTTGGACTTCGGGCGACATTCTCCCATTCCACCATCCCGATGATTGCTAAATTGTCGTGTCGACCACCCCATTGCGTTCCCGACTCATGTGAGATGTTCTTAACTTCGCCAGGTGGCTATTGGTTCTGCACAAGACAATGATGGTTGTTTTCATCCTGATTGAAAGACTGGTTCGCCTCGGCTGGGTAAGAGACAGGTTAAGTTTTGCTTTGCAAGCAGAGACATGGACTATATAATTGCATCGGTTTGTCCCGCTCATCGTTCCGATTGTTCCATTATCAACACCAATGTCTCAGCAGTCTCATCCTGTCGCTTTAACAACCTAGTTCCCGTATGTCACGTTCATCCCTCTGCTTAAGCACATTGCTGGAAATCAGGCTTCTTGTGCGTACCTATACAACGTATAATGCGACAGTAAAACCATTCTGTCTGAAACGTGTGACTATATCGCTGTACTTTTCCATCTTGAAGATCTTCTGATCCTCGATTCTCGATTCGTACAGGACAGTCAGCTCGATGAGCGTTAACTGCCGATTCGTTAGGAAAAGCACCTTATAGCAAGATCGTTTCTGAAACATCTGGATTACTTCAGGGTATATTTCATGGCCTCTTAGGTCGACCATCTCCCGGCTTTGCGCGCCGTCAAGGATGGACAGAAAATGTGCAGAGCAGTCGACTCTACCTTTCGGTTTCTGCCCAGCTTTAAGGAAGTATATCAGCTCGATCCTGACAGAGGGCCCCATTATGGCTACTAGCTCACTGCTGTGACGTCATGGGAATGGGCCTTGCCCAAGGGCAACCTTGCACGCAAACATTATGTGTTCGAACGTCTGCTCCTTCTTAAAGATAGGACATGCCAAGTCAGTGGTCTTACCCCATTTGACCAGATGATGGTAGGACACCATAGAGGTATCTGACAAGGAAGTCTTGTCGCAATGTTGCCATGTGCCGTATCTCGTCAAAAACCCCTCCAGCCTCCCTTCTCATGACGTCCACTAGCCTTGCTGTAGCCGCTGGACAATCAGCTTTGGGCCTCCAATGGACGTTTCCTTGATGATCAAATCCCTGTCTGTTGGACTGTGTATGTCCTATGACTCCTTCGGCTTAAGAGATCCCTGAGTAACTTTCCAATACTTTCTTGTTATGAGATTGAGTTGAAAGCCATTTACTATTTCATCTGTGTACTCGCTGAACATCATAGCGAAATTGGTTTTAAATAACGTTATATTCCTATGTGACACTTTGAACGTGAGCATGAGCTTAGACTACTCGCAGGACAGAGCTACGTCCGACAGACGTCCATGTCGTCCGTTTGATTGATAGCACACAGACCACTTACTGTTTTCTCGCGTATATGCTGTACTGAGTTCTTGTCCGTCAAAGAGGTATCGTAGACTTTTCACGGGTACGTCCATCGCTGTTGGAATTGCCTGTTTGAGCACCATCACCACAGCTGCCGCTACGATCAACAGGCTTTGTTTTACTTATGTTTGCCTGGAGCTCATCCTGCACCAGCCTATCAGCGGATCTAATCTTGGGAGCGAGCTGTAGTCGTATCTTTCATCTGGTATCAGGATGGTTGTCTCGTCCATAACATTCTTTAATTGCCACATTCTGCATTCTTCACCGAGTTTCGGACTTTGTGTGTAGCAGGACGCCACACCCAGAATCCCTCTCTACTCCCTACCCTCTCCCACGCGATGTCCTACAAATTTTCAGTCGTGGTAGGAAACGATGTAATTAATTGCCATACTCCTGACAGACTAGCTCACACACTCACACACTCTCACAAACTCATTTACGCATGCAAGAACACGTGGACACGCTCAAGCATATAGACAGACACATCGACATGTTGACAGACAGACATGTAGTGAGACAAACAGACAGATAGACAGACATGCACGGGGCATGCACTACGATTACTATCTCAGCTAGTAATAAAGATAGAAGCGTTAAATGTGCGCCAATTTAAGTTTATAAAGGTGTATACCAAAATGCACCTCTGTAAACCAATTCTAACCGCGAACAGAACCGTTGAAATGGCAGATATTAATGACTTACGTTAGAAGCAGAGGATTGTTATAGAATGTTTGACCGCAGAGAAAGAACTGTTGTAAACATTCACAAACGTTTGTGTGCTGTTTACTGCACTTTTGCAGTCGATAGAAGCACAGTTAGTCGCTGGGCACAGAGAGTGTTGGTTTCTGCATGTGGAGATGTAGAGCTGGCTGATAAGCCGAGTTCTAGACATCGTGCCACAGCTACCTGCCGGATCATGTTGGAATGTGCTGACATCATGATTCGAAGAGATAGGCTAGTCACAAATCAACAATTGTCCCTGCAACTTTCAATAAGCAAAGGTAGTGCGATTGAAATTTTTGAAGATTTGTGCAAGATTGGTTCATCAAGCTATCGCAGAGGACCATAAGGCCTAAAGGGAAACAATTTGTTCGGAATTGTTGCGGCGGTTCGAGACAGATGGGGATGTTTGTTTGTCAAACACTGTGACAGGAGACGAAGCTTGGGTTCAACATTTTGAGCCGGAGACAAAAAGATAGTCAATAGAGTGGCATCATCCTCTATCATCAGCGAAAAAACATTTCAAAACAACTCTATCAGCCTATAAAGTCACTGTTTTTGGGACACTGACAGGGCTGTTCTCGTGGATGTTCTGCCAATAGGTGGAACCATCAATTCAGAAATTTACATCAAAATCCTCATAACACTCAATCGTCGTTACTGCAGGTCTAGGCCTCACAAGAATCGAGAGCAACTGCTTCTCTCTACTTCAGGACAACGCGCCTCCTCACACAAGTTTGCATATAAGGAAGGTAACGGACAGTATGTAGTGGAATGTACTGTCCCATCCGGGACGCAGACTTGTTTCCAAGGCACCAAGGCCGGGTTATATACTGGCCAAGACCTATTGACGCGTCCTCGTCGAGCGTCCTGGGCAACAGGTCCCTTCGGTGTCCTGGCTAAAGTCAGTAGGATCGCCGATTCCTCCGAAGTCGGAGAGTGTCTGTCTGTACGGCGAGGAAACCACCAGTCTGCACACCAATAAGCCAGACATGAGACAACGGATACTCACGCAAACCTCAGGTCCTGTATGACATCACACTGATGTTGGACAATAGGATGTCTTCATCCGACATACAGGACTTCGCGTTGGAGCTCAAGCCAACGAACAGAAGCAAGCAAGCAAGCACAGCCCCATCCACCTTACAGTCCAGGCCTGGCACTATCTGATTTCCATCGGTTCTGTTCCCTTAAGAATGCTATCCATGGGACAAAGTTTGAAGACAACGAGGGAGTGATTAATGCAGTGAAGAAAGGGATACGAAAACAGAACAAAATGTGGTACAGATCTGGGATGCATGCTCTTGTTTCAAGATGGCGTAAAGCCGTGAAAGCTGATGGGGTTTGTGTTGAGAAGTAAAAATGTTTGCTGCACATTAACATTGTGACACAATTTCATATATATGTTATTAACGGTTAAAGATATAATTATTGTGTTGCATAACTTTCTGACATACCCTCGTGTAACCCTCTCAAATGAATGCTCCTACTTCAGACCAGGACATTCATGTACATCCGCGTACGATAAGTGCTGCAACTTGAAGCTTCGCTCGCGACTGTCCTTTAGTGTAGAGTTGAGTGGCGTGTACACGCACTGGTCTCTTCACATAAGCACAGTGATGGCGTCTCTTCTCCGGTAGTGTAGCATTCAGTGTGTAGTGTGGTGTGTACACACACTGGACTCATCACATCATGATTTTGATGAGTCTGTACGTCAACAGAATGCCAGCTTACGAATGTCGTTTATTTATATTTAGTTGTTTCCCCTGTTATGCCGGATCCGTGACGCAGTGGTTTCGGACGCAGTTCGTAATCCTGCATACCGCGTTTTAAAACACAGCTCCGGGCGATTTGGCAGCAGACCGCCTTGCGATTGTATTTTACGAAATGTTATGGGTGCCGGTAGCTCAGAAAGCAATGGCAAACTACTGAACGTAAACGTGCCAAGATATCACAAACAGCAACTGCTGGGGTTGACTGCGACATCCTGTGAAGGATATGCAAGTAACTTTTTTTCGCTCTGGTTTTGTCGGATATGCTTGCAGATCTACAAATTGTTGGAAAAGACATTAGACTTATAAAAAAACATATATTGGAAACAACAAGCTGCCATAAGGATTGATAATGAAGTGGGACAATATCAACCTATTAGGAGAGGTGTTAGGCAGGGATGTGTAATGTCTCCAGATCTTTTTTCCCTATACAGTGAAAATATTTTCAGAAATGTAGAAGACATAAATGGAATCAGCATTGGAGGACGAAACATCAATAACATTAGATATGCAGATGATACAGTATTGGTTGCTGACAATGCACAAGATCTACAACAATTAGTAGGACGCGGTGGTTGTCCAGAGTGAGCAGCTGGGGTTGGAATTAAATTGTAAGAAGACACAGGTTATGGTAGTCACTGGGAAGAAAGAACGAAGTACCACAATGTAATATACAAGTAAATGGGAATATTCTTCAACAAGTGAATCGGTACAATTATCTCGGAACAGTCAGAACATGTGATGGCAGATGCCTTGAAGAGATTAGAACAAGAATCACCATGGCGAAAGTAACCTTTAGCAAGATGAAAAACATTCTGACCAATAAAAAGATGTCAATTGAAACGAGAAAAAGAGTCTTGAGGGGGTACATAGAGCCTGTTCTTTTGTATGGATGTGTAACTTGGACAATGTGTAGTCAAGCTGAAATACATCTGATGGCTGCAGAAATGTGGTTTCTGAGGAAAATGCAAAGAATACCATGGACAGATAGAAAAACCAATACCAAGTACTACAGGAGACAAATGAAAATCGTAGATTGATTAGAGAAATTAGACGTAGACAGTCAACATTTTTTGGACATGTTATGAGAAGAAATGGACTGGAGAACTTATGACAACTGGCAAGATCGAAGGGAACAGACCAAGAGGGAAGACCGAGAGGAAAATATCTGGATGGCTTGGCCACATGGCATGGACGAGACAGGAACACTGAGCTGATCCACGACTCTAGGTGATCGAGTGAAATGGCTAGTCATGACCGCCCACGCTTTCCGGCATGGCACATGATTGATTGATTGATTTGTCGGAAATTGAGTCAAAATTCCCGGAATCCATTTCCATCTTTGTTAATCTGGATTAATTGCTTGGGCAGTTGCCACCACCACCATGACCACCACCACCACCACCACCACCACCACCACCACCACCACCACCACCACCACCACCACCACCACCACCACAACCATCACCACCACCACCATATCATCAACGTCAAATCATCATCATCACCACTATCATCATCAACGTCATCAGTATATTCGTCATATTCATCATCATTATCGTCATCAACTTCTTCTTCTGTCCTCTTCCGAGAAGACTACGTCACACCTTACCTCATCATCCTCATCGTGTTCCTCCTGTATCGTGCGGTTTCGAGGTGAGTCACCACGAGTATTCTGCTTAAATGCCAACGAGATGATCCCACCTTATGAAGTGAAGTTTTCCCAAGGGAGATCGGATTATTATTTGCTTGATATATTCTCGTTATCTTTGTCACTCTCCTATGAATTCTGACACCTAATTGTTATGTCCTCCAACAACTGTGCTAGTGAACCTGTGGACGCTGAAACATTGTGTCGATACTGTCGGGCACTTTCGATAATACAATGACGCCATCCGCCGTAATCCACATCCATTAGACACTGCAATGCCATCAAATGATTAGCGACAGTTTTAGCACTCGGAGACAGCGAGTGGCATTGATGTGTGGACAATCTAACCGCAATGTTATCTATGATCTAATTATAGAAAGTGTTCAGGGGGGAAATAGCTGGTGATTATGTACACAGATGATAAACTCTAAATTGAAGGTACATAATGTACATAGATGATAAACTGTAAATTGAAGGTACATAATGTACATAGGCGATAAACTGTAAATTGAAGGTACATAATGTACACAGATGATAAACTGTAAATTAAACGTACCTAATATCATCATCATCATGTGCCATGCCGATAAGCGTGGAGGTCATGTTTCGCCATCTCACACTATCACCAGAGTCGTGGTGGATCAGCTCTGTGATCTTGTATAGACCATACCACGCGGCCAAGCTATCTACATATTTACTTCTCTGCCTTCGCCTTATTCTTTTCTCCCCAATCTTGCCAGTTGTCACCATGTTATCCAAGTTATTTCTTCTCTTAACCTGTCCAGGAAATTGTGACTGTCTGCGTCTAATTTCTCCAATCAGTTTACGGCACCTAATGCACATTGATGATACAAAGACACTAAAATGCTTACTGGACATAGATGATACACTGCAAATTGAAGGTACGTAATGTACATAGATGACATACAGCAATGTGACCGGAGCAGTGTTGCCATCTCCCGTTGATGAAAAAGCACCAAAATCGACCCAAAAAAGCACTAAAAAGCACCAACATTTTTTAGGAAGCACCAAAAAAAAAATAGCACCAACTGTTTTTATTACAAATGTAACAAGGTAGCACAGTATAGTTTATTATTATCACTTCATATTACAATGAAGTTTATTCCAGATCCGCCAAATCCCTTTCGAGCCAAAAAATCACCAAATTACAATACTAGTTTTTGGGAAATCACTAAAACAAGCCCTGGCGGTATTCATTCAAAATGTTATAAAGTAGCACATTATAATTTATTAATATCACTGAATATTAGAATGAAGTTTATTCCAGATCTGCCAAATCCCAGTCAAACAACTCGTCTTCAGTTTCTGTAGCTATTTCCTGTTGTATTTACTCCTGCGATGACGAGGATGAGGAGGATGATTGAAAGAAACATGTATATGCCTCCTGTGATCCAATTTTTCGCAGAATATCCCTAGGTAGTTTATAATCATGACAGCATTTGCCATATCTTTTCATTCTATATCTAATAGTCAAAACAGCTGTCAAACTCTTTATGCTAAGTCTATTCCGCAATTTTGATTTTATAACTCGCATCTGACTGAAAATACGCTCCACGTCCGCATTAGAATGAGGTAAAATGAGCAGAGTTAAAGCTAAATCTGTAAGATCTTGGAAAGGATTTTCACCGGTGGCATCCCTGTATGAGGCTATTTCTGCCCACAGTCCAAGTGTGTCAGAGGTCTGTGTCCACTGCATATGATGAAGTTTTCTCCACTGAAAATCGATGCGGTTAGAGTAGCTGCATCTTCTACAGACATGTTAGCAAGATCCAATATACAGGGCTTCGTTGGCTGTAGACATCCACTTCCACTAAGACATGACATGGACTGTAACACTCAAACGTTATCGGGTGTACGTAAAAACAGCTGTGTCAATAGCTCTATTAAAAACTGGATGCACCTTCCACGAATTTCTTTCTCATCGGGAAACTTGTAGTCTGCTATTAAAGGGAGTTAAATTAGTTGAATATTGCGCGGTAACGTACTAAGACTGTTTTACTCCCTCGCTTCAGTTCAAATTCGGCTTATTAGTGTTCCCAAAATGAATTTTAAAGTAATTTTTACCCACCCCAAAAAAGCACCAAAAAGCACCCAACAAATTTTGTGAAGCACTAAATTTACGCGGCCGCGCTAAAAGGAAAATTTTCGCACTAACTGACTTGAAAAAGCACTAAATTTAGCGGTAAAAGGAAAATTTTCGCACTAACTGACTTGAAAAAGCACTACATTTAGCGCGAAAAGTACTAAAATGGCAACACTGGACCGAAGATGTGCATACATGATAAACTATAAATTGAAGGTACCTACTGCACATAAATGATAAACATCAATGTGAAGGGAGATTTACATACATGATAAACTGTAAATTGAAGTGACCCATGTACATACATGATAAACTGTAAATTGAAGTACATAGTGCACATAATTAATAAAAATCAATGTGAAGGGAGATTTACATACATGATAAACTGTAAATTGAAGTACATAGTGCACATAAATAATAAACATCAATGTGAAGGGAGATTTACATACGTGATAAACCGTAAATTGAAGCCTGACCGCCATCGACCCGTCTGCCTAACTGTATGTCTGACCGTAAACCCAAACTCATCTTGACCTCATCAGCAGGGAGTGTCACCCATGTAACGTAACTCACCTGTCGCCCATGTCACCCATGTAACAGACTCACCTGCCGGCCGTGTCACCCATGTAACGTCACTCACCTGTCGCCCGTGTCACCCATGTAACAGACTCACCTGTCGCCCGTGTCACCCATGTAACAGACTCACCTGTCGCCCGTGTCACCCATGTAACAGACTCACCTGTCGCCCGTGTCACCCATGTAACAGATTCAACTGTCGCCCGTGTCACCCATGTAACAGACTCACGTGTCGGCCGTGTCACCCATGTAACGTCACTCACCTGTCGGCCGTGTCACCCATGTAACAAACTCACCTGCCGGCCGTGTCACCCATGTAACAGACTCACCTATCGCCCGTGTCACCCATGTAACAGACTCATCTGTCGGCCGTGTCACCCATGTAACAGACTCACCTGTCGCCCGTGTCACCCATGTAACAGACTCACCTGTCGCCCGTGTCACCCATGTAACAGACTCACCTGTCGCCCGTGTCACCCATGTAACAAACTCACCTGCCGGCCGTGTCACCCATGTAACAGACTCATCTGTCGCCCGTGTCACCCATGTAACGTCACTCACCTGTCGCCCGTGTCACCCATGTAACAGACTCACCTGCCGCCCGTGTCACCCATATAACAAACTCACCTGCCGGTCGTGTCACCCATGTAACAGACTCATCTGTCGCCCGTGTCACCCATATAATAGACTCACCTGTGGCCCGTGTCACCCACGTAACAGACTCACCTGTCGCCCGTGTCACCCATGTAACAGACTCACCTGTGGTCCATGTCACCCATGTAACAGACTCACCTGTCGCCCGTGTCACCCATGTAACAGACTCACCTGTCGCCCGTGTCACCCATGTAACAGACTCACCTCCCGGTCGTGTCACCAATATCACATGTCTCACCTGTCGCCCGTGTCACCCATGTAAGAGACTCACCTGTCGCCCGTGTCACCCATGTAACAGACTCACCTGTCGCCTGTGTCACCCATGTTACAGACTCATCTGTCGCCCGTGTCACCCATGTAACGTCAGTCACCTGTCGCCCGTGTCACCCATGTAACAGACTCACCTGTCGGCCGTGTCACCCATGTAACAGACTCACCTGTCGCCCGTGTCACCCATGTAACAGACTCAAATGTCGCGCGTGTCACCCATGTAACGTCACTCACCTGTCGGCCGTGTCACCCATGTAACAGACTCACCTGTCACCCGTGTCACCCATGTAAGAGACTCACCTGTCGCCCGTGTCACCCATGTAACAGACTCACCTGTCGCCTGTGTCACCCATGTTACAGACTCATCTGTCGCCCGTGTCACCCATGTAACGTCAGTCACCTGTCGCCCGTGTCACCCATGTAACAGACTCACCTGTCGGCCGTGTCACCCATGTAACAGACTCACCTGTCGCCCGTGTCACCCATGTAACAGACTCAAATGTCGCCCGTGTCACCCATGTAACGTCACTCACCTGTCGGCCGTGTCACCCATGTAACAGACTCACCTGTCACCCGTGTCACCCATGTAACAGACTCACCTGTCACCCGTGTCACCCATGTAACAGACTCACCTGTCGCCCGTGTCACCCATGTAACAGACTCACCTGTCGCCCGTGTCACCCATGTAACAGACTCACCTGTCGCCCGTGTCACCCATGTAACAGACTCACCTGTCGCCCGTTTCACCCATGTAACAAACTCAACTGCCGGCCGTGTCACCCATGTAAAAGACTCACCTGTCGGCCGTGTCACCCATGTAACGTCACTCACCTGTAGGCCGTGTCACCCATGTAACAGACTCACCTGCCGGCCGTGTCACCCATGTAACAGACTCACCTGTCGCCCGTGTCACCAATGTAACAGACTCACCTGTCGCCCGTGTCACCCATGTAACAGACTCACCTGTCGCCCGTGTCACCCATGTAACAGACTCACCTGTCGCCCGTGTCACCCATGTAACAGACTCACCTGTCGCCCGTGTCACCCATGTAACGTCACTCACCTGTCGCCCGTGTCACCCATGTAACAGACTCACCTCCCGGCCGTGTCACCCATGTAACAGACTCACCTGTCACCCGTGTCACCCATGTAACAGACTCACCTGTCGCCCGTGTCACCCATGTAACAGACTCACCTGTCGCCCGTGTCACCCATATAACAAACTCACCTGCCGGCCGTGTCACCCATGTAACAGACTCACCTGTCGCCCGTGTCACCCATGTAACAGACTCACCTGTCGCCCGTTTCACCCATGTAACAAACTCAACTGCCGGCCGTGTCACCCATGTAACAGACTCACCTGTCGGCCGTGTCACCCATGTAACGTCACTCACCTGTCGCCCGTGTCACCCATGTAACAGACTCACCTGCCGGCCGTGTCACCCATGTAACAGACTCACCTGTCGCCCGTGTCACCCATGTAACAGACTCACCTGTCGCCCGTGTCACCCATGTAACAGACTCACCTGTCGCCCGTGTCACCCATGTAACGTCACTCACCTGTCGCCCGTGTCACCCATGTAACAGACTCACCTGTCGCCCGTGTCACCCATGTAACAGACTCACCTGTCGCCCGTGTCACCCATGTAACGTCACTCACCTGTCGCCCGTGTCACCCATGTAACAGACTCACCTCCCGTTCGTATCACCCATGTAACAGACTCACCTCCCGGTCGTGTCACCAATATCACATGTCTCACCTGCCGGCCGTGTCACCCATGTAACAGACTCACCTGCCGGCCGTGTCACCCATGTAACGTCACTCACCTGCCGACCGTGTCACCCATGTAACAGACTCACCTGTCGCCCGCGACACCAATATCACATGTCTCACCTGCCGGCCGTGTCATTAATATCACATGACTCACCTGCATGAGTGTCATCCATGTAACAGACGCACCTGTAAACCGTGTCACCCGTGTTACACAACTCACCTGCCGCCAAGTCACCCATGTCCTACACAGGACGTTAATGAACAATGAAGGACCTTGACAATACATCTTATGGCCCCAGACGCCAATGCGTATGCAATCACCAGTACAGTATGATCTTAGTATAGCCATATTTGTAGCATGATCTCTGTAACAGAATATAACACAATATGGGGACAGTAAAGTAATGTGTGTAAAATGATCTGTCTCACATAATGAAATAAAATATGAACATTGTAAAGTCATTCACAATAATTATTCCCTTAGTGAAATTAAAGACCACAAAATGGGTTGCAAAATGTATTGTCTGACAAATTTCGTTGAATCTCGTCAGTCACAAACAGCAGAGTTATGTATCATCTGAAGTGAATGAATAAATCATATTTTGGTTTAAATACACAACACACATAGTCGCTGATGCTCTTAGAATGTCAAGCATTTATTATCCCAAAATCGATAAGCTATAAAAGCCCTACCTCGGGCATTTATCAAGAGCTGTTAAATTGTGGTCATGAAATAAACAAAGCAAATGCATTTCATATATTGTATTTGACAAACACTAAACAATTGTCTAAAATACGATGAAGCCTTAACTATTAGAAGTCTAAAACCTGGGTTATTCAGATACAAAAATTTTATATTCACTTTGCGAATGCCGTGGGATGACTAAATTGGTTACAAACCAGCTGCAACTTTTCATTAATTGGTGCCTGCCCAAACTATAAGGATTAGAATAATATGACAGAATCATGAATGTTGAGCTGATGGAGTGAACGAGACAAACATTGTGAATCAAAAGAGAACAAAGTTTCTGGCGCTGGATAAGACATGCTCTAGGAAAACCTGGGAATAGTACAACTAGAAAGTCCGTAGTCTGGAAAAAGAAACAGAGGAAGACCCAAACAAATTACGCGGAGAAGAGAAGTAGAGATAGAAATGAGTAATATGTGGAGTATATGGACAGAGTTGTATGGGGTAGCTAAAGAGTGGAGGATATAGGCAGGGCTGTATGGGGTAGCTAAAGAGTGGAGTATATGGACAGAGTTGTATTGGGTAGATCAAGAGTAGAGTATATGGACAGAACTGTATGGGGTAGATCAAGAGTGGAGTATATGGACAGAGCTGTATTGGGTAGCTAAAGAGTGTAGGACTTGGAGTAAGCTAGTTAAGGACCTGTGTCCACATTGGGGACAAAGGCAAAAGAAGGAAAATAACTGAGTTTTATTAACTTTAGTTATGAATCAATTAATGTGACTATTATCCTGGCTTCTCCTAGGTGTATTGTTTAGTGTCACGTGTTTTGCTGTATGACTGTAAATCATGGAATATAAATGAACAAATTAGGAAGAGACTGGAAGCAACAGAGATGTGGTTCCTGAGACGAATGTTGCGAATTCCTTGGACTGCCAAAGTAACTAACAACGAATGCCTTAAAGAGGCTAACGTAACTAGAACATTATATACAACAACAAGAAAGAGACAAACAGCTTTTTTTGGTCACATAAAAAGCGTAGAACAAGCGTACAACATTGATAATATGGACAGCCACAAAGACCAATGAACAAGTTCTTCAAGAAACAAATGAAGATCGTAAACTGATTAGAGACATTAGACGTAGACAGTCACAATTTATATAGAAATATATATATATATATTTTTACAGAATATGTGGGACTTCTAAGTTACTTTCTTTTGTTACTTCTTCCCTTTCTCCATCATATAATTCTCTTTTATACTCATTCTACCTCTTCATTATAGCACCTTCCTCCATTAATATCTTTCCTGTTTTTTTTATTTTATTTCAAATACCCCGTATTTATTCTTATTATTCTTTTCGTGAGTTCACGGATTTGTCTGTGCATATGTTTTGTATCTTTAATGGAATTTAATTAATTGTTTTTGCATTGCTCATTTACCCAAATTTATTTTGCCTTCCCACATGTATCTCTTATTTCTTTATTTATCTTACCATATTCATGTTTGTCATTTTTTATTCTATTTCCTTTTGTCCATCAGCATTAAGATTTCTTCATTCATCCATTTTTTCTTAGCTTTTTGGCTTCTCTCCGGTAATATATTTTTGCTAGTTTGATGAACTGAGTCCCTGAACATTTTCCATTGTTCATTTATACTCTGTATTTTAGCTATTGTCGGTCTCCGTGGCCAAACGCGGTTCGTGAGCCGCTTACCAGGCGTTCGAAACGCAGCCGAGACCAATTTGTGCAGCAGACCGTGTCGGGTTGCGTTATAGTGTGTTTGTATGGGAGCCGGTCGTTCAGAAAGCAATGGCAAACTACTGAACGTAAAAGCTTGCCTAGTACATCAACAGCAGGTGAAAAATGCTTGTGTTGATTGCAACGTCCTGCACGGGACATGCAACATTAAAAAAAAAATTAACTATTGCATTGCACCTATTTTTCACAGTCACTCTGTATTGTTCTTGAATTTCTTTATCTACTTTCAGAACCTCTTTGTTAAAGTCTCAAGTTCTTAACCATGATCCCCTCTCTCTTTAATCTTACTTTTATTTGTCCACATAGTGGTACATGATCACTTTACAGTCAGCGCAGGCATTGTATTGACATTTCTAGTATGAATAAAATTATTGCAATGTTGTAAAGCTGTGGAAATGTACATGTAGTAAATGTAGTATCTTCCATACCTTAATGTAGTCATTGTACTATCTTCCATACCTTAATGTAGTAAGTGTAGTGTCTGCCATACTTTAATGTAGTCACTGTAGTGTCTGCCATAAATTAAAGTAATCATTGAAGTTTCTCCCGTGCCCTATAGTAGTACTGTAGTGTCTTTGTGTATTTGTTCACTGATGAAAGCAAGTCGCCGCAACGTCCTTTGTTTTCAGTAACTGTGTTGTGTAAAGCTGCATTACATCGTGTTATTTGATATATCGTGATTTCTAGTAGAATTAATCCAAGAATCTGTTTGAAATATGCGACTGAAGAATTGCTGTGATATTTCACTATTCAAATGTTCCAGAACCCCTATAGGAGATTGTTCCGCTAGCTTGCAAGCTGCTTCAAGGCTAGGCGGTTTGAATGTTCAAATCCAAACGTGGCCGATCCCTGACTTACTGCAGCAGCTAAAACAACCCTAAACTGTTCAAGTATAGCGATATGCCACAAGACTGGGTAGTTTGAATGTTCAAATCCTAACATCTCTTATCCCCGTCTTACTATGACTAATAAAAGAACTCACGCATAATCAAGGATTGGATATGCTACAAGACTAGACGGTTTGAATGTTGAAATCCTAAACGTCATTGATCCCAGACTTCCTACGGCAGCTGAGACACCCACAGAATGTCTAACTACTCACTGGAGCACTACCTGTGTTCAGACAAAGGCTTACTCTTGCCTGCCATCAACGAGTACACATGGAACAAAGGGGCCAGGGCCTTCTTGTATCTCCTGGGATTGATGTGGTGCTTCCTGGGCATCGCCATCGCCTCGGACACCTTCATGTGTGGCATTGAGCACATCACTAGCCGGACCAGGCTCATCTCCATCCCCAGTCCTGATGGCACAGGAGTAAAGGTCATAGAGGTCAAGGTAAGACTTTTAACGCATACTGTTTATGTTATGGGGAACTATTGTGGTGTTGTAGCTAGACGCTCGAGTGCCGACTCGGTGATCTTAGATTTGATTCGAATGGGGGAGTATTCGAACTTTTAAAATTGACGGAGGTTCCCAGATCGACCCAGCCTAATGGAGGTACCATGAAATGTTTTGGGAAATGAAGGTGGCCGGCACAATACTGACCACATCAGCCACGTAAAGACCAACTGGCCTATATAAGGATGAATCTAGAAGCGTGTACCCAAAGCGCCTTAAGATGTATAACAGGGCCGTGTACTTACTTATGTTTCACCAACATTTGTTGTGTTTCTTTGGAAGTTATCCGCTGACTAGAGTATTTATCATCATCATCATACAAGCACTAAATGTCGCTTTCTGTGAGTCGCCAAGTCACGTAGGTCTTCATTATGCAGCGATATGAGCTTTTTCAAGTCCATCTCTTATCGTTGTCTTTCCTCTTGTAACGCCGTTTTCCTCTCCCACGCTTGTTCTAGGCTTTTCTCTCCTAGAGGAAGCCTGGACGCCCCTTCTCCCCGCATCTCCACCTGGTGTTCTCCTCTCGTGTCAATCCGTGAGCTTGTGGCGTTATTGACAATTAGCCCCTTGACCCCCCCCCCCCCCCCCCCCCCACTTTCCCGTTATAGCTACAGTTCCGGTCTAACGGAATTGTTATAATCATACACGCGGATTCGACCGCTTAAGTGTCCAGTCCACAACAAAGAAACAGATGAGTAACTCGTATGTGTATATTTTCATGTAGAGTGTTTCATGTAGTTGTATCGGTGTGAGCTTGTTGTTGGTGTGCTGATGAAGGCTTGGCAGCAACGTCCATCTGGTTACTTGTGATTGTGTCCAAGTAAAACTTACCGCCTATTTCCCGGTTATTGGTGGTTCACTCATTGTATAAGGGTTCGATACCTAGACACTCACAGAGATGAGAAGGACAAACAGAGATGTCCTCCCAATATTATTCATCTCTGTAACTCTCTTCTCCATATAGAAAATGTTAAGCGTGATCACAATTAATTTTAATTCGCAATTAAATTGTTTAGATGTGAAACTGTTTCACGTTGTTGAACATGATTGTCCTTATTGTCGTTATTTCTGTCTCACACTTAACTGCAAGCACTGCTTATTCTTCTAGATAAGAAGAACTATTGACTTGTCCATGTGTCTTTTCTTTCGATGTAATTTTCACATTTGGTACTCCATTTTGTCATAATAAAATATATCTTTCCTTCAAGATATTTGATTACTACAGTTCATTCATGTCCGTCGCTAGTCGATCTCTTTACATCCACGTACAGCCCCAAAGATAGTTCTGTAAATGGTCTGTAAATATTGTCTTTATTACCAATTCCACTTTCCTCAAATATTTTGCTTTTTAAACACTCTTTTACTTTTTTGGGTGTTTCTTCGTGCCATTCCATGCGTGTTAATCTTTGACAAATTCTAGATCAAGATACCACTGGCATCGTGTCGTCTTGACAGACGATAGTTTGTTACGCTGTGTTTGGAAAGCAAAGGGCATACTAATCTCCCTAAGACACAAAGCCTGGGCTGAATTGTAGAGACTCTGTGCTGGCCATGCAACATGATTACCTCTCTCGGCCTGCTTAGTTTACCCCAGAGGAAAGGTAACACCAATATATCTGGAACAAGACCAACTGCAGAATCTGCCGGATCAGCAAAGATATGACACAATGAGGTGGAAAAATGAGTCCCAAGTTACAGGTGGCAAAATGAGTCCCAAGTTAATAGTGGCAAATGAGTCCCAAGTTAATGGTGACAAAATGAGTCCCAACGGCATCCACAGACAGCTGTGACCTTGCCAGGTTAAGTTAACTGAATGAGCACAACATACATCTATGACGCTCGGCGAACGTAAACACTCACACACATACACGCTAACGTGTCCAGCCAAATCTTTATCAAACAACATTAGACCAAAAATATTTTTTTTAAAATAGCATCTCAGTAGCAGGTAAATAATTTACATTATGTAGTTATAGGTGAGTACAAAGCTCTCAGTTCTGGAAAACAATTTACGAAAAGGGGAACTAGACAGAAATGTTGAAAAACGAAACAAACGTAAAAACATTAACGACGCACACTAGGAAATAAAAATGCTTATGAATAGGAAATGGAAAGTAGCTACATATGCATAATTATATGCTATAGTGTTGTTTGTCCATTAAGAATGATGATGACCTTTCATTTCATCCAGTGGAGTTTAAAGTTTGGAGCTGTGAGTTCTAAGATGGCTGATAAGGCCTATTTTGGCTCGAAATGTTCTTTGACAATGTGGGTAAAGAATTCTTGACATTCCAGGAGGTGTATCTCCTGCAGTGGTTTTTCTTTCCAGCCGTTTCTTCACAGCTCTTGCAGTCAGATTTGTGCAGAGTTAAATCACATTGAGCCGGGAGTGCAGGGAATGGCCAGCAGGGGCCACGGAAGTGGAAATCCAGCAACTAATTCAGGACAATACTCGCTCGGTTGATGTGATTATCTACACAAATGGTTCGGTGTCGAGAGGTAGGAGAAGTGCCTGAGGATTCATAGCAAAAGCTAATGGCCGACGTTTGGTGCAGGAGAGCCTTGCATATGATACCACAACATCTAGCTTAAGAATGGAGGTGGAGGCGGTACAAGTACGTACACACGCATACGTATATACTTACGTATATATACGTACATACACACACAATCACACACATCTATGTAAATGTCTATGATTGATAATTTTACATCTGTGTAAAAGACTGTTATTGATAATTTTACATCTGTGTAAAAGACTGTTATTGATAATTTTACATCTGTGTCAATGTCTGTGATTTAGACTATGTCAATGTGACAGGTTAAAGTGACGAAAAGCTCTCTGCTTTCACATTTTCTTGTTTCTAATTTCCATTCTGTGTCATCTTTCTCACATCTTCTGTGTTTGCCACTTAATCCATATTATGTGATTACTCAATTTATTTCAACGGCAGAATAGACTTCCTGCCATTCACAATTATACCTCTTACGTAAGCACTTTTTCACTAAGGTAGACTAAGTATTGTTTAAGTTAAACATAGTTCAATTATATGAGTTCTTGACATGTTCATACATATGGCGATGCTGACAGATCTGGAATGACACTGTGGCTAATCTGACACTGCTGGCATTTGGCACCAGTGCCCCGGAGATCCTGCTGAGTGTCATCGAGATCTGTGGGCACACATTCGTGGCCGGGGAGCTGGGTCCAGGCACCATAGTTGGGTCCGCAGCTTTTAACCTATTTGTGATAACTGCAGTCTGCATCGTCTCCATACCCAATGGAGAGACCAGGTAGGTGAGATGGTCTTCCCTTGTCTCTGGAGTACAAGTCTACAGATGGGTGGATGGATGTGTATGTGTGATTGAAAGAAATGAATGGCATGTGTATTTGTGATTGAATGAAATTATTGATATGTGTACGTGTGATTAAATGTAATGATTGATATGCGTAAGTGTTACTGAATGACATGAATAATTGGTGAATGAATGTGTGTATGTGTGATTGAATTACATGAATGATAGGTGGATGGATGTGTGTATGTGTGATTGAATTAAATGAATAATGAAAGGTGGATGGATGTGTGTATGCGTGATTGAATTACATGAATAATCGGTGGATGGATGTGTGTATGTGTGATTGAATTACATGAATAAGCAGTGGATCGATGTGTGTATGTGTGATTGAATTAAATGAATGATGGGTGGATGGAAGTTTGTATGTGTGATTGAATTACATGAATGACGGGCGGATGTATGTGTGTATGCGTGTGATATAATGAAATAAATGAAGGGTGGATGTATAATAAGTGGAAGCACGCTTGCATGCACAAATGAAAGATACATGGTTAGTAGCAGATATACACAAGTGTTAGTGACAAGTTAGGTAAAGACACACTACTCTAAACAAACAGGGATGCGACACAATCAAGGCCACAAAAAAGCCTGGAAAAAAAGAATAAGAGGAAATATAACTAGGAAACCCAGCGAAGGGAAAGAAATAAACAGAAACAAGTGAACGTCTCGACAAAAGGCTTCATCAAAATAACATTGATATTTCACAATCATTCACACATTAACAGTTGACATGCTTCAACAAATACCGTAATCACACAATGAACAGTTCACATGTTTCAAAAAATACCACGGACAACGCAAGCTGAGGTTCTCCACGCCCCAATCCCCTACTGGCAAGTGTATGTTAGGTAAAGATATATCAACCAGCTGAGGTTACACGATTGGTTGACCGATTGATTGATTGACTGATCGATCGATTGACTGATTGCTTGATTGACCAATAGATTGATTAACTGATAGATTGATTGGCTGATCATTGACTGATAGATTGATAAACTGATATTTTGATTGACTGATAAGTTGATTGGTTGATCATTGACTGATCGATTTACTGACTGATCGAATCACTGATACAGAATTTACATCATATTATTCTTGACAAACAATGTATTCTTGTAGTGAATGTAAACACAGAAGACACAAATAAAATGTTGCACGATTTATTGCCTGGCGTATTTCGCTGCATCTCGTCAGGTGCTTAATGCAGACATATCATATGAAGTGAATACATGCATTTTTTATTTTGCATATGCCTCATAGGACGTTGCAGTCAACATCACCATTTTTTCAGCTGCTGTTGATTACGCTCAGTGTTTACCATTGCTTTCTGAGCGACTGGTTCACATACCCCTAAGTTACTAACGCGGCGAGAACCACTACCGATTCTCGCACAGGTTACGTTACTCACGATAATATATGGGATTACGGAGAAGGACGTTAACCCCTAGGCCAGGAAGACCGGCATGAATTATACTTTGCATGAAGTATATATAGTATGTATGTTTGTGAAGCTCCAAGTAACATTTTCCCACAGGAAGAGGTTCTAACATGCGAACCACAAATTGAAGAACCTATATTTGAAGAAATCCTATATGTAATCACACGACTTAAAAACAATAAGGCAACTGGGACTGATGGAATTGCTGCTGAATTTATAAAGGCAGGTGGCCATGCATTACATCTAAAGCTATACGAAGTAATAATAAAAATCTGGAGGACAGAAGAATTACCCCATGACTGGAAAGAGTCATTATTGATACCTATCTTTAAGAAAGGAGACAAGTTCCAATGTGGAAATTATAGAGGAATATCACTACTGTCCACAAGCTATAAGATACTATCCGCAGTATTACTAAATAGACTAAAACCATATTCAGAAGACATATTAGGTGACTACCAGGCGGGTTTTAGACAAAACAGATCAACAATAGATCAGATATTTATCTTACGACAAATAGCCGAGAAACATTGGGAATATAAAAGAGATCTCCATAACATTTTTGTGGATTTTAAAAAGGCTTATGATAGTGTCCATAGGAATAGTCTATGGAATGCTATGCAGGAATTTGGAATACCAAGGAAGTTAATCATCATGACCAGACTATGCATGGAAGATACTTATAATATAGTAACATATAAAGGCAGGAAATCAGACCCCTTCCAAATAACATCTGGCTTGAAACAGGGTGATGCACTATCGCCGCTACTCTTCAATCTGGCTCTAGAGAAAGTTGTAAGGAAGATAAAGGAGGAATGTGATATTGGAGGAACATCCAAGCTGCTTGGTTATGCAGATGATATAGATATTATAGGGCAAAGTGAACAAAAGACATTGGAAATATTGACTCACTTAAAGGAAAAAGCCCAACAGATGGGGCTGGTTATCAACCAAGATAAGACAGAATATATGGTAATTTCAAGAGACGGAATGGCTAAAAACTCTGGCCACATACAAATAGATAATATGACCATTAAAAGAACGGAAACATACAAATACCTGGGTACAATCTTCAACTGCTCCAACATCATAAGGGAAGAAATACAAACTAGAATTAACTCTGGAAATAAGATATACTATGCACTACAACATCTACTAAAATCAAAGGCGCTATCTCGTAACACCAAAATCACAATATACAAAACACTGATCAGACCAGTTGTGCTGTATGGCTCTGAAACCTGGAGTACAACGAAAGGAGACGAAGCCTTGTTACAAACCTTTGAGAACAAAATTTTAAGACGCATCTTTGGACCCATTAGGGATACACAAAGTGGAGAGTGGAAAAGAAGAAGTAACAAAGACATTTATGATCTGTTTAAGTCCCCGCTAATCACTAGTATCATGAAGGCTAATAGACTACAATAGCTGGGGCATATAGAAAGAATGGAAGATAATAGGGAAACAAAACTCGCTTACACTCAGGAAATAATGACCGTAGACCCCGAGGTAGACCAAGAAGACGGTGGAGAGATAATACATGTACAGACTTACAAGCACTTGGAATCAACGACTGGCAAGAGAAGGTCCACCAAAGAGACGAATGGAGACGGATTGTATTTGCAGCAAAGAACCTCAATAGCTCGGAAAGCTGAAGAAGAGAAGAAGAAGAAGAAGATGAAGTATATATAATCACTGATATTGTTCAAGTGTGGAGAATTAGTTATCACAACAATAATAATACATTTAAAATTAAAAGTTTATGTTTGCACATAATTGGCTGAAACCGCCTAATTGCTAATGCCTCGATGTATCTGAGCAATCGTTTATTTCAGCCAAAGTCTTCTTCTTCTTCTTCTTCTTCTTCTTCTTCTTCTTCTTCTTCTTCTTCTTCTTTTTCTTCTTCTTCTTCTTCTTCTTCTGCGTTCATCCGGAGTTTTTTTTTCCTGACGTTATTGTGTTTGTGCCTGTTTACAGCAGAGCTGCGTTCTTGCGCCGTTAGGCCGACACATGACTTCTACGGGCATTTGTTGATCGGGTTAACCTTCCCGGAAGTATAATTCATTTATTCACTTCATATTATATATAACTCTTCAGTATGCACTTCACGTAATGCAGCGAAATATGCCAGGCAATAAATCGTGCAACATAATGTTTGTGGCTTATGTGCTTAGACTCATGTGACATGTCTACCTTAGGAGATGTCTATAGATGTAGACGTTAATCGTTCCAATGACACACATTTATTAAACACGTCGGCTTTAACTGTAACCTCTCATCCTCCAACGAGAGCCACGTTATTCTCCTAATTCAAGCATCCTTGAATATGCTCTTTCAATGTGCCTTTAACTATTAGTCCCTTGAGAGGTCGAGTATGGCTGATAAGTGGGTGATCCGTTAAGACTTTAGAATGTTCTATGCTTCAGGCTACAGTTTTCTTATGCATTTCCCCTATTTTTTGGCGTGTAGAACATTATTCCGTGACCCAGCTGCTGAGTTGGGTGCTTGGTGCTGTACTGCGAGCTGTGGATTTTTATATAGAATGCTGTTTCCGTCTATCCGTGGTGGTTAGTGTTGCGAACTGCATGTTCACAAATAAAATGGCGGGTGCCTTGTTGCTGAACTAGCTGGATTGCCGTATGCAGTAATGCGTGTGCAACTGCTGGTTTTTCTAGTGACTGCAGCTTCCATCGACTGTAATTCTAGTAGCAAACTGTTGTGTTGGCTTTCTGGCTACGGTCGTATGCATGCGTGTGTGTGTGTGTGTGTGTGTGTGTGTTTGTGTGTGTGTGTGCGCGCGCGTTCGTGCTACTGGTATCGTCAAGACCTCTGAATGCTTTATTTGCACATGGGACTCCTAGCAACATTTTATTTGTGTCCTGCCAGACGCAGGAACTGAACATTTATGGGTGATACGTTGACGTGAAGTTGGGACCACGACTAAATAACTAATGAGCTTTTAGTCAGTTGTTCATAGATTATCTTTGTATGTCTGCCTTGTCCATGATGTTAACATCTTTACTTTAGGTGAAGAAGTGTATCATTTTAACCTACACCATTGTATTCCCCCCCAGGAGAATCAAGAACCATCTGGTGTTTGCCACAACAACAGCTTCTGGAATATTCGCCTACATCTGGCTAATTCTAGTTTTGGTTGTCATCACGCCGGAAGTGGTGGATCTATGGGAAGCCATTGTCACACTATTGATGTTTCCTGTGCTGATTTTTTTGGCCTTCGTGGCCGACAAAAGAATTTGCTATAGAAGAAGCAAGATCTCCTCTGAGGTTGAGATTGGCTTCAGTAAGTGTGTGAGGCCGACAGCAGATAGACAATGGGCACTTGATGTTTGCGATTGTACATTGTGATGAAAAACAGACATGGGCAATTGATGTCAGTGATTGTATAATTGCATGTTTTTAAAGATACTATATAATGTTAGTTGTTAAATATACTCTATAATGTGTGTTGTTAAATATACTAAAAAATGTTTGTTGTTAAATATACCCTCTAATCTTTGATGTCAAATATACTCAATAATGCCTGTTGTTGAGTATGCTATCTAATCGCTGGTGCCATGTTACTATCATGTATTGTCAAAATAAATTGTCCAATGTGTGTTGTCATGTGTGTCCTCTATTATGTTCTAAATTGGACCTTATATTGTCTGTTATCTGTCTAATTCTTTCACTGCCGTCTAATGAGCATCCGCTGTCTGCTCTGATCTATGAATTCACATGAACTGTAACAAATGAATAGTTTAACAATAAAGCGTATGTTCATTACGTCCCACAGATCTAGACAAAACTGGACACGGGGTCAGCGGGTCTGCCGAGATCATGGAAGTGGCCAGGGTATGTTCTGTTTCGGTGGTCAGTTGTCGCTTTTAGTAAAAGTTAGACCTGTGTAAACCAATGTTGAAATGGTCAGTTTAATTGTAAATCTTTACGGTGACTGACTAAGCGATAGGCTGAACATAACATGGAAATGCGTGGTGGCAGGTGTGGGCGTTTTATCGCAGGCCGGCATGATGGACATCCATACTATAATGTGTAAATTGTAGATCTGATTGTTGCCTGCATGGCAGATGAAGAGATAATACAATTCTCCATAGCTGTCTGCCTGAGGCAGATAACACAATTCTCCATAACTGTATGCCTGAGGCAGATATGCCAGGCAAGAAATCGTGCACTATTTTATTTATCATCATCAGCATGTGCCATGCCGATAAGCGCGGGTGGTCATGTTTCGCCATCTCACGCGGTTCGTGGTTCAATTCTGTGTTTTTGTCTCGACCATGCCACGTGACCAAGACATCCGGGTAGTTACTTCTCTGCCTTCCCATTGTTCGTTTCCTCTCAATCTTGCCAGTTGCCACCACGTTCTAACATTTTTCTTCTTATAACGTGTCCAAAAATTGTGACTGTCTAGGTCTAATTTCTCTAATCAGTTAACGGATTTCATTTGTTTCTTGTAGAACTTGGTCATTGTTTTTTTGTTTCTGTCTGTCCATTGTATTCTTTGCATTCTCATCAGAACCCCATTTCCACAGCCATCGGATGTTTCTCAACCTGTCTGCTCATTGCCCACGCTTCACATCCATACATAATTACATGATACATGATGAATGTATTCTACCTCTCCCAGTGGTGATTCCTCTCATATCTTCTACATTTGACAACTATTTTCTATGTATGGGGAAACAGATCTGGAGGCAGTACAAATCCCTGTCGCATACCTCTCTTAATATGCTGATATTGACCCACTTCATTATCAATCTTTTGTTTTTTGCAGCTTGCTGTTTCCAATATATGTCTTTACAAGTCTAAGGGTTTTCCCATGTGTGTGCAGATCTGCAAGCATCTTCATCTTGTTGACATGTCTTACTTTATCGAAAGCCTTTGTGTAGTCAATAAAGCAAAGATGTATATCTTTATTTACTTCTATAGAACGCTCATGTAATATTCTCACCAAATATACAGCATTTAGGGTACCATTGCGCTCTACGAACCCCCATTGTTCTTCTCCTATTTCAGGTTGTATTTTCTTCCCAACTCTATGCATAATGATTCTTAGCAAACTCATCGTGATGTGGCTCTTCGCTACCGCCAAGGGTTGTAGTTATTATGCCTTTTTGAAGCACAATGTAACAAACTAGCGCCTGACAAGAAGGCTAGGTGCAAGGTGCCAATGACATGCCTTCTACGAACCCACATTGTTCTTGTCCTATTCCGGGTTGTATTTTTCCCCTAATTCTTTGCATGACAATTCTTAGCAGAATCTTCGTGATGTGGCTCATTATACTAACTGTTTGTTTACATTCAAAGATTCCTATTCTTCAGGATTGAAATAAATATAGTATTACATAGTTCAGGAGGTATTTCTTAAGAACCATATCTTGTGTTCAGCAGTCTGGAGACCTGGTCTATTCCATATTCATCTAAGGCATTGATCATTTCTGTTGTGATGTTGTTTGGACCAGGGGTCTTGCCAGTTTTCATATGGTTAAGAGCATTCTGAATTTCCTTCTTCAAAATTGATGTTCCTTCATTATTATTCCGAATATCATACAGTTCTTCTCTTGTACAGGTCTTTCACATAATCTGACCTCGCATGTAAAAATCTAATTTTGTCTATTATGATTTTGCCATTTTGGTTGTTAGGCAAGCCGTTCATGTATGTGGTCTTGTGTTAGTGATGTAATTAAGAATTGTGTGCATTAATTTCGTATTCCGGTTATTATGTTGGTTTTCAATGTATCCTCAATTTTCCCCAAGCTTTGCCTCTTTGCGCAATATCCTAATTTTCCTGTGAATTGCTTCACAATTTTCATGGTTAATTTTGTTATTTCTTCTTATTTCCATTAGTTTTAAAATGATTTCCGTCCTCAATTTCTTACGTCCCATCATCTTAATTTTTTGGGGGTTGTTGTTTCTGCAGCTTGGTTGACTGATTTCTTTATTTCCCATTGGTCGCTGACATTTTGAAATAATATTTCCACATCGGACAACGTATGAAATCTGTTCTTTACATCTTCGTTGAATTTACCTGTTATCGGATCACTCTTCAGTGTCCGTAGATCAAATTTTGTGTTTCTTGGTGTATATTTGACTTTCTTTAATTGTATATGTATATATCTTATGATTAATCTGTGGTCGCTGTAGCAGTCTGCGCTTGTTATGGGTATTGCGACTTTTAAGGTATTTAGAATGTATGGCATTTAGAATGTATGGCTTCTGTGTCTAAATATAATTGATGAGACCTACAAGCTGCACGTACTTACTGTCTCTAGCAACTGACAAAAGACCACAGGATGAGTGAAGACGTGGCTGCCAAGGTGATGGCCGCCAAGATTGCTGAAGACACGCCGAAACCAAGTGGGTGGTATCGAGTTCAGGCCACCAGACTGCTAAGTGGCGGAGCTCGATTACTGCCGAGAACAAGCGGGGATTTTGAGACTGTGGGTTGCTGTTATAATATGTGTGTTCGTGTGTGTGTTTATTTGTGTATGTGTTTGTGTGTAGTTGTGTGTTCACGTCTGTGTTCATTAGTGATTCATGTGTGTGTGTTCAGTTTGTCAGATTAGTTGTTGCTTTTATTGTTGCTGCTAATACTGCCCCCCCCCCCTCCTCCCCGGCTCCTTTCCTATACCGTATTCTCTTCTTCTTTTTCATACGCATCCGACTTCCTCTTTTCTTTTTATTCATCTGCTGCTTCCTTCTTTTGTTCCTCCTTATCCTACTCCTCCTTCTTCATCTTCTTCTACTCACCCTTCTGTTATTGTTCGAGAAGCCACGGTTGTAGCAAGAGCCTGAAATGATGTTGCTGTTGCTACCACCACCACCACCAACACTACTACTACTACTATACTACTACTACTACAACTACTACTACTACTACTACTACTACTACTACTACTACTACTACTACATCTACTACTACTACTACTGCTGCTACTACTACTACTACTACTACTACTACTACTACTACTACTACTACTACTACTACTACTATTACTTCTACTACTACTACTACTACTACTACTACTACTACTACTACTACTACTACTACTATAGCCTACTACTACTACTACTACTACTACTACTACTACTACTACTAATACTACTACTGGTGCTGCTTCCAGTACTAGTACTACTATTACTACTACTACTACTACTACTACTACTACTGCTGCTGCTGCTGCTGCTGCTGCTGCTACTACTACTACTACTACTACTACTATTACTGCTGCTGCTTCCAATACTAGTACTACTAAAGCCTGTTGTTGTTACTGCCGCTGCTACTCAAATTTCCAATATTAATACTACTGATGAACTCAAGTCAATCCATCCATCCATCCATCGTGTGCCATGCCGGTAAGCGTGGGCGGTCATGTTCTGCCATCTCACTCGATCACCAGAGTCGTGGATCAGCTCCGTGTTTCTGTCTCGACCATGCCACAAGGCCAAGCCATCCAGGTACTTGCTTCTAGGTCTTCCCCTTGGTCTGTTCCCCTCGATCTTACCAGTTATCACCAAGTTCTCCAGATCATTTCTTCTCATAACATGCCCAAAAAATTGTGACTGTCTACGTCTAATGTCTCTAATCAGTTTACGTTCTTCATTTGTTTCTTTAAGAACTTGTTCATTGGTTTATCTGTCTGTCCATGGTATTCTTTGCATTTTCCTCAGAAACCACATTTCTACAGCCATCAGATGTTTTTCAGCCTGACTGCTCATTGTCCAAGCTTCACATCCATTTAAGAGCACAGGTTCTATGTAGCATCTCAACACTCTTTTTCTCGTTTCAATTGACATCTATTTATTGGTCAGTATGTTTTTCATCTACTTTTTTTCAGCTACTTTTGCCATGGCGATTCTTGTTCTGATCTCTTCAAGGCATCTCCCAAAAGATGTTATGACTGTTCCGAGATAATTGTACCTATTCACTTGTTGAAGAATATTCCCATTTACTTGTATATTACATTGTGGTATTTCGTTCTTTCTAGTGACAACCATAATCTGTGTCTTTTTACAATTTAATTCTAACCCTCGTAGTCAAGTCTATAATACTACTAATACTGCTGTTGCTTTCAGAACACCCCCTTAAACAAGTGTTCTCTCACACACACACACACACACACACACACACACACACACACACACACACACACACACACACACACACACACACACACACACACACACACACACACATATATATACAAACGCAAACACACACACACACACACACAAACATACACACACACAAAGAAGAAGAAGGATTAGAGGGAAGAAGTAGAGAAAGAATAGTACTTAGTCAACTCAACTCAAATCTTCATTTATGATTTTCTCTCTTTTTGATACATTAAGCATTCTTCCCAGGAATCTCATTTCTGTTGTTGTAATTTTTCTTTTCCCTGTTTTCTGTTATTGTCCAGGTTTGGCATTGGTAACATAGAGATGGTAGAAAGATTGTGTTGTAGAATGCTTTTTTTATTAAGTATATACTGATACATATTTGTTCTTTAGTATTGGTGCCATTTGTCCAATGAGTTGGTTTGCCTTGTTGCATGTAATCTCGGTCACGTCTTCTGATTTGCCATTTGGTGATACTATACTTCTTAAGTACTCAAAGCTCTTTACTTGTTTCAGGGGGTGCTCTTTTAGACGAACCTTTGTTTGTTTTTGTTTTTCCTTATTTGGTTAGTTATATTTTACTAAAACTAATTTTCATGTTATGTTCCTTACACATTTCGTTTAGACAATTCATGTGGTCTTGTAATTCTGCTTCTGATTTTGTTATTGCTGCTTGATAGCCCGCAAATAGGAGTTCTTATACTGAAGTGTCATGGGATGGTTAACAGTCTTACGCGAACTCCCATAACTGCCATGGACTTATATATTGCCAAAATGTTGTCTCAATAAAAATATCAATACAGTAATTTTCTCTACGCAACCTGCTTTGGTTTTATATATAATACAGCGTCTCTACAACCATATTAACAACATTGAAGCCATTACTATAACACCACTACTTCTCATTTTCCGCCATCCATTTTTTTTTCTCGATCCTAACCTAATTTGTGGTTAGTAATGAATCTGTTAAGGATGTAATGTCCCGTTAACGTGTCCTATTTTCTGGTACAACCTCAGCTGGTGGAGAACGCGACCAAGCAGGACAAGGTTTCCAAGAGTTCAACACGAGGGAGTGTCTCCAATGGCACCAAGGACGCGGCCTCCAAACATCAGCAACATCCTCGCCCAGGCAAGTCGGTGGTCGAGTTCACAGCAGCCACCTGCGCGGTTCTGGAGAACGAAGGTCACGTCCGGATCGGGGTCAAGAGAGAGGGTGACCTTTCCAGGGAAGTTACAATTGGGTCAGTTTTACATTCTGGGATGATCACAGTATATACAGTAACCATTGTTTCATTCATCTCCGAGTATATTAATCAAATCATTATAAATAAATCAGTGACTCATTAAATATCAATCAAATCATTATACATCGCTCACTGATTCATTATGTATCAATCAAATCCTTATACATTAATCACTGATTCATTGTATATCAATAAAATCCTTATACATTAATACTGACTCATTATATATCAATAAAATCCGTATACATTAATCACTGACTCATTGTATGTCAATTAAATAATCATATATTGATCTTAAGTTAGTTGCATGCCCTTTACAGGACGTGGCAATCAACCCCAACATTTTATTACTGTTTTTGATGTACCAGACAAGTTTAAGCTCAGTAGTTTGCCATTGCTTTCTGAACGACCGTCACTCATGCCATCGTTAAAAATCTACACAAGGTGGTCTGCTTCCCAATAACTTGCCGCTGATTTCATTAGCGGTATGCGGATTGCGAATCACACTCTCTACCCCTTCGTTAGAGATGCCGGCAGTACATTACTCGTTAATTCATTATATATCGTTCAAATCAGCTTCCATTAATGTCGTGTGTAACAGGGAAGTTAGAATGGAAGTATAGACATTCACCTGTCTGTTCACTTGAACAGACATTCACGATCAAGGACACAATTATAGTGCTGCTGTTAGAGGAGTCTGCTAACCGCTTCATTACTATAGCCAACCAGGCTGAGCTGATATAGTAAACAAAACAGACACGACAAGCCGACAGTATAACGAAGGTATGAAACAACCGGTAACTCTCACCTTCAACGACATATCTCCCAGGTTCAACCAGGAGAGCCCAATCAA
This sequence comes from Cepaea nemoralis, assembly GCA_014155875.1. NCBI lineage: Eukaryota > Metazoa > Mollusca > Gastropoda > Stylommatophora > Helicidae > Cepaea > Cepaea nemoralis. The sequence continues at coordinate 154,895 of JACEFZ010018321.1, read as the reverse complement.
CAAACGCCCAAAGAAGCCGGTTGTGTCATTGGAAGCCGCAAATATAGCAGATCTGCTGTAAACAGACACTTCGGAATTACATCTAATACAAACATTTCAAATGAACACTGGCGAAGAAGACAACACGAGGAGAGGTTACTAGCTCCGCCACTGTTGTGATTTCCTTGGTTATATTGTGTTGCATAAATAATCTAGCAGACTATCTATGCTCCAAGGAAAGGTCAGAAGGACACAGACTATCTATGCTCCAAGGAAAGGTCAGAAGGATACAGACTATCTATGCTCCAAGGAAAGGTCAGAAGGATACAGACTATCTATGCTCCAAGGAAAGGTCAGAATGATACAGACTATCTATGCTCCAAGGAAAGGTCAGAAGGATACAGACTATCTATGCTCCAAGGAAAGGTCAGAAGGATAAGACTATCTATGCTCCAAGGAAAGGTCAGAAGGATACAGACTATCTATGCTCCAAGGAAAGGTCAGAAGGACACAGACTATCTATGCTCCAAGGAAAGGTCAGAAGGACACAGACTATCTATGCTCCAAGGAAAGGTCAGAAGGATACAGACTATCTATGCTCCAAGGAAAGGTCAGAAGGATACAGACTATCTATGCTCCAAGGAAAGGTCAGAAGGATACAGACTATCTATGCTCCAAGGAAAGGTCAGAAGGATACAGACTATCTAGGCTCCAAGGAAAGGTCAGAAGGATACAGACTATCTATGCTCCAAGGAAAGGTCAGAAGGATACAGACTATCTATGCTCCAAGGAAAGGTCAGAAGGATACAGACTATCTATGCTCCAAGGAAAGGTCAGAAGGATACAGACTATCTATGCTCCAAGGAAAGGTCAGAAGGATACAGACTATCTATGCTCCAAGGAAAGGTCAGAAGGATACAGACTATCTATGCTCCAAGGAAAGGTCAGAAGGATACAGACTATCTATGCTCCAAGGAAAGGTCAGAAGGATACAGACTATCTATGCTCCTAGGAAAGGTCAGAAGGATACAGACTATCTATGCTCCAAGGAAAGGTCAGAAGGATACAGACTATCTATGCTCCAAGGAAAGGTCAGAAGGATACAGACTATCTATGCTCCAAGGAAAGGTCAGAAGGATACAGACTATCTATGCTCCAAGGAAAGGTCAGAAGGATACAGACTATCTATGCTCCAAGGAAAGGTCAGAAGGATACAGACTATCTATGCTCCAAGGAAAGGTCAGAAGGATACAGACTATCTATGCTCCAAGGAAAGGTCAGAAGGACACAGACTATCTATGCTCCAAGGAAAGGTCAGAAGGATACAGACTATCTATGCTCCAAGGAAAGGTCAGAAGGATACAGACTATCTATGCTCCAAGGAAAGGTCAGAAGGATACAGACTATCTATGCTCCAAGGAAAGGTCAGAAGGATACAGACTATCTATGCTCCAAGGAAAACTCAGAAGGATACAGACTATCTATGCTCCAAGGAAAGGTCAGAAGGATACAGACTATCTATGCTCCAAGGAAAGGTCAGAAGGATACAGACTATCTATGCTCCAAGGAAAGGTCAGAAGGATACAGACTATCTATGCTCCAAGGAAAGGTCAGAAGGATACAGACTATCTATGCTCCAAGGAAAGGTCAGAAGGATACAGACTATCTATGCTCCTAGGAAAGGTCAGAAGGATACAGACTATCTATGCTCCAAGGAAAGGTCAGAAGGATACAGACTATCTATGCTCCAAGGAAAGGTCAGAAGGATACAGACTATCTATGCTCCAAGGAAAGGTCAGAAGGATACAGACTATCTATGCTCCAAGGAAAGGTCAGAAGGATACAGACTATCTATGCTCCTAGGAAAGGTCAGAAGGATACAGACTATCTATGCTCCAAGGAAAGGTCAGAAGGATACAGACTATCTATGCTCCAAGGAAAGGTCAGAAGGATACAGACTATCTATGCTCCAAGGAAAGGTCAGAAGGATACAGACTATCTATGCTCCAAGGAAAGGTCAGAAGGATACAGACTATCTATGCTCCAAGGAAAGGTCAGAAGGACACAGACTATCTATGCTCCAAGGAAAGGTCAGAAGGATACAGACTATCTATGCTCCAAGGAAAGGTCAGAAGGATACAGACTATCTATGCTCCAAGGAAAGGTCAGAAGGATACTGACTATCTATGCTCCAAGGAAAGGTCAGAAGGATACATAATCAGACTGCAGCTCTGGTGGCGTCGTGCTAGTGGAGTACGCTGCCCTGTCAGTCAATTGTGGTCGGTTCAATCACCAAGTCTTGGATTGATTGATTTTCCGACCGCAGCCAGCCCTGAAGTCGATTCATCTTCATTTTCATAAATACAAGATGATAACGGAGCAAAGATGACCACCTCATCATCCCGTCTTATCATGTATTAACCAAATATTTAACCAAATGTTGCATGTCTTTACAGGACGTGACGACCAACGCCAACCCCACGTTACTACTTTCCTAATAATTTTTACGTTTGGTAGTTTGTCATTATGAACCCGATGTCAGCGATGAAGACCACATAACCGATGTAGGGAACGAGCCACCGCCGTCAGCGCACAGGAAGTTGAAGAGCAAGAGCGGGCGTTTCCTTTTGGCCACGTTGGCTTCTTGATCTTGTATACATACAGTATTAGCCGGCTCTGTCGCGAAGAGGTTGCGAATGCTATTCTTAATCCCACATACTGCTGTCGAAACACAGCTGCGGCAGATTTGGAAGCAAACTGTCTTGCCTTGGTTTCTATATAATGGTATGAGTCCCGGTCATTCAGAAAGCGAAGACAAACTACTGAACGTAAACTTGCATCGCAAACACAAAACAGATTTTTTTTTAAAAGCTGGAGTTGACTGCTACGTCCTGTAACGGATTAGCAGTTTGCACTATTAGAGCAGTTTTCGCATGGGTTGATATTGATCTTTGAAGTTTGATCTCAATCACTTTCCAGAATCGAAACAATAGACGGCACAGCGGAAGCGGAAAGCGACTACAGACCAATCAAAATGCTTCTGACATTTAAACCTGGTGAGATGGGCAAGGATGTTTATATCGAGATCATCAACGACGATGTATGGGAGCCCGATGAGTTCTTCTTCGTGAAATTATTTCACCATCCAGCTGGTAGCCCAGAAAGCGAAGTTGGTATTGGCAAGCTGTCTATAAACCAAGTTACCA
>JACEFZ010018321.1:126710-149210 GCA_014155875.1 Cepaea nemoralis | reverse complement strand
AGAGTGGGCACCACTGGATTCTTGAACGGTTCGGCCCGTTGAATTGAACAGGCTGTAAATGCCCACGCACTTCTCTGCTGCTTTACAACAGATCCATCTGTATAGATGAGCACTTCGGGGCTATCTGAGTGTTCATAGATGAGCGCGTTAACCTCTGCATTGACAGCGGCAGGGTTCTGCTCTCTGCACCGTCTGTCGAGTGTGATAATGCAGGAGAAGGTACACTTAAAAGCTGGAGGCACCGGCACCCATTCCTTGCCGGGGTTGATACTGGTAAGACTGCAGACCTGTCCGACGACATCTTCCGCCCGACCCATCCAGAAATCGAGATGACCACCTAATGTCATAAATGTGTGATTTAGTATATACAATGATCACCAGTTTACACGCAGGCAATATCTGTTATAGCGGCCGCGTTAACATAGGTGAGAGGAAGCTGCTCTGATGTCACAATCGCGGTCGGACGAAGGATAATGTCTGCTTTCGTCGTCTAGCTAAGTGAGGGGACAGACTGGCCAACTCTTCCTCTGCGCTTCAAGCCAACATATGTGTAGTTCTATCACACCACACAGGCATGGCGGGGAATTGCTTGTGGAACACATGTGTTATTTTACGTGTGTAATATCTCTGGTACGGTCTGTGTTGATGACAGTAACAATACCTGAGGAACAGTTTGTTATCTCAGAAATGAACGGTGGTTATAGCGCTCGTTCTTAAACATCCGGTGTGCTGATGCTGAGGTAGCGGGTTCAACCCCTACTCTGGTCAGTTGGACTATGATATTGACTTCTCATTCTTGACTTGGGGACGTAAATTACATGTACCTCTGAAGTGTGGGTTCGACTGATGGCGAGGGACACTAGTAATTGGGAACACTAATTCACGCACAAATTCAGTTCAGTGCTAGTAGAAGTAGTGTGTATGGAGTACGCTTAAGTTCAAAGCCAGCCAGAGCAAAAAAAAAACAAAAAACTATGAACGAGACTGTCTGTCTATTGTGAGTGCATATAGAACCTTATAGGGTAGAACTTAGGAAATCAAGTGATATTTTCTAGAAGAAACCATTGAGAGATCAGTGTCAGGTCATCTCATTTAGGTTCCTCTATGACAATATAATATTATAAGTTAACTCAAATAAGCATTAAAAAAAAAAAAAAATTCCTTGAGGCAAGAAGACGCCATCTTGATGGTTTGAATTGTTTTGGCAAACAACAGACACATCTGCTCGAGAGTGTAGATTAAGATATGTATGGGGCAGTCTGTGCTTGCTCTGGTATGTTCATGGTATTAGTATTGGCAAGAGACAATGTTCTGTTCATGGTATTAGTATTGGCAAGAGACAATGTTCTGTTCATGGTATTAGCATTGCAAGAGACAATGTTCTGTTCATGGTATTAGCATTGGCAAGAGACAATGTTCTGTTCATGGTATTAGTATTGGCAAGAGACAATGTTCTGTTCATGGTATTAGTATTGGCAAGAGACAATGTTCTGTTCATGGTATTAGTATTGGCAAGAGACAATGTTCTGTTCATGGTATTAGTATTGGCAAGAGACAATGTTCTGTTCATGGTATTAGTATTGGCAAGAGACAATGTTCTGTTCATGGTATTAGTATTGGCAAGAGACAATGTTCTGTTCATGGTATTAGTATTGGCAAGAGACAATGTTCTGTTCATGGTATTAGTATTGGCAAGAGACAATGTTCTGTTCATGGTATTAGTATTGGCAAGAGACAATGTTCTGTTCATGGTATTAGTATTGGCAAGAGACAATGTTCTGTTCATGGTATTAGTATTGGCAAGAGACAATGTTCTGTTCATGGTATTAGTATTGGCAAGAGACAATGTTCTGTTCATGGTATTAGTATTGGCAAGAGACAATGTTCTGTTCATGGTATTAGTATTGGCAAGAGACAATGTTCTGTTCATGGTATAGTATTGGCAAGAGACAATGTTCTGTTCATGGTATTAGTATTGGCAAGAGACAATGTTCTGTTCATGGTATTAGTATTGGCAAGAGACAATGTTCTGTTCATGGTATTAGTATTGGCAAGAGACAATGTTCTGTTCATGGTATTAGTATGGCAAGAGACAATGTTCTGTTCATGGTATTAAGTATTGGCAAGAGACAATGTTCTGTTCATGGTATTAGTATTGGCAAGAGACAATGTTCTGTTCATGTATTAGTATTGGCAAGAGACAATGTTCTGTTCATGGTATTAGTATTGGCAAGAGACAATGTTCTGTTCATGGTATTAGTATTGGCAAGAGACAATGTTCTGTTCATGGTATTAGTATTGGCAAGAGACAATGTTCTGTTCATGGTATTAGTATTGGCAAGAGACAATGTTCTGTTCATGGTATTAGTATTGGCAAGAGACAATGTTCTGTTCATGGTATTAGTATTGGCAATAGGACAATGTTCTGTTCATGGTCATTAGTCTTGGCAAGAGGACAATGTTCTGTTCATGGTATTAGTATTGGCAAGAGACAATGTTCGGTTCATGGTATTTAGTATTGGCACGAGACAATGTTCTGTTCATGGATTAGTAGTATTGGCAAGAGGACAATGTTCCTGTTTATGGTATTAGTATTGGCAAGAAGTAACAATGTTCTGTTCATGGTATTAGTATGGCAAGAGACAATGTTCTGTTCATGGATTAGTATTGGCAAGAGACAATGTTCTGTTCATGGTATTAGTATTGGCAAGAGACAATGTTCTGTTCATGGTATTAGTATTGGCAAGAGACAATGTTCTGTTCATGGTATTAGTATTGGCAAGAGACAATGTTCTGTTCATGGTATTAGTATTGGCAAGAGACAATGTTCTGTTCATGGTATTAGTATTGGCAAGAGACAATGTTCTGTTCATGGTATTAGTATTGGCAAGAGACAATGTTCTGTTCATGGTATTAGTATTGGCAAGAGACAATGTTCTGTTCATGGTATTAGTATTGGCAAGAGACAATGTTCTGTTCATGGTATTAGTATTGGCAAGAGACAATGTTCTGTTCATGGTATTAGTATTGGCAAGAGACAATGTTCTGTTCATGGTATTAGTATTGGCAAGAGACAATGTTCTGTTCATGGTATTAGTATTGGCAAGAGACAATGTTCTGTTCATGGTATTAGTATTGGCAAGAGACAATGTTCTGTTCATGGTATTAGTATTGGCAAGAGACAATGTTCTGTTCATGGTATTAGTATTGGCAAGAGACAATGTTCTGTTCATGGTATTAGTATTGGCAAGAGACAATGTTCTGTTCATGGTATTAGTATTGGCAAGAGACAATGTTCTGTTCATGGTATTAGTATTGGCAAGAGACAATGTTCTGTTCATGGTATTAGTATTGGCAAGAGACAATGTTCTGTTCATGGTATTAGTATTGGCAAGAGACAATGTTCTGTTCATGGTATTAGTATTGGCAAGAGACAATGTTCTGTTCATGGTATTAGTATTGGCAAGAGACAATGTTCTGTTCATGGTATAGTATTGGCAAGAGACAATGTTCTGTTCATGGTATTAGTATTGGCAAGAGACAATGTTCTGTTCATGGTATTAGTATTGGCAAGAGACAATGTTCTGTTCATGGTATTAGTATTGGCAAGAGACAATGTTCTGTTCATGGTATTAGTATTGGCAAGAGACAATGTTCTGTTCATGGTATTAGTATTGGCAAGAGACAATGTTCTGTTCATGGTATTAGTATTGGCAAGAGACAATGTTCTGTTCATGGTATTAGTATTGGCAAGAGACAATGTTCTGTTCATGGTATTAGTATTGGCAAGAGACAATGTTCTGTTCATGGTATTAGTATTGGCAAGAGACAATGTTCTGTTCATGGTATTAGTATTGGCAAGAGACAATGTTCTGTTCATGGTATTAGTATTGGCAAGAGACAATGTTCTGTTCATGGTATTAGTATTGGCAAGAGACAATGTTCTGTTCATGGTATTAGTATTGGCAAGAGACAATGTTCTGTTCATGGTATTAGTATTGGCAAGAGACAATGTTCTGTTCATGGTATTAGTATTGGCAAGAGACAATGTTCTGTTCATGGTATTAGTATTGGCAAGAGACAATGTTCTGTTCATGGTATTAGTATTGGCAAGAGACAATGTTCTGTTCATGGTATTAGTATTGGCAAGAGACAATGTTCTGTTCATGGTATTAGTATTGGCAAGAGACAATGTTCTGTTCATGGTATTAGTATTGGCAAGAGACAATGTTCTGTTCATGGTATTAGTATTGGCAAGAGACAATGTTCTGTTCATGGTATTAGTATGGCAAGAGACAAGTTTGTTATGGTATTAGTATTGGCAAGAGACAATGTATAATGTGAAATCTGTCATTAGATATTGGACAAGAGACAATGTTCTGTTCATGGTATTAGTATTGGCAAGGAGACAATGTTATGTTAATGGTATTAGTATGAAAAAGTGAGGGCATAAGGAGACATGTCTGTTCATGGATAGTATTGGCAGAGACAATGTTCTGTTCATGAGTCATTAGAGCACAGAGACGATGTTCTGTTCATGGTATTAGTATTGGCGAAAAGGGCACAATGTCATAGTCATGGTCAAGAGACACGTGCTGTATATGGTATTAGTAATCTGGCTAGACAATGTTCTGTTCATGGTAGTAGATTGGCAAGACAATGTTCTGTCATGGTATTAGTTTGGCAAGAGGACAATGTTCTGTCATGGTATAGTATTGGCAGAGACAATGTTCTGTTCATAGGATTAGTATTGCAAGAGACAATGTTCTGTTCATGGTATTAGTATTGGCAGAGACAATGTTCTGTTAATGGTATTAGTATTGGCAAGAGCAATGTTCGTTCAGTGGTGATTATAGAAGAGACAATGTCTGATTTCATGTATTAGTAGTGGCAAGAGACAATGTTCTGTTCATGGTATAGTATTGGCAAGAGCAATGATCAGATGTAACGCTATGTCATACTGGACCAGGTCTCATGGTATTATGTCATGGCATATATATATGACCCACAAGACAATGTTCTGTAATAGTATTAGTGATTGCAAGAGAAATGTTCTTTCATGTCTTATATTCGCATGTATTCGAGTCATGTATGGTATGAGTAATTGGCAAGAGACCATGTTCTGTTCATGGTATTAGTATTGCAGAGACATGTGCTAGTTCATGGTATCTATAGCAAGAGACAATGTTCTCGCAAAGCAAAGATAAGTCAGGGTATATAGTATTGGCAAGAGACAGGTTCTGTTCATGGTATTAGTATTGGCAAGAGACAATGTTCTGTTCATGGTATTAGTATTGGCAAGAGACAATGTTCTGTTCATGGTATTAGTATTGGCAAGAGACAAATGTTCTGTTCATGGTATTAGTATTGGCAAGAGACAATGTTCTGTTCATGGTATTAGTATTGGCAAGAGACAATGTTCTGTCATGGTATTAGTATTGGCAAGAGACAATGTTCTGTTCATGGTATTAGTATTGGCAAGAGAACAATGTTCTGTTCATGGTATTAGTATTGGCAAGAGACAATGTTCTGTTCATGGTATTAGTATTGGCAAGAGACAATGTTCTGTTCATGGTATAGTATTGGCAAGAGACAATGTTCTGTTCATGGTATTAGTATTGGCAAGAGACAATGTTCTGTTCATGGTATTAGTATTGGCAAGAGACAATGTTCTGTTCATGGTATTAGTATTGGCAAGAGACAATGTTCTGTTCATGGTATTAGTATTGGCAAGAGACAATGTCTGTCAGGTATAGTATTGGCAAGAGACAATGTTCTGTCATGGTATTAGTATTGGCAAGAGACAATGTTCTGTTCATGGTATTAGTATTGGCAAGAGACAATGTTCTGTTCATGGTATTAGTATTGGCAAGAGACAATGTTCTGTTCATGGTATTAGTATTGGCAAGAGACAATGTTCTGTTCATGGTATTAGTATGGCAAGAGACAATGTTCTGTTCATGGTATTAGTATTGGCAAGAGACAATGTCTGTTCATGGTATAGTATGGCAGAGACATGTTCTGTTCATGGTATTAGTATTGGCAAGAGACAATGTTCTGTTCATGGTATAGTATTGGCAAGAGACAATGTTCTGTTCATGGTATTAGTATTGGCAAGAGACAATGTTCTGTTCATGGTATTAGTATTGGCAAGAGACAATGTTTCTGTTCATGGTATTAGTATTGGCAAGAGACAATGTTTCTGTTCATGGTATTAGTATTGGCAAGAGACAATGTTCTGTTCATGGTATTAGTATTGGCAAGAGACAATGTTCTGTTCATGGTATTAGTATTGGCAAGAGACAATGTTCGTCATGGATAGTATGGCAGAGACATGTTCGTTCATGGTATTAGTATTGGCAAGAGACAATGTTCTGTTCATGGTATTAGTATTGGCAAGAGACAATGTTCTGTTCATGGTATTAGTATTGGCAAGAGACAATGTTCTGTTCATGGTATTAGTATTGGCAAGAGACAATGTTCGTCATGGTATTAGTATTGGCAAGAGACAATGTTCTGTTCATGGTATTAGTATTGGCAAGAGACAATGTTTCTGTTCATGGTATTAGTATGGCAAGAGACAATGTCTGTTCATGGTATTAGTATTGGCAAGAGACAATGTTCTGTTCATGGTATAGTATTGGCAAGAGACAATGTTCTGTTCATGGTATTAGTATTGGCAAGAGACAATGTTCTGTTCATGGTATTAGTATTGGCAAGAGACAATGTTCTGTTCATGGTATTAGTATTGGCAAGAGACAAGTTCTGTTCATGGTATTAGTATTGGCAAGAGACAATGTTCTGTTCATGGTATTAGTATTGGCAAGAGACGTCGTCATGGTATAGATGGCAAGAGACAATGTTCTGTTCATGGTATTAGTATTGGCAAGAGACAATGTTCTGTTCATGGTATTAGTATTGGCAAGAGACAATGTTCTGTTCATGGTATTAGTATTGGCAAGAGGACAATGTTCTGTTCATGGTATTAGTATTGGCAAGAGACAATGTTCTGTTCATGGTATTAGTATTGGCAAGAGACAATGTTCTGTTCATGGTATTAGTATTGGCAAGAGACAATGTCTGTTCATGGTATTAGTATTGGCAAGAGACAATGTTCTGTTCATGGTATTAGTATTGGCAAGAGACAATGTTCTGTTCATGGTATTAGTATTGGCAAGAGACAATGTTCTGTCATGGTATTAGTATTGGCAAGAGACAATGTTCTGTTCATGGTATTAGTATGGCAAGAGACATGTTCTGTCATGGTATTAGTATTGGCAAGAGACAATGTTCTGTTCAGTGGTATAGTATTGGCAAGAGACAATGTTCTGTTCATGGTATTAGTATTGGCAAGAGACAATGTTCTGTTCATGGTATTAGTATTGGCAAGAGACAATGTTCTGTTCATGGTATTAGTATTGGCAAGAGACAATGTTCTGTCATGGTATTAGTATTGGCAAGAGACAATGTTCTGTTCATGGTATTAGTATTGGCAAGAGGACAATGTTCTGTTCATGGTATTAGTATTGGCAAGAGACAATGTTCTGTTCATGGTATTAGTATTGGCAAGAGACAATGTTCTGTTCATGGTATTAGTATTGGCAAGAGACAATGTTCTGTTCATGGTATTAGTATTGGCAAGAGACAATGTTCTGTTCATGGTATTAGTATTGGGCAAGAGACAATGTCTGTTCATGGTATTAGTATTGGCAAGAGACAATGCTTTCATGTATAGATGGCAAGTGTTCATGGGTATTAGTATTGGCAAGAGACAATGTTCTGTTCATGGTATTAGTATTGGCAAGAGACAATGTTCTGTCATGGTATTAGTATGGCAAGAGACAATGTTCTGTTCATGGTATTAGTATGGCAGAGACAATGTTCTGTTCATGGTATTAGTATTGGCAAGAGACAATGTTCTGTCATGGTATTAGTATTGGCAAGAGACAATGTTCTGTTCATGGTATTAGTATTGGCAAGAGACAATGTTCTGTTCATGGTATTAGTATTGGCAAGAGACAATGTTCTGTTCATGGTATTAGTATTGGCAAGAGACATGTTCTGTTCATGGTATTAGTATGGCAAGAGACAATGTTCTGTTCATGTATTAGTATTGGCAAGAGACAATGTTCTGTCATGGTATTAGTATTGGCAAGAGACAATGTTCTGTTCATGGTATTAGTATTGGCAAGAGACAATGTTCTGTTCATGGTATTAGTATGGCAAGAGACAATGTTCTGTTCATGGTATTAGTATTGGCAAGAGACAATGTCTGTTCATGGTATAGTATTGGCAAGAGACAATGTTCTGTTCATGGTATTAGTATTGGCAAGAGACAATGTTCTGTTCATGGTATTAGTATTGGCAAGAGACAATGTTCTGTTCATGGTATTAGTATTGGCAAGAGACAGGTTCTGTTCATGGTATTAGTATTGGCAAGAGACAATGTTCTGTTCATGGTATTAGTATTGGCAAGAGACAATGTTCTGTTCATGGTATGTAGTATTGGCAAGAGACAATGTTCTGTTCATGGATTAGTATTGGCAAGAGACAATGTTCTGTTCATGGTATTAGTATGGCAAGAGACAATGTTCTGTTCATGGTATTAGTATTGGCAAGAGACAATGTTCTGTTCATGGTATTAGTATTGGCAAGAGACAATGTTCTGTTCATGGTATTAGTATTGGCAAGAGACAATGTTCTGTTCATGGTATTAGTATTGGCAAGAGACAATGTTCTGTTCATGGTATTAGTATTGGCAAGAGACAATGTTCTGTTCATGGTATTAGTATTGGCAAGAGACAATGTTCTGTTCATGGTATTAGTATTGGCAAGAGACAATGTTCTGTTCATGGTATTAGTATTGGCAAGAGACAATGTTCTGTTCATGGTATTAGTATTGGCAAGAGACAATGTTCTGTTCATGGTATTAGTATTGGCAAGAGACAATGTCTGTTCATGGTATTAGTATTGGCAAGAGACAATGTTCTGTTCATGGTATTAGTATTGGCAAGAGGACAATGTTCTGTTCATGGTATTAGTATTGCAAGAGACAATGTTCTGTTCATGGTATTAGTATTGGCAAGAGACAATGTTCTGTTCATGGTATTAGTATTGGCAAGAGACAATGTTCTGTTCATGGTATTAGTATTGGCAAGAGACAATGTTCTGTTCATGGTATTAGCATTGGCAAGAGACAATGTTCTTGACAAGTTGTCATCTACTGGCTATAGTACATTGCTGTGTAGGACATGTGGGGAGGGGGGAGTAAGGGGAGTTGAATCTGACGAATTAAGGCTGCCTGGTTAGTGCAAGCGACGCGAACTGTTCAGGTTAGGGTTTTCTTTTTGCCCTCGACAGAAAAAAATCCACCCATTACTTAGGATTCGAATCTGGATCTCCGGAAGAACTCAGCATTCTAGCCACTCTGCCAGTCGCTCCTCCATCAAATACTGAATTAAGATTCAACATCATTACACTCGGGATGTTCCCGTGCGTGCTTCGTCTCCCGTTCTAGAAGCCAGCGAAGAGTTGTCTCGCTGATGATTCAGTCTCAGTTTGATTTACAGGTAGGCGTGGTTTGTCCTCTACGCTTTGATCATCGCCCAGACTCAGCTCACTCTCTCCACAACCAGTCTTTCCAGATATGGATACTCTGTTTGTTCAGTTGCACTTTCCACTCGATCCCAGAGAGCCTTCATACCATCACCTTTATCATAAAGCAGCTCTCCACCCGGAGGGAAAAGGGGAGAAAGGGCAGCACCAGTTAATCTCTCAGCCTGTTTATGACCCCCGATGCTAGCCACTCTACCCAGAACATTCCAGTGTCCACTTTCTGAAGCATTTTCCGTGAGTCCGTTACAAGCACAACATGCCTGGATAAGAGTCCGTTACAAACACAACATGCCTGGATAAGAGTCCGTTACAAACACAACATGCCTGGATAAGAGTCCGTTACAAACACAACATGCCTGGATAAGAGTCCGTTACAAACACAACATGCCTGGATAAGAGTCCGTTACAAACACAACATGCCTGGATAAGAGTCCGTTACAAGCACAACATGCCTGGATAAGAGTCCGTTACAAACACAACATGCCTGGATAAGAGTCCGTTACAAACACAACATGCCTGGATGTGCAGTCCGTTACAAGCACAACATGCCTGGATAAGAGTCCGTTACAAACACAACATGCCTGGATAAGAGTCCGTTACAAACACAACATGCCTGGATAAGAGTCCGTTACAAACACAACATGCCTGGATGTGCAGTCCGTTACAAACACAACATGCCTGGATGTGCAGTCCGTTACAAACACAACATGCCTGGATGTGCAGTCCGTTACAAACACAACATGCCTGGATGTGCAGTCCGTTACAAACACAACATGCCTGAGTGCAGTCCTCCAGAAAGATAGAAGAACCATCACATCAGTGTGTAAATCGTGACCAAGATTAGAAAAATAGGGGAAACAAGATATTTGCATATCCTTTATAGGACATAGCCAGTCAACTCCCTGCATTTTTTGGCTGTTTGTTTATTCTGGGAAGTTTACGTTCAGTAGTTTAGCATTGCTTTATGAACGACCTGCCACCCATACCTTTTATTTAAAAAAAACCAACGCACCGCTGTCTGCTGCCAAATCGCATGCAACTGTGTTTCGAGAGCGGTATGTGAGATTATGACCTGCGTCTGTAACCCTTCGCCGCCGAGCCGGCAGAAGAGGAGAACTGATTAGAAACAAGCCTACAATATTTAATATTTATATTTCTCTGTAAGTTGTGTGAAGAAAACTTACAGGAAAAGAACCTGGTCACTTTATGTCGACAAAACACATTTCAAGGACTATATCCATCCACTTTTAACCCATGCAGAACCTGGTAGGACTGGAGTTCAGCAAGCCCAGTTACATCGTCAAGGAGGGCTCGGGCTTCTGCCCAGCTGGTCATCAACAGAGTTAACGGGGCAGACGGTGAGGTGAAGGTCAGCTGGAAGACGCAGGATCTCTCGGCCAGGACTGGACAAGACTACGTAGGAGGGTGAGGGTACAGTGGTCTTCAAACACGGAGAGACCAGCAAGATCATCTCTATAGAAATACTTGGCATTAGTGTGAGTATCTTTATATGTTGTCAACATTTTATGTATCAAAACAATGTTTTCCCGTAGTGAATTTGAATAACGAAGACACAAACAATAGATTGCAATGATTTATTGCCTGGCATATTTCGCTGCATCTCGTCAGGTACATACTGCAGAAATCACACAACTTACGTGAATTAACTAGATAAATCCTTCAAGTTAAAATAACACATATTCGCACAGTAACTGTCAATTATCTACACGGTAATTTTAAGCTGGCTAACATGTCTTTCTGTTTGCACAATTCTGGCTTGCGTTGATAGATCATAATTGCTTCTGCAAATTTTAACACAGCTAGTATTTTGTGTGTTAAACAACACGCGAAAGGCAGTGTCTCTTGTCAACCACATGCCGCTCTCGACAATGTTGCCTACCAATTGAAGACGCCGGGAGCTTCCGGTCGTGTCGGCCCCACGAGGCTAGCATCTCCTGTGTGTTGTATCTTGTTGACCCATTGAGAGTATGTGTTCTGACACTCGTTTGTTAAGCTGTCTCTCTGTTCTACCAATGTAGAAGGCCTGGCATCTACATGTGAATTGGTAAATACAATTGTTTGTGGCGTACAGAGGAACTGGCTCTTTGACTGCTGGTGTAGGAATCCGGTGCGGTTTTTATATCTAATGACTGGAGTTGCAGCACAGAATGTTCGGCCTACTGCTGTAGTAAGCCTGTCTTGTAGACGTTGCATTACGTCATCCCCTCGAAAGGTTAGCTGGGTGAATACCGTTGAGTTTAGGGACTGTAGTTAGTCTGGTTTTGGTTTGGGCTGTTGGCAGTGGAGCTTTATAAATCCTGTGGAGTACCCATTCAGGTTTTAAGACATTCTTCAGAGTTTCAAATTCCTCTGTCAGTGTGTCCTGGGTGCATATCTTTCTAGCACGGTCAAACAGGGTCCGTACTAAGCTCCGTTTGTACTGGACAGGTGTGAAGCTCTGAAAATTTAGGTATTGGCCAGTCCGATGTTCCTTTGCGATACACCGATCTTTGAATTGTGCCGTCTGCTCTACGTCTCATTAGAATATCTAGGAACGGTAACGCTTCGTTGTGTTCGTGTTCCATAGATAGAGAGATGTTTTTATGCGTCTTGTTCATTGTGGCCTGGAAACGATGTTGCTTGTAGCTCGTCTGTGGTGATAATTGTAATATCGTCCACATAACGACGGTAAAAGGCCAAGTTGTTGATGTCTGAGGATCTCTTTTCTTCTAAATGTGCCATTGATGTCCGCTAGAATAGGACCAAGAGGACTCCCCATGGCCACTCCGTCAATTGGCGGTATGACTTATTAGAAAATTGAATTGTATGTTGGCGGTACATAGTAGTAGTAGACTCTCTCAGAATAGGTGTTGGTATGCCTAATGTTAGTTGTTTGTCTTCAATGCGTTCCCTTATTATTTCACTGTCTCCTCTAATGGACGTTAGTTTTATGTATTGCCATAACTCTTAAAACTATCGCTGAGCTGCCGGACCCGTGGTTGCGTGTTCGAATCCCCATATTGGCGGACAGGTTTTACTTGACCTGGGATTCTAGTTTGATGCGTGACCAATGTCCAGGTGTGGGAATTGTGTTATCCGGGCTCAGGTGTCCTAAACCAGGTGACCTGTGGCAGGTGTTGTGTTAAGATGTCAACAAGAAAGCAGGTGTGCTAAACTATATGATCAGAATACACAGGTGGTTAAAGACTTGGTCTTTGCCCAGTTGTTTTTAAGATGTTTCCAATACATTATATTCTTGGCATCTGTAAAGGAGGTAGTTTGCCATTGCTTTCCTTCCTAGCAGTGACCATACATGTCTATGACCGTAGCCATTGTCTCCCAAAAAGGAGATCCTCTGCCTACCGTCATGAAGCTGGAGACCATAACCTACAACTATGTGTTGGCTGCTCTTCAACTTCATCACTTCTGCACCCATGGCTTCACCTAACCCTGATCGGGGGGGCTAAACGGGCACTCCACCTTGTCCAAGGGTGTCCCGTTGGCTAACCGAGGGAAGAGGGCACCTTACCTCTCTTTTAATAGAGAATAACCATAGCCCGCCACCCAAGTCATTAGATGTAGACAGTCACACATTGTGGTGCATGTTATGAGAAGAAATGAATTGGAGGAACTTGGTGACCAACTGGCAAGATCGAAGGGAAGAGACCCAACGGGAAGCCGAGCAAGTAAATACCTGGATGGCTCTGGCCACGTGGCATGGTCTAGACAGAAACACGAGCTGATCCATGACTGTGGTGATCGAGTGAGATGGCAAAACATGACGCCACGCTTATCGGCATGGCACATGATGGATGGATTGTTTAAGATGTGACTAGATAACACACACACACACACATAAACGCGCACACACACGCAAACATACCATACACCGTCCGTCATATAAATAATTCAACACGTGAATCCAAAAACACCAACAACAACAACAACAACAACAACAACAACAACAACGGGATGTAGAATCGGCACTGAATTAGAATAAGCTTTACTAGAACACGATCACATGTACGAAAAGGACGTTGCGGCTAGAATCTTCATCAGTACATAAACAACAAATTTGTTGTTGTTGTTTATCCATCAAGAATGATGATGACCATTCATTTCATCCAATGGAGTTTAACAACAAATACACACATATACAACAGCATGAAACAGCTCTACATTAAATATATATATATATACTATATATATATATATATATATATATATATATATATATATATATATATAATATATATATATATATATATATATTATATATATATATATATATACTATATATATATATATACTATTCATTTCATTGGCACCTTGCCGTCTTGACAGACGATAGTTTGTGCTTTAAAAAGGCATAAACTTTTTAACTATGGCGGTAGCGAGTGTGACTGATAAGGCCAATTCGCGCTGTAAATGTCCGTTCACAGTGGGTGCATGTGAACACGTGGTCATTTCCACCATCATGCACCATCTTACGTCCTCAAACGCTTGGTGTGTGACTTATCTGCAATAATTTTCTCTTTGTCTTATTCATTTCTGATGTTTGCCCTCCATGCAACACGTTCAGCGGCGACTTCCTCCCATTGTGCATATATATATATATATATATAATATATATATATATCTAATATATTATATATATATAATATATATATATATATAGTAATATATATATATATATATGCTATCAACGTTACTCGTCTCTTTCCCTGGTTATGGACTTGAACATGGGTAGCTCAAGGCCTCATGTGGAGGTGATGGGCTTGACAGCTGGGTAGCTCAAGGCCTCGTGTGGGGGTGGTAGTCTCGACAGTTGGGTAACTCAAGGCTCATGTGGGGGGAATCACTCGACAGTTGGGTAGCTCAAGGCCTCATGTGGGGGTGATACACCTCGACAGTTGGGTAGCTCAAGGCTTTGTGTGGAGGTGATGGAAATTAGTCAAGGTTCATACTAACTAATTATGTGACCTGAATGCGCGTGTGGTAAAGATGCGACGCGTGTCCAGGTGTGTTAAAAGTGGTGACCATAACTCTTTATCTCTGTCTGTCTGTCTGTCTGTCTCTCTTTCTCTCTCTCTCTCTCTCCTCTCTCTCTCTCTCTCTCTCTCTCTCTCTCTCTCTCTGCCTTTCTCTTTGTTTCTCTCTCTTTGTCTTTCCCTGTCTCTATCTTTGTCTTACTCTCTCTCTCTCTCTTTGTCGCTCTCTTTTTGTCTCTGTGTCTCTCTTTGTCTCTGTCTGTCTCACTCCCCCATGCCGTCTGGAATTGTCGAAATCATATCAGATAAACTCCGAACCGAAAACGCATACATCGATAGCATTAGACTCAAGTATCGCCTCCACCCCAGACACACTGAAGCCAATCAATACTTACTGACAGCTAAATCCACTCTTTTCACGTTCTCAGGGACATTCCCTACGTCGTCCATTATCTTTGTCTTAGAAAAAAGAGCCACAACGAAAGGCCATGGACACCTCCTAACATATCCATAGCTACACGTTTCACACACCAACAATTGTGGACACTTGATCATTATTACAGGCATGGCGCCATTTAATAAAGATCGTTCTTTCACGTCAATATTGGCAATTTGTAGGCCATACGGCTGATTCCAGAGAGTTCTGTGTCTGTAAAATTAGGAGCGAATATTGAATAGGTTGCTGTGATGTCAACACCCATTAGTGCCAGTATATCTGCAATCATTTTAATTGATAGATGAGATGGGAATGGACGTTACACTCAAGGATAACAAACAGATCATCATCATGTGCCATGCGGTAAGCGTGGGGGGTCATGTTTTGCCATCTCACTTGATCACCAGAGTTCGTGGATCTAGCTTAATGTTCTTGTCTCGACCATACACATGGCCAAGCCATCGAGGTATTTACTTCTCTGTCCTCCTATTGTTCCCTTCCCCTCGATCTTGCCAGTTGAAACCGAGTTCCCCAATTCATTTTTTTTCTCATAACGTGACCAAAAAAACTGACTGTCTACGTCTAATTTCTCTAATCAGTTTACGATCTTCATTTGTTTCCTGTAGTACTTGGTCATTGGTTTTTCTGTCTGTCGATGGTATTCTTTGCATTCTCCTCATAAACCATATTTCCACAACCATCAGATGTTTTTCAGCTTGTTTGCTGATTGTCCACGCTTCACATCCATTCAAAAGTACAGGTTCTATGTAGCACTTTAACATTGTTTTATCTTGTTGCTTGCTTGCTTGCTTGTGTTCGTTGGCTTGAGCTCCAACGCGAAGTCCTATATGTCGGATGAAGGCATCCTGTTGTCCAACATCAGTGTGATGTCATACAGGACCTGAGGTTTTGCTGTGAGTATCCGTTGTCCCATGTCTGGCTTATTGGTGTGCAGACTGGTGGTTCCTCGCCGTACAGGCAGACACTCTCCGACTTCGGAGGAATCGGCGATCCTACTGACTTTAGCCAGGACCCCGAAGGGACCTGTTGCCCAGGACGCTCGACGAGGACGCGTCAATAGGTCTTGGCCAGTATATAACCCGGCCCTGGTGCCTTGGAAACACCTCTGCGTCCCTTATCTTGTTGCAAATGACATCATTTTTGTGGTCAGTATTGTTTTCCATCTTGCAAAAGGCTAACTTCGCCTTGGCGATTCTTGTTCTAATCTCTTCAAGAGATCTCCCATCAGATGTTATGACTGTTCCGAGATAATTGTACCGATTGACTTGTTTAAGAATATTTAAACAGTTACGATAAAGGCAATTTTACACTTTTTAAAGCGAAATAGGTGTATGGTGTTGAACCCATGATTTATAGAACAATCCAAACTTGGTGCATGATGTGGGTAGTGCCACCCCGGCCGCCTTCCATGATTTATAGAACAATCCAAACTTGGTGCATGGTGTGGGTAGTGCCACCCCGGCCGCCTTCCATGATTATAGAACAATCCAAACTTGGTGCGTGATGTGGGTAGTGCCACCCCGGCCGCCTTCCATGATTTATAGAACAATCCAAACTTGGTGCGTGATGTGGGTAGTGCCACCCGGCCGCCTTCCATGATTTATAGAACAATCCAAACTTGGTGCGTGATGTGGGCTAGTGCCACCAGGGCCGCCTTTGCTTCTAAGACTTTTCCTGAGATGTGTGGGTTTATTGTGGCATTATAATGTATTGAAACCCTCGTGGCGCAGTGGTTAGAACAGTGTCTGTCCTCCTGGTGGTTCTAGGGTCAAATATCCTTCCCCCCCCCCCCCCCCCCCCCCCCAAGCAGTTTTTTTTTCTGACCTAGTGACCCCTGAATACCAGAACACGTGTTTTGGAGATGACACCTGCGGAATAGCTTAGCGGTTGACATGTCCGCCTCCGGTTGGTACAGACCTGGTTCTATACACCATTTTGACACTGTGGACTTTTATATAGAACAAAGAAAGGCTGATACTTCACATGGTCCTGGGGTAGTGGACGGACGTCTTCTCTTTCATATTATCATTTTGTATGCCACTTTATTTTATCATGTATAATATAACATTACTGTAATGTGAGTGAGAGAGTTAGTGAGTGGGAGAGAGAGAGAGAGAGAGAGAGAGAGAGAGAGAGAGAGAGAGAGAGAGAGAGAGAGAGAGAGAGAGAGAGAGAGAGAGAGAGAGAGAGAGAGAGAGAGTGAGATAGAGAAAAGAGAGAGAGAGGAGAGAGTTTAATTGCATCACTAATGTTACGCTACATAATGTATATGTACAATTTTTTCTCCATTTCTTACAATTTTTTGCGAGAATGCTCACGACAATCGTCAGTGTCTCAACTGTGTGTAAAGTGTGGGAGTTTGTTCTTATTAGTTTCAGTGATCATGTGAGGCATCATGTATGTGTCTAGATTTGAGGATATGTGTGTGGGTGTGTATGTGAGGGATGTGTGTGTGTGGGGTGTGGGGAATGTATGTGTGACGGGTTGTGTGTGGGTTGATGGCTGATGTTTGGATGGGTGAAGGGATGTGTGGTCGGTGGAGGATGTATGTGTGTGTGTGTGAGGGATGTGTGTGTGTGAGTGGGAATATTTGGGAGGATGGTTGGAAGTATGTGGGTGTTGGTGGGTTGGGGTGTGGGTAGGGAGGGTGAATGTGTGTGTGGGAGATGTGTGTGGGTTGGAGGATGGGTGTGTGATGGGTGTGGGGATGAGTATGGGGGTGTGTCTGTGAATGGGATATGTCTGTGTGGGTGGGAGTGAGTGTGTGTGGATGGGGTAATTGTGAGTGGGTGGAGGATGTATGTGTGAGTGGTGAGGAGGTTTGTAGGTTGGGAGGTGTGGGATTGGTCGGGAGATGTGTATGTGTGTGGGTGAGAGATGTGTGGGCGGTGATGTGTATGCGGAATGTATGTGGGGGGATGAGTGTGTGGTGGAATGTGTTTATGGGTGGGGTATTGTGTGGGAGGGGAGATGTGTGAGGGGCGGGGAATTGTGGGATGTGCAGGTGGATGAAGGATATATGTGAGAATGGGGGATGTGTGTTTTGGCTGGGTGGTTGGGGTGTGTGTGTGCGGGAAGGTAGATGAGAGATACATGTGTTGATGGGTTGGTGGGTGATGTGTGGGTTTGAGTTGTTGATGGATGAGCACGTGAGTGGGTGGATGTGTGCGAGAGATGAGCGTATGGCTGGGGGATGTGTGTGTACGTGGGAAATTGTGTGTGAGCAGCGGATGTGTGTGGGTGGAGTATATGTGGGTGCTGGGTGTGTCTTTTTGGATGAGAAATGTGTTTGTGGGTGGGTGGGGATGTGTGTATGGGTGTGGGGATGTGAGAGTGTATGGGTGGTGAGATGTGTAGTTAAGGGATGTGTGATTGGGGAATGGAGATCGGGGGGGGGGGGCTGGTTGGCGAGTGGGTGGGTGGAGGATGTGTGGGAGGTTGAGTGTGTGTGGTGTTGGGGGTGGGTGGGGATGTGTGGGTGGGGGAGATTGTGTGGGTGGGTGATGTGTGTAAGTGGGGGATGTGTGGGTGGGTGCGGGTTTTGTGTGTGGGTAGGGGCGGGATATGTGAGTTGGCGAGAATATGTGTGTGTGGGTGTTGGATATGTGGTTGGGGGATGTGTGTTTGGCTGAGTGGTTTGGGGTGTGTGGGTGGGTGGTGGAGGATATGTGGGTGGGTGCGTGTTGGTAGGTTATGGGATGGGGTGGAGGATGTGTGCATGTGGGTGGGGAAATGTGTGAAGGTAGGGGTTGTATGAGTGGGTGATGGATGGGTGGATGCATGAATGTGTGCCTGGGTTCGTGTGTGGGTGGGTGGGTGTGTGTGGGGGATGTGTGGTGGGTAAGAGATGTGTGTGTGTGGGTGGGGAGATGGTGTATGTAGGGGTGCGTGTGGGATGTGTGGATGAGGGATGGGTGGATGGATGGGGGCATGTATGTGCCTGTGGGTATGTGTATGGTTTGGTGGTGGATGTGTGTGTGGGAGACACGCGTATGGATAGGGGATGGGTGTGTGGGTGGGTGGGGGATTTTCCTCATAAGATTGTACATGCATTGTTTATGTTTACAACATCCATCTGACAATGTGTCCCCCCCCCCCCCTATGTAAATGCACTATGCACTGATGAACGAAAGATGAATGATTGGAAGGGCCGAATGTAAGACGGGCCTGCGTGCCCAATTTATTACCCTTTGAAAATAAAGTTCGTTCATTCGTTCGTTCGTTCTTCTCGGACAAGTCCCCCACAATTGGAGCATCCCTGTGCACGCTCTCACGATAAAAAGACTTCTGATAGTTGGAATACGAACAAAAGAGAAAAAAGACAAACCGAGTAGACCTCGCCTAGCCAAAATTTCAAAATTGGAAACCCTACCGACAAACATAATAATTAAGGCATGTGTGATTGTCAATTAGATAGATTTAGAGCCTCGTCGGTAACATGGAGTTGTGTACTGTGTTTAACTGCTCACTGTGTGATCGATAGGAGGAGCCAGGACGGCTTATGGAATTATTCGTGTGTATTGCAAATAAGCCGTGACAAACGTTAACTAACTAATCCGGAGTGTGATAGTGATGATTTTGACCCCCTTCCCCACACCCAGATCTACTTACTGTACCACTGAGCCCGTCTTTGTGTTCCCGGAACCCGTCAGGGAGGCAGAGAATCGTAACACTGTGACCTCTCATTCAGGTTTCTAGGTATGTGTCTTGGCACTGGCTTCTCATCTCGTAAAAAGTTTAGCTGCAAAATCTTCATGAGAGTTAAACATGTGATTTTCTATCTGCGATACCTACATAAGAGTTAATCATGTGATTCTGTGATGCATACATGAGAGTTTGCCAACGCCTGTCTCTCTGTCTATCGTCTGTCTGGTTGCCTTCCTACCAGCCAACCAGATAGACAGAAAGACAGACAGACATGCAAACGAAAGGACCGACAGATTGACGGACAGGCAGACATACGGATAGACACACAAGAAGACATTAGACAGACCGACTGAGAGAGAGAGAGAGAGAGAGAGAGAGAGAGAGAGAGAGAGAGAGAGAGACAGAGAGAGAGAGAGAAGGGGGCAGAAGGTTAGTCGGACAGACAGACAGACGGATAGACAGGCAGAGAGACGGACAGATGTATAAAAGACAGATACACGGACAGACAGTGGGGACAGACGGATAGACGAAAGGAGGGTCAGACATATAAAGACGAATAGAGGAACATACGGATATACAGATAGACAAACCGATAGACGGACGGAAAGAAATACGACCAGACAGAAAGACGGACAAAGAGAGGGGCAAACAGATAGACGGTAGGACGGACGGTCAGATAGACAGAGGGATACACAGATACGTGAATGACGAAACTAGAGAAACCTTTGAGCTGTGAACACAATAACCATGTTTGCGTCAAAGGCTGGCTCCGACAACACCGATCACTTGATCCTGCCAGATCGATACAGTTTCAATCATCTCCAGAGAGATCGGTTGCAGGTTAGACTTCATCATAAAACAATGTTATTGTTGTCAGCGTGGCTTTGTTGGCATTCAAGTGGTGACTAGCATGCTTCTGCTGGCCCCATTGTTGGTTCTCATGTTTGGATTAGCATGTTTCTCCAGCTATTGTTGGTGTCCATGTTATGATTAGCATGTTTCTCGAGCTATTGTTGGTGTCCATGTTATGACTAGTATGCTGCTTGGCCCTATTGTTGGTGTCCAGATAACTATTACTCTTCGTGACCGATTGTTGGTGACCTTGTGATAATCAATATGTTTCGGGATTCATTGTTCGTAATATCACTAATATTATACAGTAAGTAAGTAAGTTAGCTAGTTAGTCGTCAGATTACCCTCACTGCACACTGAACCATTCAATCAATAAGTATACAGATCCCCTCTCGATTATCTCCTTCATAATTTGAGGGAAAGTAAACCCACATGCAAAATTCAGTTCCTTATAACTTTAAACAGGGTGCAAGGACTACGCTTGTGTTTAAGCGAGCAAAAAAAAAAAAAAGACAGACAGAAAATCCTTTGCTGACGAGACCAGTTCTGTGTGTCGACTATTCTTCTTTAGTCCCCTACACAGCACTCTTGTCTGACTTCACTCCTTAACCTGACGTTTTTACGGTCTTCTGAATTACTTACTACCTTCTTTAGGGATGCCTGGGAAATTATGTTTTGTCAATTCATAGAGAATCAGTGAAACGACGTAAATCAGACCCTCGCCCGGTAGGTAGTCTCACAGTCTGGTCAAGGTTACAGATCAACGGTCATCGGTTGTTTCGCTTAATCGTCCTGCCTGTCTGAGAGTATGCAATATATCACCCAAGTTCATTGCTCCCCAGCAGGCCTACCCTTACCACTAACATTGTTCACAGAACATGGTTGTGTTGTCATAAACAATACTCACAATAAATGTTTGCAACTTTCTAAAGTATTCATATTCAAATTGCCTTCAGTATATGTTACTCATAAATAACAAAACACCAAACTGTTTAAATATTCCAGAACAATAAAGAAAACACACATTAGCAAGCTCTTTAAAGCGATACGAGTTTATACAAACAGACTGTTTTACCCGGTTAAGCAAGAAATCAACAGACAAATTAATTTACAACCTGGAATAACAATCAAATTGCTGTGACAGCCTGGCATAATGATATAACAGCCTTTGAGGCTAATATTGTCCGGTTACCTTATCGGCCACATATGATAATATCGCAGCCTCGTTTGTTATGATTTATGGTAGTCCATGTGGATGGGGTTAGTTGGTAATTTCATGGCGGGGTGTGTTGCCAGAAGTTCGTGTGTTGGTTTATAGACGGCAGTCCATCGTTGTTCTCTAGGTTGTTCATTTATGTCGACTAGATTGTCACTAAATGTCCACTAGATTGTCAAAAGAGGTCCACTGGATTGTCAACAGATGTCCACTAGATTGTCAACAGATGTCCACTAGATTGTCAACAGATGTCCACTAGATTGTCAACAAATGTCCACTAGATTGTCAACAGATGTCCACTAGATTGTCAACAGATGTCCACTAGATTGTCAACAGATGTCCACTAGATTGTCAACAAATGTCCACTAGATTGTCAACAGATGTCCACTAGATTGTCAATAGATGTCCACTAGATTGTCAACAGATGTCCACTAGATTGTCAACAAATGTCCACTAGATTGTCAACAGATGTCCACTAGATTGTCAATAGATGTCCACTAGATTGTCAACAGATGTCCACTAGATTGTCAACAGATGTCCACTAGATTGTCAATAGATGTCCACTAGATTGTCAACAGATGTCCACTAGATTGTCAACAGATGTCCACTAGATTGTCAGTAGATGTCCACTAGATTGTCAATAGATGTCCACTAGATTGTCAATAGATGTCCACTAGATTGTCAACAGATGTCCACTAGATTGTCCGCTAGATTGTCCATCA
>JACEFZ010018321.1:17500-125000 GCA_014155875.1 Cepaea nemoralis | reverse complement strand
CAATAAATTATTGTCCTAGAGAAACCACCAGACTCCGTCCACAAAACTCCGTCAGTCTGCAGACACCTCTTTCTCACTCTCACTCACCCCTAGATCATGCCCCTCTCACTCTTCCCCAACACAACATACTCAACAACTCTAGCTTTAACAAATAAATACAAAATAATTTATTAAAGCAAAGAGTATGTGTGTGAGAAGTGTGTGTGTGTACTGTGTAGAATGTGTGTCGAATATTCTAGTGTGTATGTAGATTCAGAGCAGCAGATCAGGAGCCAAGTCAGATGATCATCATAGCAAGGGTACACCACAGCATGATAGCTTAGTACGTGAACACCTCACCCATTGATGCGTCTCTTCTTCCAGACGTTGACTTTCTCCGGGATCCACTGGGTCGACTAGATGCATGATCCTCCGAAAATAGTTATTGTATAACCTTAATCATGGATCTGTCACTCACTGTAAAGACTAAGGTCCCTATAACTCAGATAAGTACGGATCTCTGTACCGTGAAAACTAGGTTTCAATGTCACAGGTCTCACATTTGTTCTAATCCATGTTCATAGATTGTCACACACAAACGGTTCTAAAGTACTTCTTCACTGTACTAAATTATTCCACGAGAACTTCATGTTCAATGTTCTTTCTCTATCACTAGTGTTCAGTGGTATGTGGTGAAGAAACGAGTATCACCCAACCTGGGTGAATCCCTATTGTAAATGAATCGTTTATAATGTTTTGCTCAACTGAGCCAGTTTCGTATGGACCCTCTGGATCCTAGGCCTAGCATAAACAGTGCTGATTGTACTTTCTTCTGGGTATTTATTCATCTTATAAAATAAAGTGAATGTTCATTTGTATGTTCTTCTTAATGAGAGTTGACCTCCATCAAACCCAGTGTAGAGCTTCCTCATAGACGTAGGGGAACCTGTCAGAGAAAGAGACCACATCTGGTGAAGGCCGCCTGATACTAATCCCTACTAGCTGAATGTAGGCCTACTGCCTTGCTCAGAGATTTATCAGTGAACTAAACTCTGTCATAGGATCAGAGTGGCTCATTCACTTCAATCTGAATCAGGTTATGACAAGGAAAGACCAATAAACAGAGTGCAGAACCCCAGTGGGCACCCCACTGAAAGATCCCACTATTGGACACTTCCCCCATCTCCCAACCCATTCTTAAATCTCTCCCAATATCACCCCACTTCACGCTTCTCACTAGCAGAGCTAATTCTCACTTCACTACTCTATTCTCAACTAACAGAGCTAATCATCACTTCACTACTCTAGCTAGTTTTACCAAGGCTACTGCTTATATTAATTAGCTAATTATACTATCTATTATACCTTAGGCAACACCGCATTCTCCTGATGCACATCTACATTTTGCCATAACAGACACGTGTAAATTAAATCTAATTAATCCCGAACACGGTAGATGTCTTAAAATCCAAACAGCAGTGACAAAGCACGTCAGCTCTAGTCAACGTTTTCTTCAACACTAACTGTACACAAGTCTTGTTTTTGTCACAAAGAGCCGGATGTTCCAGTGAAGTCTTTGATGTCAACACATCAGATGTTCCAAGGGCAGACTATCCATTTCCAGAAATCGTATCTCCCTTTTGTTTAATCAATGTCACCAGTTGTCTCCCTCTGTTTGACAACCAAAACAAAGCCGCGTGTCACAACCACATGGTCCTACAATTTCCTGACTGTGGGGAACTTCAAAGGACGGTGTCCACTGATTGATCTCACCGACCACTCGTAGTAAACAACTGCAGCTGTGAATCAGACTGTCTTGTATTTTCTGATCATCTGATTGTTAATCCACAGTGATTTCACGACATAGGCCCCCTCTTAAGAGAGTAGTCCATCTCACTCTTTCTCCACTGTGAGTTCAATCCAGATGATTCATTCCTCTTCTTCAGGAGCTGGGTGTCTTGACAAGAAGTCCGCTCCAACATTTTCCTTCCCAGGGATATACTCCACTGTGAAATTGTAGGGTTGAAGTAACAACGACCACCGCATCAAACGGGCGTTGAGCTTCTGAGAAGTAGCCAGGAACATCAGGGGCTGATGATCCGACTGGACCCGAAACTGAACTCCATACAAATAGGGCTGGAATTTTTGCACGGCCCATACGAGAGACAAGCACTTCTCTCTCGACGGTCGAATAATTCCTCTCAGCCTGGAGAAGTTTCTTGCTTGCGTATGCCACAGGTTTCAAAACCGAAGCATCGTCTTTTCCTTCCTGTAACAAAGCTGCCCCAATCCCAATCCCACTCGCATCCGTTCTCAACACAAATGGTTTGGAAAGGTCAGGGACCTGTAACACAGGTTTGCTGATCAAGGCCTCCTTCAACTGACTATAGGCAGTCTCGCATTCTGGTGTCCAAACGATTTGGTCCGGGAATCCTTTTTTCAAGGTTTCCGTCAATGGAGCTCCCATTTCAGTAAAATGTGGGATAAATTTTTTGGTAAAACCCACATAACGAGAGAAAAGATCTCACATCCTTCTTCGATTTTGGCCTTGGTGCACTTCTGATTTTTTCTAGGTTCTTTTCCTCTGGGACAATTTGTCCTGGAGTGATGGTGTGACCCAGAAATTCCAGAGTCTGGTAACCAATCATGCATTTAGTTGGACGAGCGGTAAGCCCTGCTTCCCTTGAGTCTATTAAACACTCTCTCCAAGGATTGCAAGTGGTCATCCAAGCTGTCACTGGAAATCAGAATATCATCCATGAATGATACAATGGACGGATCCTGTAAGGGATCTAACAAGGTCCTCATCATGCGAGTAAACACACTAGGTGCATTGCTGAGTCCAAAGGGCATGACCTTGAATTCGTAGTGTCCACTGGGTGTACTGAAGGCCAGCAGTGGTCGAATCTCCGGTTTGACAGGTATCTGATAGTACCCGCGACTCAGATCCACCTTTGAAAGTACCGAGCCTTATGGAGCCTAGCGAATAACTGCGCTGGATTCGGCAAAGGTTCCACCTGAAATTGTGTATGACTGTTCAGAAGTCGGTAGTCTATACACAACCGGTGTTCTCCACTAGGTTTGCGTAACAAAACTACCCCCGCATTGTATGGGGATGTGGATGGCGCAATCACGTCATCCTCCAGCAGTTTCTGTATTTCCTCCTCCAGGGCCTTTTCTTTAGAGAATGGCACTGGGTAAACCTTTTGGCGAACAGGCTCTTGGGTGGTCAACGTCATCTCGAACTCCACCAACCTCGTTCGTCCTGGTTTATCAGTCAGTATCTCCTGATGAGACTCGAGAACCTGGGTTATCCTTTCCCTCTCCTGGGAAGTCAGATCAGGGTTCACTTGCACATCCCTATAGGTTTCCTGGTGTACCAAGGGATATTCCCTGCCCTCGTTGGTTCCCACTTCAGTCTCCACTGCAACTGCCATTGCCATGAGGTGAGCTGCTTTGTCTCCGGGTCTCTCCTCGTATTTCCGCAGGAGATTGATATGGAAAATCTTCGACTTTCCCCGGATCCGGATCTGATAGTTGGTTCTGGATATCACCCTTTCCACGGGAAATGGTCCTTGCCAACCTATCTCCAGTTTGTTGTTTCCCGTTGGGAGTAGCAACAAGACTTTGTCTCCCACCTCTAGAGATCTGTCTTTAGACCTACGGTTGTAGTAAGCCGCATGTCTTTTTCTGGCCTTTTTCAAGTTTTGATTCGCCAGAGTCCATCCCTTGTGAAGTTTTTCTTTCAGTTCCTCCACATATTTGTAAGAAGAGATCACTTCTTCTGACGTCCCCTCTTCAGTCCAACTCCTCAACATGGCTTCCAACGGTCCCTTGATTGGACGACCAAACAGCAACGTAGCGGGTGGTAGTCCTGTTGAGCCATGAGGAACTTCCCGATATGCAAAATGTGCTGTTGGGATATATTCATCCCACCTATCAGGTTTTTCCTGTGCCAGTTTCCTGAGCATTGTCATCAACGTGCCGTTGAAACGCTCTACGTGTCCATTGGCTTGAGGATGGTAAGGGCTGGTATGTATGTGGTTAGAGTGGAACACCCTAAATACTTCTTCCATGAGTTTTCCACAAAGCTGGGACCCATTGTCCGTCAGAATTTGATCCGGAAAGCCTAATCTGGTAAAGGACTGCATCAGTGCGCCCACCACTCGTTTCGAGTCAATCGTGGTCAACGGTATGGCTTCACCTCACATTGTACAGCAATCCACTATTGTGAGAATATACATGTTCCTCTTCCTAGTATGGTTACAATTTCCTGACTGGTGGGAAACTTTCAAAGGACGGTGTATCGATTGATCTCACCGACCCCCCTAGTAAACAACTGCAGCTGTTACTCTGACTGTCCTTGGTATTTTTGACATCTGATTGTAAACTTGGAGTGATTTCACGACACCATTCTCCTAACATGTCCTATCCATCTAAGTCTACGAAGACTGAGCATGGAATAAACCGTCACACAACCTGATCTTTCCAATACTTCAGTATTTGTGATTTTGTCTTGTCACTTAAAACCAAGAATTCTTCGCAGACACCGCATATGAAAGCTGTTTAAACGTTTCTCTTGGTGTGAGTAAGTTGTCCAGGTTTCACTGCCTTAAAGAAGAGTACTAAGGACACAGGTTTGATAGACAAGGACTTTTGTTTTGGCAGTAAGCTTCCTGTTCTTCCAGACTCTTTTTCTTAACCTGTTCATTGTTGTTGCTGCCTTACCAATCCGGATGTTGATTTCCTGATCTAGTGATAATTTGCTATTTACCACTGATCCTAGATATGTAAAATGGTCTACCATCTCTAGTTCGGCGTCATCAATAAATATTGATGGTACCCCATGTGCACATTGTGACATAATCTGTGTCTTCTTTTTGCTAATTGTTAAACCAAATTCAGAACAAGCATTGGAGAATGCAGATAGTAGACGTTGTAATTCTTCCTCAGTGTGGGTCGTAACTGCAGCATCGTCTGCAAAAAAGCAACTCTCTGATCAGTACCCTCGTAATGTTGGTCTTGGCCTTCAATCTGTGAGCATTGTAAAGGCCGCCATCTGATTGTGAGTGAATGTATATACCACCATCCTGATCACGAAAGGCATATTTCAGTAGAAGTGAAAAGTATATTCCAAAGAGGGCGGGAGCTAGTACACAACCTTGCTT
Source organism: Cepaea nemoralis (assembly GCA_014155875.1). Taxonomy (NCBI): domain Eukaryota; kingdom Metazoa; phylum Mollusca; class Gastropoda; order Stylommatophora; family Helicidae; genus Cepaea; species Cepaea nemoralis. The sequence goes on along the minus strand of JACEFZ010018321.1, from coordinate 119,853 downwards.
AACTCCACTCTTGATTTCAAACTCTTCAGAAGTTGCACCATCAAAATTGATTACACCCTTCATGCTTGTGTGGAATGATTCCACAATGGACAGATTAGTTGATGGGCAGCCAATCTTCTTTATTGCGTTGAACAGACCCTCACGACTGACCAAATCAAATGCCTTTGTGAGGTCGATGAAGGCAATAAACAGTGGTTGATTCTGTTCACGGCATTTTTCTTGCATTTATCGCAATGAGAATATGATATCAATGGTAGACCTTTATGTCGAAAGCCACATTGTGATTCGGGGTAGACTTGATCTCCTAGGACTTGAAGTCTGTGCAGAATAATTCTGGCAAATAATTTTCCAACAACACACAGAAGTGAGATACCCCTATACTTGTTGCAGTCTCTCCGATCGCCCTTGTTCTTGTACAGTGTTATGATGCTTGAATCTTTGAAATCCTGTGGGACTTATCCTTCTCGCCAGCATAGCTCTATTAGCTGGTGGATCTGTAGAGTGAGTGTGTCTTGACCATTCCTGATAACCTCTATTGGAATCCCATCCTTACCTGGAGCCTTGCCAGATGCAAGTTCATTTATAGCACACTTTACTTCTGTTATGGTGGGAAGTGTGTCCAGGTTGTCAACAGTTGGTAGAGCCTCTATGGCGTTGAGGGCATCATCCGCTAGTTTGGTCTCACTTGAGTAAAGCTCCAAATTGTGCTCTACCCATCTGTCCATCAGCTGTTTCTTATCAGTTATGATTTCTCCAGTCAAGGCTTTAAATGGTGCATTTCTTTTGATCATTGGACCACAAGCTTTCTTTATTCCTTCATGATGTGTCCCGTATCACTTGCGATTGGAATGGACTCACATAACTTGATCCAATAATCATTTGCACACTGCCTGGCAGCCTTTTGTACATCCTTCCTAGCTTGCTTTAGCTCACTCAGAGTGTTACGCGTTGGTCTTTCCTTTTTTTTTTATTTTGAGAGACCTAACTTCTTCTTATCAATTAAGGGCTGCAGAGTCTGGCTGTTTCCCGCAAACCAGTCCTGTCTCTTATGATCCACAGTGCCGTAAAGAGTTTCCTTAATTTGACCCCACTTTTCATTTACTGTACAATGTTCTGGTGTATCAGTGAAAGCGTCTTCAAGTTGCTGTTGAAACTGAAAGCACTTTTCAGGATCATGAGTGTTTATAATATTAATCCTGGGGCTAGATTTGTGTTTAGCTGTGTAGATTCTCTTTGGTCTCAGTCTAACCCTTGCAACAACCAAAGAATGATCCGTATCACAGTCAGCACTGTGGTAACTTCGAGTCAATGATGTATGGTTCAGATGTTGTCTCCGTGTGGTGATGAAATCCAGCTGGTGCCAATGGCCGGATCTTGGATGTTTCCATGTGACCTTATGCAGCTCTTTTGTTTTAAAAAAGGAGTTTGTAATACATAGGTCATTTCTGATGCAATGCTCCAGCAGCCTTTGCCCATTTTCATTCATGCGACCGATGTTGTATTTTCCAAGGCACACTGGCCATGAACTCGAGTCCTTGCCCACACGAGCTTTGATATCACCGAGCATATAAATGTAGTCAGATTTTGGAACTGCCTTGATCACAGAGTCTAACTCCTCATAGAAAGAATCCTTCAAATCGGCCGTTTTACTCACATCGTCAATATTGGTCAAGTCAGTGGAAAATCCTTGACACATGGTTCTCACGTTCCAGGTTGCAAGCCGTAGCTTGAGGTTTCTATGTTTCTTTTTATGTGTACCTGGTGCATTGGATTTACAGCCTGCGATTCAGATTTTGTCCTAGCCCCAAGCACCCATTGAAGCAGGAAAGCTGTGGCGGATCAACACCCAGTTTTAGGCGGGCGGTAGCTGATCAGTGACACCTGTAGGTGTCTCCCACCGTCAGAGGCAACGCGTGGCGTCCCATGTCTACGCCAATTGACAGGGACTTATAATCCGTAACAGTTGCCTCTCGCTTTGATTCCGAGACTGGTTAAGACCAGGGATGGAGTTATTGCCTCTCCATAGCACAAAGTCTGGGCTAAAATATAGAGTCATGCGTTGCCCATGCAGCATGATCCCTCTCTCGGCCTGCCTAGTTAATTCCAGAGGAAAGGTAACCTCTAAATCTGGAACAAGACAAGCTGCAGAAGCTGCCGGATTAGCAAAGCAATGCTCTAACTGTCCGCCTGACGGAGCTTCAATCCTAGACCAGCCGTCAACCAAGGCTTAGGGCCTTGTCTACCCTGCCATTACATGTTGTCTTTAGCTTGCATTTCCACGCACCAGGGTAAATATATATATATATATATATATATATATATATATATATATATATATATATATATATATATATATATATATATATATATATATATATATATATATATAGCACCTTCCCCAAAAATAAACTCTAGTGCATTTCTAAGCTAACATTAATATAAGACCCCGTCTCATTTTCGGGGAAATATGGTAAGCTTTTCCCAGGAAAGGAAATATCTAGGTACGATCAAGCTTTCTATACAGAATTTGTGTTATTGATAACATTTATTATCTTCACTGTATGGTTATGTCCCTCGTCACTATTGGTTACGTCCCTCGACAATATCCCGATAAGTTAAGTCACGTTGCAATAAATACATTTGTATATAAATGTGAGAATGGGCAGCCGTGATCAGACAAGCACCATCGACACTCATCAACGTATGTGGACACGCAAGTACATTGTCGTTAGTTTGAAGTGTATTTGTTTATGTATTATTTTAGCGTTATCTTAATACTTGTTCACTACAAAACAGTGGTGCTTTAAGAACAACAAGTCAAAAGAGGCAAGGCCAGGCAACTAACTAACTAACTGACTGACTGACTGCCTGCCTGCCTACCTGCCTGTCTGACTGACTGACTGACTGACTGAATGACTGAATGACTGACTGACTGAATGACTGAATGACTGAATGACTGACTGACTGACTTAGTAACTAGCTAACTCGGAGTAGTTTCAACTTCTCATTGGAGGTGCCTTGAAGAGAATAAGATGGAAAATATACTGACTAATAAGAAGATGTCAACTGCAATGAGAAAAAAAGAGTGTTAAAGTGCTACATAGAACCAGTGCTTTGTGTTTATGTAAAATATGAACTTTGAGCAGACAAGTTGAAAAACAACTAATGACACTGTAAATGCGGTTTCTGAGGAAAATGTAAAGAATACCATGAACAGACAGATAAATCAACGAGCACATCCTATTAGCAACAAATGAAAACCGTAAACTGATTAGTGAAATTATACGCACACAGTCAATATATTTTGTAAGAATTTATGAGAAGAAATAAACTGGAGAAGGCGACAATTGTCAAGAGTGAGGGAAAAACAACAAGGAGAAGGCAGATAGTAAATACCTGGTTAGCTTGACCACATGGCATGGTTGAGACAAGAACACGGAGCTGATCTACGACTCTGGTGATTGTGTAAGTTGGCGAAACATTAACGCTTGTCGGCATGGAATATGATCAAAATGAGCAATCTGGACATTTTGAGGGAGACTACGTTGCAAAGACTACATATCACAAACATCAGAAAAAGACAGTCTTAATTTTGTGGCCACATTATGAGAAGACAAAAACTGGAACATGTGACAACCGGAAAGATTTGTGGAAAGATAGATAGAGGAACACAGCGTGAAAAAATTTTTGACAGTCTTGTGTCATGGCACGGGAGGGAGGCAACACACGAAGTGAACAATGCCGTCGGAGATCGCAATTTGTAGAGATGTTCGCCAACGCCAGCCGGTATCACACTGGATGATAATAATGATTTTTAGCTAAGCCCACGAGCAGATGCTACATAAAGAATGTTACGCCATTTAAAATTCACAAATGTGAAACCAATAAATTCTCGACTTCAGGCTGTTGATCTCAACACTACACAGTCTAGATCAGAGGTTGGCAACCCTATTTGTAGTGGCATGCCGAAGTAACGATATAAAATTACTCACTGTGCCAATCTAAGTCCTTGTAAAGTTACTTTTCAGGTTAACAACCCAAGTCCCTGTAAAGTTACTGTTCAGCGTGCCAATCCAAATCCCTGTAAAGTTACTATTCAGCTTGCCAACCTGTCCATATAAAGTTACTATTCAGGTGACAACCTAAGTCATTGTAAAGTTATTATTCAGAGTGCCAACCTACGTCCTTATAAAGTTACTATTCAGCGTGCACGATAAGTCTACCCTGGTTGTATTTGTTTTTTTAAATGTTGTTTTAAAAACATTAAACGCAATAATCTGATCTTGAGCTACTATTTACATGCCCCTTATTCATTAAATAATTATTCTACCCTGAAAGAGAATAAATACATCACTTGTTTTTGCTGATTGCCATCGTTTCACACTTATACACAAATACAGGTTCTATGTAGCACTTCAACACAATTTTTCTCCTTGCAGTTGACATCTATTTATTGGTAACTATGTTTTCCATCTTGCAAAAGGCTACCTTTTCGTCGATATTCTTGTTCTAATCTCTTTAAGTCATATCCCATCAGACTGTTCTGAGTTAGTTGTAGAGATACACTTGTTGAAGAATATTCCCAGTGAACCGTATATTACATTTTGGTATTTCTTTATTCTTAGTGACGACTGTAGCTAGTTGTCTCTGGGGGGAAAGTGGAGTCAACCAGCACACCTGTTAATTATCCTATTTCTCAGTTTCTCTCTCTCTCTCTCTTTCTCTCTCTCTCTCTCTCTCTCTCTCTCTCTCTCTCTCTCTCTCTCTCTGTAGGTGGACATTTGTCTACATAAGCCTGTCACAGTCTTAGATCTCTAGAGGATCTAAACTCGGGCTCATACAGGCAACAAACTCCGTTCAGATACAATATAGCAACATTTATTAACATGATATATACAGTGCGCTGGCGAAGTGGGTTTTGACAAGCCCGCACTTGGCAAGTTGCGTATCACAGGAGTTTACATTAAACATGATTATAACAAACAACTCTAGCAACTATCTAGTATATGTATACGACCCCTAAATACACATGGGTCTGAACTATCAAGTCCCCCTTAAGGTAAGCCCTGTTGCTTCTTCGATGTCCAGTCCGTCTCTGCCTTTCCACACGTGTCGCAATCCGACACGGGTGGTAACTCTGTCCGAGTTTCTCGTGGACCCCGCAATCGGCGGGCCACATCAGTGTCCACGGGACAGTGGACACACTGACCAGTCCTTCGAGAAGGCTCTGGATTATTCAAGCCTTTGAGTGACTCGCTTCTTTCCCTTAAGCGGGAGTTTTCGCCCTTCGCCAGTATCTCTTACTTTATGTTGGTTACCGCCTCTATGTGAGGCTGTGACAGGAGTCCCCCTCTCCCCCCTGCTTTGATGGGTTATTATAAGGTAATTAGTTTTGTACTAATTCTGTCACAGGATCACATAAAGTCGGTGTTTGTAGTTTGGTGGATAGTAACTTGGCAACCTACACATCTGCATCAACACTCATGTATTCTCCCATGCACCACTTCGCGATGAATATCTGAAGAGGTCTCTCTCTTCTATGTCCTTAAAAATGCTTATCTGACCGAAGTTACGTGACGTTTTCTAGTTGTTTTTACAACCCGCCCTTCTCAAGTATCCCATTGATACCAAGATAATTAAACTCTGTGTAAGAGAGTATTAACAAGACAAAAGTCTTGGCTATTTAAGTACACTTGCAAATCTTGTCCGGTGTATGCATTTCGATACACTTTTACTTTCGTATGTTGTCTAATGCTGAATATGTAGTTATGCTGTTGTTTTATCCCATCTGACTACATGTGTCCCTGTTGGCTTGTTAGTGTATTGACTGATATGTTGCTGTTTCTAATAAAGTGACTGTATTTTAATTGTTAGTGTTCAGTTTTGAGTTTTGTATAAAGTGTGTGCTCATTTGTGTGGTTTATCTCCAAGCGTCACGAGTTGGGATATCCTTTGTCATGAATTACCCCAATGTGTGTAATGCATGATCGGCCATTCCAAACAGTGGCGCTTAGATGTAGTGTCTTAAATACTACACATGTATCAACAATTTAGACAGGTAATACATTTTACATGAAAGACGCAGACAAATTAAAATAAATACGTTTTGCGTACAATTTGTCCGCTCAGTATATCACTCTCTCATTTAATTAATTTACCCTGTCATTCATACATCTTTCATCCAACATAGCATTTTGTTAAAATATATAAATAAAGTTGAGGTAAGTGTTATTGCCCTTAGAAAGACAGATTAGGCGATATGTTCCCTTTATGGTAATAAGTACTTTTTGTACGAGTACTCGAAAAATGGTTTATAATTTAAATAAAGAAAATTGCATAGGAAGAATATTTCGCCTATGAGTGGAAATACCTGTAATATTATGGTAGAAAATATACAAGTTACAGGTTGACATATTTTATATACATAATTCAATACAAGTGTAATACATATTAAATACTACTAAATTAATTAACTAACTAACTAAATCCAACGATGATGTGTGCGTTGTCCTCCTGTTGTCCGTGTGTCATGCCATGAATGTTAACAGTTAATATGGCTGTCTCTTGCATGTTGTAATCGACGTAGTTCTATTCCGGCTGTTTGCAAAGTTTCTTAGCAACAGCAAGTATACAGTGTTCTTAATCTCGAGTATACAGTGTTCTTAATCTTTTCATGATCACTGTCAGTTGACTGGTTGAAATCATTTCACAGATATTATATATCGCTCGGATTGTTTCTAGAGCTTTGGTAATTGGTAGTATAGGGTTCTCACAGTTTCATGTTCGTGGGTGTTATACGTAACCTATTCACTTGGGTGTTAATACTTCTAAATGAAAGCTCTCTAGCAGGTGTAGAGGTACACTGTTCTATGCAACAGATTAAAATATCACATCTTCTTGTATGGCGAATAATTAATGTGTCTAATGTTCGTCTGCTGGTGCATTAGTTTGTCGCGATAAAATATCAGCAATAATGTTATCAGTGCCTCTGATATGGCGGATTTCGAAGTCGAAATCTTGAAGAAGAAGACACCATCTTTGTAAACGGTGGTTTTTAGGAACACCTTGCTTAAGTACCAACAATGGCGAGTTATCGGTTAACACAACAAAATGGGACCCCCAAGAGGAACTTAGATAATCGGCGCATACAAAATAGTAGACTTAATGCCTCCAATTCCACTGTGGAATAATGGATCTCTGCCTTTTTCAGCTTCCGGCTTACGTAGAGTATTGGATGTCTCACTCCTTGAAATTCTTGCATCAGGCAACCTCCAATTGCGATAGCACTCGAATCTGTGGTCAAAATAAAGGGTATATCTATGTTTGGTAATCTTAATACGGGTGGGTTAGAAAAAATTGATTTCAATCTGCACATTGCATCCTCTAAGCGGGTACTTTTACAAAATTTTTCTGGATGATCTTTTGTCAACAGATTAGAAAAAACTGCTGTGAGTTCTGCCCAGTTTGGTATAAACTTGGCATAATAGTTTATGAGACCTAATAAGCTTCTAACCTGTTTCTTTGTAGTTGGAACTTCTAGGTTGAGAATTGTCGATACAATTTTATCATCTGTCAACAGTTTACCTTCGGAAATCCTATGACCAAGGAAGTCTATCTGTTTATAGCCTATTTCAACCTTGGAAGGTTTGATAGTAAGTCCAAAAAGAAAGATTTGGTTAAAGACCTGTTGGAGTGTAAGTAAGTGAGAAGTCATATTAGAAGAATGAATGCATATATCATCAATATGAGATTGCACGTCCTCAATGCCGTGCAATAACAATCTAGTTAACCTGACAAATGTGGCGGGAGCGTTCTTGAGACCAAATGGAAGATATCTCCATTCGTACAACCCAAGAGGTGTAGCGAATGCTGTTATATGTCTTGAAGAAGGGTGTAGTGGCACTTGCCAGTAACCTTTCGCTAAATCAACCTTAGAAAATAAGGATGATTGAGACATATTCAAAATGAGGTCTTCACAGCTGTTCATTGGCTCTGCGTCTGTTGTGGTTATAGTATTTAACTTTTATAATCTATGCACAAACGAATGGTTTTGTCCTTCTTTTTCACCAGGACAATTGGCGAAGAATACTGGGACATAGATTTCTGTATTATTCTATTTTTCTCCAAGTCCAAAATTTCTTTGTCTAAATTTGCTCTATAATGCAAAGGAATCGAATATGGTCTACATTTGATCGGTGTCAGATCTGTCAACACAATTGAATGTGTTATTTTATCAGTCCGTCCAGGTTTGTTTGAGAAGATAGTTTTATAGTCGTTAAGGAGAGACTAAATGTCTTGTCGCTGCTGTTGTGTCACAGTGTCAGAGATTTGTATGTCCTTTCATACTACTGTCGTCATTCATAATTGGTACTGGAATTTCCGTATTGTCTACGTCCGTCTGGTTTATTACTGATGCTACTGTTTGTAAATTGTCTTCAATGTCATTGTCGTCGTCGTCGAGACTAATAGTTGTCACTGTGTCGTCAAATTGGTCGTCGTTGTCGTTATCCCATATTGTCGGTACTGTGAATATGTTTTCGTTGTCGCAAGAATGAGTCGTTAACGATGCTTCGTTTGTCGAGGTGTCATTCAGTTGGGTAATTGTCGTTTCGTTTTTGTCATCTGTTATCTGCGTCTGCTTATTCGTGTCACTGTCATTTCTAGAATAGTATGGTTTTAACATATTTACATGGAATATTTTCAACATTCCATTCAAAGAAATTTCGTAGTCAACTTCCGAAATTCTTCTTACAACTTTAAATGGTCCCTGCCAAGAGGTAGATAGTAAATCTCTCTTGTCAGGTAGCAATAGTAAAATAACCTGATCTGGTTATAATACAATCGTTTTTGCACCTTTGTTGGCGTACTGCCTGTATCTAAAACCTTTCTCCTGTAATGATGTTCTGGCCAGTATACAGGATCTAATGATTTTGTCTCTGGTGTCAGTGTCTAAATCATAGATGGAAACTGGTAATTGGGTATTTACGGGTTTTGATATTATATCTTTGTAAATAGTGAGAGGTCCTCTTGGGTTCGCTCCATATATCAATTCGAACGGAGAGAACCCTGTGCTTGATTGTGGGACTTCTCTATATGCGAACAGCACCGTTGGGAGAAGTATATCCCAATCGGCTGGATTTTCAGCTGTCACTTTGGATAACATATGTTTCAGGTCCCCATTTAGTTTTTCGCAAATTCCATTCGCGGCCGGTCGATAGGGACTGGTGAAACATTGTTTTATGCCTAGTAACTTAGTTACCGATTAGGTGGCATTAGATATGAATTGTGTTCCTCTATCTGAAATTATCTTCTCCGGGAAGCCAAAACGGGAGAATATCTGTAAAAATACGTCCGTCACATCCTTAGAGGAGATAGATTTTAATGGGATCATTTCTGCCCACCTCGAACATAAATCAACAAGTGTAAAAATGTATCTATTTCCTTTGTTTGAGATGCGGTTCAAAGGACCTACTAAATCAACTGCCACGATTTGAAATGGCCTCGAGGCAGTTGTGGTTGATTGAATTTCTGCCGTAGGGTTTTTTCCCTTTTTGATGAGTTTCTGACAAGTATCACATGATCTACAATAGGTTTTTATGTCTTGGCAAAATTTCGGCCAATAAAATTGGCTCAGGACACTGGCCCTGGTTTTTTCGTAACCCATATGACCTCAGAAAGGTGAGTCATGGGCTATATTTAGTACCTTCTCACGATGTGATTGAGGTAGAACCACTTGCTGTATCGTGGTTTGATCTCTGGTATATAATCTAGTTAGAACATTGTTCTTTAGTTTAAATGTCCAAGAAGCATTTTTAGTCAATTTTGGCTTAAGTCCTACTAACCGAAAATATTGTGAAAGTGTTGGATCTGCTTTTTGTTTTTCTACAAAATCGGTGGTGGTAGTGTTAGGTGATATGATTTCTAGCGACACCTGAAGTTGGTCGGTGTGAGTTTTGTGTGTTGTTTGTCGTGTTATTACATTAGTGTGTTGTGTGTGTTGTTGCACATCTACAGGCTCCGTAATTTGTGGATCGATGGCATCCTCAGTTCGAGGTTTTAATTTGATGGTATCACTGACAGATTCAACCGCCCCTGCATTATGCACCTCGGTGAATTCAATTTGAATTACGTCATCGGTTGTCTCCCTTGTGCTTTTGGCAGTTTGAGACAAGCACGCGTTGTGTTTCCCTTTAGCATCGCTGTTTGGGTTCTGGATACAGTTTTTCTGTTCCCATTCTCTGATTTCCTTTTCAGAGCAAGATCTTATGTTGGGAAGATTCCCAAGGATAATTTCAGCGACAGGATTTTCTAGTACTGCGCATAACACTTGTCCTGATATAAACGGTGTGCGAATTTCGACAAGTGCTAGGGGGTATCTTTCGATCGTGCCTGCGAATGTGCGACAAGTTACGTATTTGTGTGTGTAGTCTTTGTCGTTAACTAATGTTTTCTTAATTCCACAAAGAGTTGCCCCGGAATCGCGTATTAATGTACTCTGTTTGTTATTAACAAAACCTGTTGAGAAATTTAATTTGCCTGTTGATGATAAGGCTGCGTTGGCCATTTCGTTAGAAACTGGGATTGTGTGGCCGCATAACAAAGTTGTATCAAGCTGAAATTTTCTACAGGTGTTACATTTGTTATCAGTGATGGTGTCAATGATTTGCACTGCATTACCTAGCTCACTCAAACTTTCATTCTGGTTGTCACATTCGTTCTGTTGTTCAATCTCTTCATCTGAGGATGTGTCAATTAATGCGGCATTGGCCTGCTTCATTATCTTTCGTCCTTCACAAAATTTTGAATAATGTCCATAGCTGAAACAAAAATAGCATTTGACCGCTCTCTGATACGCATTTCTTTTGTTCTTTTGTTTTTCCACTATCATTTGGAGATGATGTGGATAATTCGGTGATTTGTCACACATCGCGTACTCTTCGTGTGTCAGATGACAATACTGGCACTTGACTGGTTTTGTGAACTTAGAGCGTTGTTTGAACCTATTTTCAGTTGGTTTTGAGTACTTAGTGTTTGTAACTGCTGCTGTCTCATTTTGGCTCATGTTTAACTGGAAAATATCGCGGTTCGCTGTAAAAAATACGCTCCCCTTGGTTTCTACCTCTTGGATAGTTTTACAATCCATTTGTTTCAAAAATTTAGAAAAAGGTGTTGGAATTGTACTAATAATTTTATCAATTATAATGAGTTCTTTCAGTTTGTCATGGTTGTTATTTGTTTTTGCTGAGGTTATCCACTTTGTACAAATATCCTGAACTAGTAGACACGTAGTCTATGAAAGTTTGGTTAGGTTGTGGGGCTAATTTTGCGAACTGTTGTTGATAGCCTGCTGTATCTAGTGAGAAATGTTGGAGTATTCTTTGCTTTTAAATAATCATAATCTTTCCTCATATCTTGTGGAACTGTCTCTATCACTTTTAAGGGCTCTAGTGCTAAATTTCTCATCAGAATAAATGACCAGTCGACTTTTGCGACCTTATGGTAGGTCATTAAACACTCAAAGTTTTCTAAGTAAGCGCTGATGGAATCTCCTGAACAAAATGCTTTCACAAGGCCTTTATATTTATTGTATTTTTGTTCATCTTCCTTACTTTTAATTTTGTTTACTGACATTTCTAAGTTGGAGTCAATTTCCATTTGTTTTAGTTTTATCTGTGTCTCAGCATTTAACTGGGCTTGTTTGGCCGCGGCCTCAAGCTCCATTTGCTTCTCTTGAGCCTGCAGTTGCATTTTCTTTTCTTCAGCGTGCAATTGCATCTGTATCTTTTTCTCTTCTGCCTCAATTTGCATTTGTATCTTTTTCTCTTCTCTTTCTGATTGTACCCTTTTCTCTTCTCGTTCCATTGCTCTTTCTTCTCGTGCAATATTTTCTGAATGCGTCTTCTGTGCCCATTTTGACAGTTTCTCCTCTTTATATCCTAACCTAATCCCTAATTCAATACATTGTTCTAACGTTGACATCTTGTCTTTTAGTTATTGTTAACTTTACTACAATTAAATCCCTTTGAAAATAGTTGGGGAGTAGAAAATTTAGTTATCTCCCTTAATGTTTACATGAGCAAATATACATGAAAAGGTTTTGTTGGTTATGAGGTTAGCATATACATACAAATCAATGCATAGAAAAAAATATTACATGAATGGATGATGGTAAGTACCGCTTAGGGTTGTAATGAGCATGAAATGAAACTCATCTTATTTTCCCTGAGCTCTCAAATGTAGTCTTGTTCTCTCGCCACTGTTGGAGGATAGGTTACATACACCCGATACTTCGCGGAACAATCTGATGTTGGAATAAAAAAAAATTAGTAACAGTCAATTTAATTGTCTCAGTCATGTCAAATTTCATAATATCATCATCATTTGAAATATTTCTGAAGAGGGACTAATACTAGTTCATTAATAGATAGCTGCAAAGTTTTTAACTTTGTTCTGTATTAAACTTGATATAATTTTTACTTGGCAACCAAGAGCTGTCTGAAACGTAAAGCTTGTGCCAAAACCGGCGATTGCCCCCAAATAGCCTGTCACAGTCTTAGATCTCTAGGGGATCTAAACTCGGGCTCATACAGGCAACAAACTCCGTTTAGATACAATATAGCAACATTTATTAACATGATATATACAGTGCGCTGGCGAAGTGGGTTTTGACAAGCCCGCACTTGGCAAGTTGCGTATCACAGGAGTTTACATTAAACATGATTATAACAAACAACTCTAGCAACTATCTAGTATATGTATACGACCCCTAAATACACATGGGTCTGAACTATCAAGTCCCCCTTAAGGTAAGCCCTGTTGCTTCCTCGGTGTCCAGTCCGTCTCTGCCTTTCCACACGTGTCGCAATCCGACACGGGTGGTAACTCTGTCCGAGATTCTCGTGGACCCCGCAATCGGCGGGCCACATCAGTGTCCACGGGACAGTGGACACACTGACCAGTCCTTCGAGAAGGCTCTGGATTATTCAAGCCTTCGAGTGACTCGTTTCTTTCCCTTGAGTGGGAGCTTTAGCCCTTCGCCAGTATCTCTTACTTTATGTTGGTTACCGCCCCTATGTGACACCCCCCCCCTTTTTTTAGTTAAAGTCTTTTTGTCACTCTCTCTCTCTCTATCTCTCTCTCTCTCTCTCTCTCTCTCTCTCTCTCTCTCTCTCTGACAATATCCCTCTTCCCGTTCCTTTAGCACATAACCCCACAAACACAGGTTTCGAACAACATGATAAAACATTTATTGCACAAAAGTGTAATTTTGGTGTGCCATGGATGGGTGTGAAGATATGTGGTGGTATTTATCTTGAATGTGTGACATAATATTGTATAGGATGAACATCAGAGTTTTTCCATCATGATACAGCCATTCGACTTCACAAAGGACATAACGTTGAATCTCTCACCCGGCTGTTTTCTTTCTGACAGATGAAGGTTTTGTTGACAATATGTTCTGGAACCATATTAAACAATATATTCTCCACTGAAATTCTAGGTTAGTTCTAGTCTTCAAGTATACACAGTCAACACTCTGTAATGTTTTTTTTATTTCCTGTGAATGTCAGATAAACACTGCTTTATTGCGTAATTATTGTCCATTTTCTTTTTTCACAAAACAATCGGTTGTATATTCCTTCTCACTTAGAGTGACTCAGGTTCTTGTGTAATTTTTTTTTTCTCACACTGGTTTTACCTTCTGGTGATATAGATTTCTGTCCCCAAATTCTGACCAAATGTTTCGGCTCAGATGGGTAATCACCATAATTGTCAAGTGCAGGGAACCTGTTGAGTAAAACCACAGCTTGTGAGAGAAACGCAACTCCGACCTATGATATGTGAATGTAGGTAATTGGCTATATTCAGAAAGTAATCTCCCTAGATCATACTAGAGTTACACTATTATATAAGACAGAATAGTCAGCACTCTACCCTATACAATGTACAAGAAAAACACGATAAAGCAAAGCACATAAATCCAAGTATAGACTTATCCTTCTGACTGTACAGACACCTTACTCTACACAACTTAAATCACTCTTCAGCCTTATCCTGTCTACTCTTTATACTACATTTACACACGAAAATCCCTATGCTATATGTCTAAGCTACATCTATATAATCACCTTATTGAATTTTATTTCCTGCCTAGACTTATATCAGTTTAATTCCCATTAAGAGACAGGGTTGGTTATTTTTACACAAACTAACCTCTGTGATATATTTTCTATACGGCACTGAAATACATTCCCACTCCAACCGTTGTTAAGTCCAACTCTCCACTGAGTTTAACTGTCTCTGTCCACATATAAATTTCCTGTCCAAAGTCACTGGGTTTTTCCGTTCCCCTCAATCATCCCTGCTCCTATTCCGTCCTTTGATCCTTCCACATCAACATGCTAATAATATTCTTTGATAAAGACGCTCTCCCGGTATCGTTGTTTTTCAGTTTCCCAAATGATGTGGTTAATAGTATTTCAAAGATATCCACTGTTTGATCGTGCTCCAACTTCTCGAATATAAACGATGTTTTTGCGGCCCGATGATTCTCCGCAAAGTCCGATACGGACTTTTCTTTGATCTTTCCCGGTAGACAATTCGTATGTTGGGCTTCGCTTCCGTGTCCCAGACGTACGGAAAGTGTTTGAAGTCACGATCGCCGTCTGGTTTAAGATTTCAGGACCATCACTTGACTATTTCTGTCATTTTCTCCATCGGGATCGTCGCCTGCCAGCCATATCATGACATAGGCCCCCTCTTAAGAGAGTTGACCGCGTCGACACTTACTCCCTGGAGGTTCGATCCTGATGGTCTTCCTCAACATACTCTTCTTCCTCAGGAGTTGGATGTCTAGATAGGAAATCCGCTCCTACATTCTCCTTCCCCGGAATATACTCCACGAAAATTTTGCACAGCCCTTACGAGTGATAAGCATTCTCTCTCAACTGCAGAATAATTCTTTTCCTCCAGGAGAAGATTCTTACTGGCGTATTCTACTGGTTTCAAAACCGACGTGTTGTATCTCCCTTCCTGTACCAAGGCTGCTCCAATTCCAATCCCACTCACATCTGTTCTTAGCACAAATGGTTTTGAAAAGTCTGGAAGTTGTAGAACTAGTTTATTCACCCACGCAACCGTTAATTGTCTGTAGACACTTCGCATTCTGGCATCCATACGATTGTATCTGGGAATCCCTTTTCCAAGGTTTCGGTTTCCTGGAGATGTCTCCGCCCACCTAATGTTGATGGTCTCCAGGTACCCTTAACCCACCAGCGTACATCACCGGTCATTCCTGGCCAGCAATAATGGCCGGAAATTTGCTGCAATGTCTCTCTGACACCCATATGTCGATTCCCGGATATGGTGTGCCCGCTCTGAAGAATGTGAGGACAGTGGGTCTCTGGAACCATCAACTGCTCGTGCAGGTTGTCTCCTCTTCCGGCTCTCCTGTAAAGCAGCCAATTCCTCAGAAAGTACTGTCCCCGTTTTGGTGGCTCAGCACTTCTTTGCAGCTTCCTATAGCAAGGACGCAAAGTGTTATCCTTCCTCTGGGCAGTATGCAATTCCCCTAGCACTGAGTTGTCGCATAGTGTCTCTGCCTCTTCTTTCTTCCCTTGAGATCCACTTGCTACGGCTCCCCTGTGGGCGGGCTGTTTGGGCACCCCAAAGAACACGTATTTCGTACCAATGAACACTGGGAATAGGGAGTCAGCTAATACAGCTGCAGGAATAATGCCCGTGACGTACCTGGACTTAATCTCCACCTTGGCGATTGGCAGCGTCATGGTAACAGCACTCCACATTGCCGGCTGTATCTCAATGGTCTCCCCTGTAAGTTGGTCTGGCCATACCAGGCTGGCATCTATCACAGCTTCCCCGTCCAAACCTGTATCGTAGAGACAAGCAACCTGCTGGCCATTGTCTTCAATCAGTTCGACCACAGGTGGCCTCTCTTGATCCAGAATTCCTTCCACGACCTCGACCGTTTCGGTGTATTCCTCTTTTGGTTCCTCGAGGTGTGTTGTGAAGTTGCCGTCTTTTGCTTTGCAGTTGCAGTCTGCAGTATTGTGTGCTTTCGACCTGCATTGTGTGCACCATTTTCCCTTCCAAGTTTTCCGTGTGCTTTCTTTGTTCAGAGCTTCTTCGCCGACCTCAGCCGTGTCTGTGATCATCTTCTTAGGAATCACTTGGCATGCCGCGATCTGATAATTTTTCGGTATTCTTGAAGTTGATGTTTTCCAAGATGGCGGTGTAAACCGCGTCGCTCGATTCGGAGATTAATTATGTGTTCTGTGCGTGTTTCTTAACATCAATTTGTTCAAATAAGGATGAACCTACGACAGGTCCAGCAAACCGGTAGGGAATTTATTTGTTCAAGAACTATTGCTCGAGAATTATGGAGGAAATTGAGAGAAAAACGCAGCTCTATCAGCGTTCACGCCGGAAACTACACACCGAAGCGACACAACAAGCGACTAACGACGACAACTGCTAAATTTCGACACACTTCAAATAGAAAAGAGATTTTTGCAACTTGGAATGTTACAGGTCTAGGATATAAGGAACCAGCTCTCGTAGAGTTTATGAAACAATCAAATATTCAATTATTAGGACTCGCAGACACTAGGAAAAAGGGGCAGAACACGAAACAAACACACGAAGGTTACGTCCTTATATGGAGTGGCGTCGACCAGCGAGCTACAGCTAAACATGGAGTGGGTTTTTTGTTGCATCCAGACAAAGCGAAAGCAATTATCAACACTAAATTTATATCAGAAAGGATAATACTAGTACAGATCAAAGAAGGAAATAGAACAACAACTTTTATACAAACATACGCCCCATGTAATGACACTTACAGCGACGAAGACAAAGACGAATATTTTGATAAACTTGCAGACACGTTAAATAATGTCAAGGAGACAGATGAACTAGTTGTGATGGGTGATTTTAACGGACGAATAGGCACACGAAGAACACCGTGGGAGGATTGCATGGGGCCATTCAGCGACACAGAGACTGATTGTAACAGCAATGGTCAACATCTACTCAACATATGTTCGGAACATGGACTAATAATAACAAATAGTTTTTTTCAACATCGTCGTAGCCACACCAAAACCTGGTATAAATGGAATGACATAAACCAAGCATCCCAAATTGACTTTATTCTAATTAGGAAATCAGACAGAAGGCTACTATTAGATTCAAGAGCACTCCCAAATACAGATGTTGATACTGATCACAAGCCAGTCATAATAAAGAAGATTTCACCACACAGGAAAATAAGAAACAAAAAGGTAACAACACATGTCATCAATTATAGGAGGCTGCAGGAAAATACGGTTAAAGACGAATTCAATCAAGAAATCCAAAACCTACATAAGAACATCCCTGATGACCACTCAAGCGTAGATAAGGAATGGACATGTTTCAAGGCTGCCATGCTCGACACACTGAAAAATAAATGTGGAACAAAGAAAGTAGGGCAGGACAAAAGATTCAGAACAGCCTGGTGGAACAACGAAGTTAAAGATAGCATATTCAAAAAGAAGGTAGCATTCAAAAAGTGGATCACAACTAAATCTGAACAGGACTATATTACTTATAGAATAGCACGACGTAATGCCAAACGAACAATTAGAGCATCTAAAGATGAATCCTGGAGAATATACGGTGAACAGATGGCGACCCTTAGCAAAGACTGCCCAAGAGAATTTTATAAACGTGTCACCACAATTAGAAACAGAGATGCATGTTACAACCCAACCACCATCATAAACAGCAAAAGAGGTATGCCAATATTTAATCCACAACAAAGACTAGCAAGGTGGGCAGAATACTTTCAAGAACTACTTAACCCCACAGATAACATAGGAAACCTCACTTTTGTGCCTAAACGCCAGGGACAGCAAGAACCAAATTTCATACCTGCAGAAGTCAAAGCAGTTATACAGAAAAGTCCTAAAAACAAATCACCAGGTCCAGATGGAATAACCACAGAAGCTATTCAGGCCTGTGGGGAAACAGGAGTTAAATGGCTAACAAGACTTTTTAATATAGCATGGGAAGAAAGAAAAGTCCCAGATGATTGGCAACAGGCAATAATATTACCAATATGGAAAAAGAAAGGCAATATGAGAGAGTGCGAAACATACAGAGGTATATCACTCCTGAGCCATATAGGGAAAATGTATGCAAAACTTTTGGAACAAAGAGCTAGACCAATAGTTGAACAACAGTTAAGCAAAGCACAATTCGGTTTTCGGAAAGGTAAAAGTTGCACTGATGCATTATTTACACTTAGACAAATTTGTGAAAAAACTATTGAATATAGTGACCAGCAGAATATTGTGTTTGTAGATCAGGAAAAGGCTTTTGATAGAGTAGACAGATACAAATTATGGACCATCCTTGAAGACTATGGGATAGAAGGGCAACTGCTAGAAAACATCATAGCCATGTACCACTCGAGCCAAAGTGCAGTAAGAACACAGGAAGGTATATCAGATATGTTCACAGTCAATACAGGAGTGAGGCAGGGATGTGTGCTCTCTCCCCTGCTATTCAATATCTACATGGACAGAATTTCCAAAGAAGCAAGTCTCGACAGACCAGATTCAGAAAATTTAGAACTCTTTACTCCAGATGAAACAACTGACCCACAGGGAATAAATGAACTTCTATTTGCAGATGATCAGTGCCTGTTTTACAGCGACGAGGGCAGACTACAAAATCATATTACTAATCTGAGTTCAACCTGCAGCAGATACAATATGAGTATAAACACAGCCAAAACCGAAGTAATGCAAGTTAGCAGATCGCCAGGCCCACTAAGTATACAGATAAATAACACACCTCTGAAACAAGTTAAAGAATTCAAATACCTTGGAAGTATGATCACAGAAGATGGCAGATTGGACAGAGAAATTGAAATCAGATGTCAAAAAGCTAGTGCACTTACATATCAACTATCACCCTTACTGAAACATCCAAACATACCCATGTCCGCAAAACGACAGATAATAAACAGCATATTCACACCAACCCTATGCTACCAATCTCAAACCTGGACTTTATCCAAATTACACCTTCGCAAAATCAACACCTGCGAAATGAGATGCCTGAGGAGAGCTGCCAACTTAACAATCCGAGACCGAGTAAGAAATGTTACTATCAGACAGACTGTGGGATCAACACCTTGTGCCACATTTATTGAAAGACAGAAGATCAAGTGGTTTGGCCATGTTGTTAGAATGCAACATCAGCAACTACCATCACTGGCCTTACATCAAAGATCATCTGCGACGAGACCACGAGGACGTCCAAGAAGAAAATGGATTGACGACATCAGAGACATTGTACAACCACACGGAATGACACTATCCAGTGCCGCCCACCGGGCGCTGGAACGCAAATTATTCCTCCCCACGACGCTTGACGGCAGAAGTGGAAGATGATGATGATGATGATGATGATCTGCAGTCTTTTGTGTTGTGAGAGGGCGACTTGCAGATCGAATACAACTTCTCAGACCACGGTCGTTTCGCTGGAGAATTCGAGGTGCTCTTGTTTCCTTCCTTCACCTTCTCTGAACTCTCCATTGACGTCTTCATATAAAGTTCCACTTTTTCTCCTTCCTAGTTCTTAAATTTCTTTCGGTCTTGTTTCTCCTGACCTTTTGTTTGCGTACTTAGTTCCGCAGCCTCCCCATATACTTCTACGAATCTTTCCGCCAGCTTATTCACAACATCAAGCCGTTCCGCCCCTTGTTCTCCTAAAATGTCTTCAGTGGTTCTGACATTTGCTGGCGCATCTGGTCTACTACCATCAGCTCTTCCAGACTCTCATAGCCCCGCTTGAACTCTGCCAAATCCATCCATTTTTGGAGGTATGATTTCAGCCTTAAACTGTAGGCGGCGAATAGCTCTCCCGGCTCTCTTCTTGCCGATCGAATCTTCTTCCGATACGTTTGTGCGGTGATCTCATAGTGTTTCATCAAAGCTGCTTTTAATTCTTCGTAGTTGTTTTCATGTCCTGGTGGTAGGCGTGAGTAAACCACGTAACCGGAACTTCGTAAGCCCTGGGACAATTTAAGATTCCACTTGCCTCTCTCCAGTCCCATAGCGACTGACATGGCCTCAAACCGATCCAAAAACTGGTCAATTCTCTCTTTAATTTCATCAAAGACAGCTAAGGAAAACTTCATGGCATGGTAACCATGTCCACTCATGTTGGTTTAACCATGTGAAGATGACCCTCCTTCTATCCCATCTGTTTCTCCCTTAGTTTGTGTTTTGAGTTCTAGTTCTCGCATGCGGTATTCATGTTCTCTTATCTTGTTGGCCTTTTCAGCTTGCAACCTCTTGTTGTCCTGTTCCATTTCTAGTCTCTTGGCGGTCTGTTCCATTTCCAGTCACTTGGCGGTCTGTTTCATTTCCAGTCTCGTGGCGGTCTGTTCCATTTCCATTCGTTTGGTCTCCATCTCCATTCTTCACAATTCCGACTCGGCCTTTCGATCTTCCCTTTCTGCTTAAAGATGTTCCCTCTCCACCTCCTGTACATAATCGGTTAGTGCTGAACCTGACAAACCAATTTCTTCTCCTTTTGCCCTTAGTTCTGCCGTAGTTAGTTTAGGAGTGGCCATAGTTAAAGAAGGTGAGTCAGCAGGTTGAGTAAACACACTTCAAGGCAGTAAGTACTTACTAACTATCTAAATTAAATATATATTTATATATATTATTATCTATGTCAATATATATATATATATATATATATATATATATATATATATATATATATATATATATATATCATCGTCATCAAGTGCCGTGCCGGCTGGCGTAGGCGTTCATGGCTCTCCATAGATCTCGGTCTTTGGTTTTCTGGATCAACTCTGCTGCTGATATTCCTCCATGCCGCCGTCTCACTCCATCCAGCATCACTTCTCTTGGTCTACCTCTGCCTCTCTTCCCCTCGATCTTTCCAGTTGTTGCAATGTTCTCCAATGCCTCTCTTCTCATCACATGACCGAGGAAAGCTGTTTGTCTCTGTCTTATTGTTGTATATAATGTTCTAGTTTCATTAGCCTGTTTTAGGCAGTCGTCGTTAGTTACTCTGGCAGTCCAAGGAATTCGCAACATTCGTCTCAGGAACCACACCTCTGTTGCTTCTAATTTCTTCTTAATTTGTTCATTTACATTCCAAGATTCACTGCCATACAGCAAAACTGGTCCTACATAGCATTTCATCACTCTCTTTCTTACATTCAGTGACAGTGACTTATTGCATAAGATACTCTTCATTTTATGAAATGCTTCTTTTGACTGCCATATTCTGCTCCTAATCTCTGTTGTACATCTTCCATCTGATGTTATAAATGCCCCTAGGTATCTAACATTATCAACTTGGTTAAGGATTTTCCCTTCTATTTCTATGTCACATTTTGGTGTCACCATTTTCTTTGATATTACCATTGTTACTGTTTTCTTGATATTCAAGTTCTTCTTCTTCTTCTTTCGTTCGCCTGAAACATGTCTACAACTGCAATGTCGTCTCTTGTATGAATCTAACAGTCTTTTTTTAGTTCATTCAGCGGTCCATCGAGTTTATCTTCAACTGTTGTCTCTCTAGGCCAGAAGGTTCGCCTGGATATGTTGTAGTTTGGGCAATCCTGGAGTATGTGCTCTGCTGTCTGCGACGCCAAACCACATGTGCACATGGCTGAGTCACCAATCTTGAATTTTGTATACAAGTGGTTGCGTAATCTATTGTGTCCTGTTCTGAGGCGCAGAAGAATGACCTGTTCTGGTCTGTCCATAACGTGGTAGTCGTCTTGAGTAAGGTTTGGTGGCTTTCTGATTGATTTGATCATTCTTTTCTTTTGGTGGTATGTAATAGGCACATCAGGTTGTTCTTCTTTTGCTCCTTCCTTAGCCAATCGATCAGCTCTGTCGTTTCCGGGGACTCCACAGTGGGATGGTATCCACTGTATGGTGATCTTACGCTGACTGCTAAGGTCAGAAAGTAGTGTCCGCAGAACTGGCAATTTCCCAGACAGGAGCGCCTCTATTACGGATTTTGCATCTGTCAATATCACTGCAGGTTGTGTACCATGGCTAGTATTTTGTAATTTCTCTGTGGCTATCTTGATTGCCTCAATTTCAGCATCATAGTTATGGCAGTACTTTCCTGTTAAGTCCTTTCATTGCACTCTCTGTTACTACAACGTCTAATAATTGTTGTAGGTCTGTTGAATTATCCGCCATCAATACTGTGTCATCTGCATAGCGTATATTATTTATATTATAACCTCCAACTAGTATTCCTGGCAGTTTATATATATATATATATATATATATATATATATATATATATATATATATATATATTATTTATCTATGACACCACACAGTACATCACAACCAATCTCTCAACCAGAAGAGAAGATTTAGGATAAAGACTTATGTAGACGTGTAAAGTGTGAACAGGTATGTACTGTGTCTGAACACCTATCCACATTCACCCTGTCTGGATCTTTATTTTCCCGACAATAATGTCCCCAACAGCAATGTAATGTAGCCCAAATATATAACGCAATATCACTATATATTCCCTGGACCTGCTCACCTTTAGTCACTATATATATATATATATATATATATATATATATATATATATATATATATATATATATATATATATATATATATATATATATATATACATATATATATATATATATCCCACGTGCTCTACTATAAAGTCACCCCATATATATATATATATATATATATATATATATATATATATATATATATATATATATCTTGGACGTGTTCTCATTTAAAGTCACCATCCCATAGACGTGCCCCCATTAATGTAGCTAGTTGTCTCTGGGGGGAAAGTGGAGTCAACCAGCACACCTGTTAATTATCATATTTCTCAGTTTCTCTCTCTCTCTCTCTCTCTCTCTCTCTCTCTCTCTCTCTCTCTCTCTCTCTCTCTCTCTCTCTCTCTCTCTCTCTCTGACAATATCCCTCTTCCCGTTCCTTTAGCACATAACCCCACAAACACAGGTTTCGAACAACATGATAAAACATTTATTGCAGAAAAGAGTAATTTTGGTGTACCATGGATGGGTGTGAAGATATGTGGTGGTATTTATCTTGAATGTGTGACATAATATTGTATAGGTTGAACATCAGAGTTTTTCCATCATGATACAGCCATTCGACTTCACAAAGGACATAACGTTGAATCTCTCACCCGGATGTTTTCTTTCTGACAGATGAAGGTTTTGTCGACAATATGTTCTGGAACCATATTAAACAATATATTCTCCACTGAAATTCTAGGTTTGTTCTAGTCTTCAAGTATACACGGTCAACACTCTGTAATGTTTGTTTTTTTTATTTCCTGTGAATGTCAGATAAACACTGCTTTATTGCGTAATTATTGTCCATTTTCTTTTTTCACAAAACAATCGGTTGTATATTCCTTCTCACTTAGAGTGACTCAGGTTCTTGTGTAATTTTTTTTTCTCATACTGGTTTTACCTTCTGGTGACATAGATTTCTGTCCCTAATTCTGACCAAATGTTTCGGCTCAGATGGGTAATCACCTTAATTGTCAAGTGCAGGGAACCTGTTGAGTAAAACCACAGCTTGTAAGAGAAACGCAACTCTGACCTATGATATGTGAATGTAGGTAATTGGCTATATTCAGAAAGTAATCTCCCTAGATCATACTAGAGTTATACTATTATATAAGACAGAATAGTCAGCACTCTACCCTATACAAGGTGAAAGAAAAACACGCTAAAGCAAAGCACATAAATCCTAGTATAGACTTATCCTTCTGACTGTACAGACACCTTACTCTACACAACTTAAATCACTCTTAGCCTAATCCTGTCTACTGTTTATACTACGTTTACACACGAAAATCCCTATGCTATATGTCTAAGCTACATCTATATAATCACTTTATTGAATTTTATTTCCTGCCTAGACTTATATCAGTTTAATTCCCATGAAGGGACAGGGTTGGTTATTTTTACACAACCTAAACTCTGTGATATATTTTCTATACGGCACTGAAATACACTCCCACTCCAACCGTTGTTAAGTCCAACTCTCCACTGAGTTTAACTGTCTCTGTCCACGTATATATTTCCTGTCCTACGTCACTGGGTTTTTCCGTCCCCCTCAATCATCCCTGCTCCTATTCCGTCCTTTGATCCTCCACATCAACATGCTAACAATATTCTTTGATAAAGACGCTCTCCCGGTAACGTTGCCTTTCGGTTGCCCAAATGATTTGGTTAATAGTATTTCAAAGATATCCACTGTTTGATCGTGTTCCAACTTCTCGAAGATAAACGATGTTTTTGCGGCCCGGTGATTCTCCGCATAGTCCGATACGGACTTTTCTTTGATCTTTCCCGGTAGACAATTCGTCCGTTGGGCTTCGCTTCCGTGTCCCAGACGTACGGCCAGTGTTTGAAGCCAAGATCGCCGTCTGGTTTAAGATTTCAGGACCGTCACTTGACTGTTTCTGTCATTTTCTCCATCGGGATCTTTGCCTGCCAGCCATATCATGACAACGACCGTAATCTGTGTCTTCTTACAATGTAATTTTAACCCTAGTTGTTCACTGTGTACAATAACCGCCGCATCTACTAGATGTTGCAGATCCTGTTCATTGTCTGCAACCAATACCGTGCCATCCGCATATCTAGTGTTATTGATGTTATGTTCCCCAAGGGCGATTTCTCTCATATCTTATAAATTTATAAACATATTTTCATTGTATTGACAACTAGAACATTATATACAACAATAAGAAAGAGACAAACAACTTTTTTTGGGGTCATGTAATGAGAAGATAGGCGCTGGAGATCATCGTGACAACTGGAAAGATCGAGGGGAAGAGAGGCAGAGGCAGACCACGAGAAATGATGCTGGATGGATTGCGACTGTGGCATGGAGGAATATCAACGGCTGAGTTGATCCAGAAAACCAAAGACAGAGATCTGTGGAGAGTCATAAACGTTTACGCCAGTCGGCAATACACTTGATGATAATGATGATGATGATGATGATGATGATGATGATGATGATGATGATGATGATGATGATGATGATGATGATGATGATGATGATGATGATGATGATAGAGAAAACAGTTCTGGAGATATTACACTTCATTGTGGCACACCTCTCTTAATAGGCTGATATTGACCTTTTTTCATATCCTTTACAGGACATTGCTGTCAACACTAGCATCTTTCAGCTGTATGTTGATTTCTTGTCAAGATTTCGCTCAGTAGTTTGCCATTGCTTTATGAGCGGCCGGCTCACATACCTCGTAAGTTACCGATGCGATTCGAACCACTGCTGATTCTCACCGTCATCACATTACCCACGAGAGTATACGAGATTACGGAGAAAAGTCATAACCTCTCAGCCACGAAGCCGGCGATAATGACCATAAGGAAACATTTCATACATTCAAACAAGAAGCGTTTTAGTATAGTGCACCAACTCCGAAGCAGCACCAATAAATGCTCAAATTACAATCCTTTATGTTTTACAGCTGAGCACATTGAAACAAAATCGTCGTTTCATTTGAAGAATGGAGCTGTTCAGGAAGCACACTTCCCCATTACTTGTGATTATCGCCGGACTGCTCTTTTGCATTGCTACCGCAGATGACTGGGTATGTATTAATCCTGTTTTGTCTATTGTCCCATGCGTGGCATATCAGTTACCATGCTACTGTTTATTCTTCTTCTGCTGCTGATTCTGATTCCCGAATGGAACAGAGGACATCAACCAACTGACACGAAGCCCCACTATCCTCTACTGTGTACTGCAGCTCCCTCCACGCCTTCCTTATATTTCTAATCCATGTATCTAGTTATCTGCTCGTGTGTTTTAGGGCAACCTTTATTGCTTTTGCCCTGTGAGTTCCTTAGGTAAGCTTTCTTATTATATTGTGTAAATATATTAACAGTGTGTATCTTGCGCCAGAGTCTTCCCGTCTCTTGATTCTCCAGTATCGGTCTAGCTCTAATGCTAAACTCTAGATTAATGATTCTTTCGTACGATTCTAGTGCTTTTATTCTGTGCAGGCAGCAGTTAATTCATGTTTATAGTTAATAACTGCTTTAGTCGTTCTCCGTGACTCAGATCCACACACAAACGTAGCGGGTTCAACCCTACACAGGTCAGTGGGACTAAAATGTTGACT
The DNA here is from genome assembly GCA_014155875.1 of Cepaea nemoralis. NCBI lineage: Eukaryota > Metazoa > Mollusca > Gastropoda > Stylommatophora > Helicidae > Cepaea > Cepaea nemoralis. The sequence continues at coordinate 93,594 of JACEFZ010018321.1, read as the reverse complement.
TCTCGTTCTTGACTTGATGATGTAACTTACAAGTACCTCTCAATTCGGAGTGGGTTCGCCTTACGACGAGGGAAACACTTTTATGAATTACGCGTGGATTCAAAGCGAGCTAGGGCAAAAAAAAAAAAAAAAGGAACACAATGTAAGAATGGCAAGAATGGAAGATGTTGTTGGTGACTATCATTTAGGAAAAAAGAAATGAAAAAGAAGAAACAGTCAAAGAATTGGCAAAAATAACAGGGTATGGTTATTTGAAATATCTGGTTTAAACACCATAAAAGATGACTTTACAGATGGAGAAGCCCTGGTAAGAAAACATTCACCTACATTAACTTCATGCTAATTAATAAACGATTTAGAAACGAATTAATACGTGTGCAGACACAGATACTACGGTTAGAACTGAATAGTAGGGGATTCACAAAATATCCATGCTTTATATGGTTGTGTGATATCAGTGCAAAAGATACGCACTGGCAAAGATATAGTGACCGCTGATGGATGAATCTAAAGTTAGAGAAGAAAATATTGTCAACAAGCCTCTCATTGATTGAAAAAGATTGCTACTACCACCATTACATATAAAGCTTGGCTTGATGAAGCAATTTGTTAAGGCATTGAACAAAGATGGTGTCTGCTTACATTACGTATCCAGAAAGTTTTCACAATTGAGCATAGACAAACTAAAAGTTGGATTTCTTGATGGACCTCACATTATAAAGGTACTGAACGATCCGAAGTTTATTGATTCGATGAACATAACAGAGTCCACATATTTGTCATTATTTGTTTCTACTGCGCAAATCTTTCTTGGTTACTTTACAGCAGACAATGTTTCTGAATTAGTTCAAAACATGCTGTCGAATTTTTGTAAGCTTGGATGCAACATGAGCATAACATTGCACTACTTCCATAAACGTTTACATTTCTTGTCCGAGAATCTTGGAGACTTTAATGGGGAGCAAGGTGAAAGATTTTACAAAGATATAAAACCAATAGAAGAGATATACCTGGGACTTTGAGGCTTCCACATGATGGCAGATTACTGTGGGACCCTTAGGCATATCACATCCCAGGCAGTCCTCGAAAAGAAGCTTTTCGTGTGTTGACTACAATTGTTTTTAAAAATGCTAGTGGTAAAGGTTAAATACATTATTTTTTGTCTTTTATATGAATAATAATAATAATAATAATAAGTCTTTATTTTCAAAGGGTTAAGAATTGGAAATAAATGCACCGTAATTACATATAATATGAATGCAGATTACAGTCACAATCCCACTGATGGCAACTAACTCTAGCCTTGTACATAACAATTGCCCTATTAATAATGTCGTTCTTAGTTAACTCAAAAGCACACTAGAACTGATAGAATAAATGTTAATACATTTTTTGTAATCAGCAAAACAAAATTACCAAAGAACAGCTATACAATTTAAGGTACCAAAATGTGTGTAGACTTTTGTTATTACTACTACTGCTATTACTACTACCACTACTACTGTTTCTCATGCTACTACTTCATTGGCACCTTTCCGTCTTGACAGACGATAGTTTGGTACATTGTGCTTCAAAAAGGCTTAATAACTACGATCCATGGCGGTGGCGAGTGTGGCTGGTAAGGCCAATTCTTGCTGCAAATGTTTGCCCACAGTAGGTGCATGTGAAAACATGGTCACTTCCACCATTTTGCACCATATTACGTCTCTCACGCTCTATGTGTGCTTTATCTACAATCATTTTCTCTTTTGTCTTTATTCCATTTCTGATAGTTGCCCTCCATGCAACACGTTCAGCGGCGACGTGCTCCCAATGTGCATTATCAATGCCTGTATCAATCATGTCCCGCTTACACACATCTTTGTATCGTAGTAGAGGCCGACCCTGAGATCTCCTACCCGTCTGTAATTCCCCAAAAAAGATGTCCTTTGGTATTCTACCATCATCCATCCTCCTAACGTGTCCTATCCATCTAAGTCTACGAAGACTGAGCATGGAATACACCGTCACACAACCTGATCTTTCCAATACTTCAGTATTTGTGATTTTGTCTTGCCACTTAATACCAAGTATTCTTCGCAGACACCGCATATGAAAGCTGTTTAAACGTTTCTCTTGGCGTGAGTAAGTTGTCCAGGTTTCACTGCCATAAAGAAGAGTACTAAGGACACAGGCTTGGTAGACGAGGACTTTGTTTTGGCAGTAAGCTTCCTGTTCTCCCAGACTCTTTTTGCTAACATGTTCATTGTTGTTGCTGCCTTGCCAATCCTGATGTTGATTTCCTGATCGAGGGATAATTTGCTATTTACCTCTGATCCTAGATATGTAAAGTGGTCTACTATCTCCAGTTCGGCGTCGTCAATAAAGATTGATGGTACACCATGTGCACCTTGTGACATAATCTGTGTCTTCTTCTTGTTAATTGTTAAACCAAATTCAGAACAAGCATTGGAGAATGCAGATAGTAGATGTTGTAATTCTTCCTCAGAGTGGGTCGTAATCGCAGCATCATCCGCAAAAAGCAACTCTCTGATTAGTACCCTGCTAATTTTGGTCTTGGCCTTCAATCTCTGAGCATTATAGAGGCCACCATCTGAGCGTGAGTGAATGTATATACCGTCATCCTGATCACGAAAGGCATATTTCAGTAGAAGTGAAAAGTATATCCCAAAGAGGGTAGGGGGCTAGTACACAACCTTGCTTAACTCCACTCTTGATTTCAAACTCTTCTGAAGTTGAGCCATCAAACTTGATTATACCCTTCATGCCTGTGTGGAACGATTCCACAATGGACAGAAGAGTTGGTGGGCAGCCAATCTTCTTTAGTGCTTTGAACAGACCCTCACGACTGACCAAATCGAATGCCTTTGTGAGGTCGATGAAGGCAATAAACAGCGGCTGATTTTGTTCCCGGCATTTTTCTTGCATCCGTCCCAATGAGAATATCATATCAATGGTAGACCGGTTCTGACGGAAGCCGCACTGTGATTCGGGGTAGACTTGATCTCCCAGGACTTGAAGTCTGTGCAGGACAATTCTGGCAAATACTTTCCCAACAATACACAGAAGTGAGATACCCCTATAGTTGTTACAGTCGCTCCGATCTCCCTTGTTCTTGTACAGCGTTATGATGTTTGAATCTTTGAAATCCTGTGGGACTTGTCCTTCTCGCCAGCATAGCTCTATTAGCTGGTGGATCTGTAGAGCGAGTGTGTCTTGCCCACTCCTGATTACCTCTATTGGAATCCCATCCTTACCTGGAGCCTTGCCAGATGCAAGCTCATTTATAGCACACTTAACTTCTGTTATAGTGGGAAGTGTGTCCAGGTGGTCAAGAGTTGGCAGGGCCTCTATGGCGTTGAGGGCATCATCCGCTAGCTTGGTCTCACTTGAGTAAAGCTCTAAATAGTGCTCGACCCATCTATCCATCTGCTGTTTCTTATCAGTGATGATTTCTCCAGTCAAGGTTTTCAGCGGTGCACTTCTTTTGATCATTGGACCACAGGCTTTCTTTATCCCTTCATACATGCTTCTGATGTTTCCCTTATCACTTGCGATTTGAATGGACTCACATAACTTGATCCAATAGTCATTCGCACACTGCCTGGCAGCCTTTTGTACATCCTTCCTCGCTTGCTTCAGCTCACTCAGAGTGTTACGCGTTGGTCTTTCCTTGTTTCTTAAGAGAGCTATCTTCTTTTTATCAATCAAGGGCTGCAGTATCTGGCTGTTTGCCGCAAACCAGTCCTGCATCTTATGATCCACAGTGCCGTAAACCCCTACCGCTGTTTTATAAATAGTTTCCTTAAGTTTACTCCATTTATCATTTACTATACAATTTTCTGATGTATCATTGAAAGCGTCTTCAAGTTGCTGTTGAAATTCAAAGCACTTTCCAGGATCGTGAGTGTTAGTAATATTAATCCTGGGGCTAGACTTGTGTTTAGCTGTGTAGATTCTCTTTGGTCTCAGTCTAACCCTTGCAACAACCAAAGAATGATCTGTATCACAGTCAGCACTGTGGTAACTTCGAGTTAATGATGTATGGTTCAGATGTTGTCTCCGTGTGATAATGAAGTCCAGCTGATGCCAATGGCTGGATCTTGGATGTTTCCATGTGACCTTATGCATCTCTTTTGTTTTAAAAAAGGAGTTTGTAATACATAGGTCATTTCTAGTGCAATGCTCCAGCAGCCTTTGCCCATTATCATTCATGCGACCGATGTTGTATTTTCCAAGGCACACTGGCCATGAACTCGAGTCCTTGCCCACACGAGCATTGAAATCACCGAGCATATAAATGTAGTCGGATTTTGGAACTGCCTTGATCGCAGAGTCTAGCTGCTCATAGAACGTATCCTTCACATCATCAGAGGAAGCGAGTGTCGGTGCATATGCAGTGAGAATGGTGGCAAATCCACAAGAGGTTGCCAAGCGCAGTGATAATAATCTTTCATTACCTCCAGCTGGGATATCAATCATTCCCAGTAGCGAATTCTTCACTGCAAAGCCCACACCATGTTGCCTTTTTTCTGCCTGCCCTCTTCCCTTCCAAAAAAAGGTGTAATTGTTTTCCCTGAGTGACCCTTCCTCAGCGAGGCGAGTCTCCTGCAGGCCAGCAATATCAATGTTAAGACGATTGAGTTCAGCATCAATCACAGCCGTTTTTCTCACATCGTCAATATTTGTCAAGTCAGTGGAAAATCCTGGACACATGGTTCTCACGTTCCAGGTTGCAAGCCGTAGCTTGAGGTTTCTATTCTTTTTATTAGTACCTGGTGCATTGGTTTTACAGCCTGCGATTCAGATTTTGTCCTAGCCCCAAGCACCCATTGAAGCAGGCAGGCTGTGGCGGATCAGCACCCAATTGGCTGGGGGCTGCCCAGCTTGAGGCGGGCGGTAGCTGATCAGTGACACCTGTAGGTGTCTCCCACCGTCAGAGGCAACGCGTGGCGCCCCATGTCTACGCCAACTGACAAGGACTTATAACCCGTAACAGTTGCCTCTCGCTTTGATTCCGAGACCGGTTAAGACCAGGGATGGAGTTATTGCCTCTCCATAGCACAAAGCCTGGGCTAAAATAAAGAAACCATGTGTTGCCCATGCAGCATGATCCCTCTCTCGGCCTGCCTAGTTCACTCCAGAGGAAAGTTGACACCTATAATCTGGAACAAGACAAGCTGCAGAAGCTGCCGGATCAGCAAAGCAATGCTCTAACTGTCCGCCTGTCGGAGCTTCGATCCTAGACCAGCTGCCAACCAAGGCTTAGGGCCTGGTCTGCCCTGCCATGACTTATTTTGTCTTTGGGTTGCATTTCCTCGCACCAGGATAAGGCTAGTACCCTCCCAATTGCGCTCTTCCGCCCGAAACCGTTGGCACAATGTGGGGTGTCGGGTTTGGTAAGCGCCGCCCAACATTCGGCGCTGACAGAAAGCAGGTAGTACCGTCTACTGTCATACGGTAGCTCAGTCATATCTGACTAAGACCTGACTAACTGCTGCTGCTGCTGCTACTACTACTACTACTACTACTACTACTACTACTACTACTACTACTACTACTACTACTACTACTACTACTACTACTACTACTACTACTACTACTACTACTACTATTACGACTACTACTACTACTATTACGACTACTACTACTACTACTACTACTACTACTACTACTACTACTAGTATACTATATTACTGCTACAACAACTACTACTACTACTATTACTATTACCACTACTACTACTACTACTACTACTACTACTACTACTACTACTACTACTACTACTACTACTACTACTACTACTACTACAACTACAACTACTACTACTACTACTAACAATAATTACAATAATATTTGTTATTATTATTATTATAAGCAGAGAAAAGAAGAAGAAGAAGAAGAAGAAGAAGAAGAAGAAGAAGAAGAAGAAGAAGAAGAAGAAGAAGAAGAAGAAGAAGAAGAAGAAGAAGAAGAAGAAAAAGAAGAAGAAGAAGAAGAATGTAGATGAGGATGAAGAGGAGGCGGAGGAGAAAGAGGAGTAGATGAAAATATGATTATGTATGGATACAGTACAAACGTATTCATTCATCTAAACAAATATATCTGGTTAATTCAAATTTTTATTTTATATATTAAATATAATTCATATCACTGATTCCATTTTCCACTTACAGAAGATGTGTCAGAATAACTCGCCGGCAGGTCTCTATGTGACGCCAACTAGTGATTCTTTCACCATTCAGAGTTCAAACTATCCCTACGGTAGCTATGCCAACAATTCGGACTGCACACTAATTATTAAATCCCGGACGGAGCCTGTGTTGCTGTCATTTGAGTACAGGTAATATCAACCTTTCTCATGCTCCGTGGCGAAGAAGTTAAAGACGCATACCTGCGTTCGAAACACAATTGTGGGTGATTTAGCAGCAGTCCGCCTTACGTTGGTTTTTATGAAATAGTATGGGTACTGGTCGATCAGAAACAATGGCAAACTACTGAAGGTAAACTTGCCCAGAAATCATGAACAGCCAAACAATGACTGTTACGTCCTGTAAAGGATGTGTAACTAATTAAAACAACATTTCTCTGTAATATTATGAAACATGGACAACAACTAATGGTTGTGGAGATGTGGATTGTGAGGAAATTACACACAATACAAATGAGCAAGTCCCACAAGAAGCAAATATGTAAAGTTGATTGGAGAAATCAGACTCAGACAGTGGAAATATTTTGGACACGTTATGAGAAGGAATACACTAGAGAATTTGGTGACAACTGGCAAGATGGGTGCGGAGGGGGAGAGAGAAACAAGGAGAAGGCAAAGAATTATATATCTGCATGGCTGGACAACATGGTATGGTCGAGACAAGAACACACATCTGATCCACGACTTTCGTGATCGGGTAAGATCGCCAACTATGACCGTCAGCGCTTATCGGCATGGCACAAGATGATGATGCATATCAACATGTATCATTGATAAAAGTATTTTATACTTAGTTATCATCGTCGTCATCATCATCATCATCATCATCATCATCATCATCATCATCATCATCATCATCATCATCATCGTACACTAGCTTGTCATTTGCAGAACAATTCCCCCATTACATTCTCTCGAAAAACTATACTAACTAACTTAACTATTCTCTCGAAAAACATCTCGGTCAAAAGTGAAATTACCTGCCTGAATAAATTATCTACTATCTTCATTTCAATACCAAGATAGCGCAACATGAAATTATGCACCAACTATAGAACTGTTACCCTGATCAGTCATGCAAGTAAAATTCTACTAAAATCATAATGGGAAGACTTCGTAAGAAAATGGAAGAAGAGATTAACGTGGTTCAAGGTGGATTTAAACAACGAAGAGGAACAAGAGATCACATAATCAACATGCGTTTAATAATATATAAGTGTGGAGAAATTAATGTAAACCTATTCTCATGTTTTGTGAATTATTAAAAGGCATTTGACTGTGTATAACAAGCAGCGGTTAGAATAGGTGGCGAGACTTCAGATTGGTTTGACATCAAGCAAGGAGTCCGTCAGGGCTGTGTGCTGCCCCCTATTTGTTTGACCTGCACGTCGAAAATATAATGAGAAATGTAAGAGATGATATAACCAGGGAGCAATATGATTCCCTGAATATTGGTGATCAGAGATTCGATATGCTGATGATACAATATTACTTTCCACAACATAGAATAGTATAGAAAACTTAATAACCTCAACCTAAAAGACTAGTGAAAATCACAACTTATGTCTTAACATATCAAAGACAAAGATAATGCATACAGATAAAACTATTATGGAAAGATAAAGAAATATGTGTTAATGAGGAAAAGTTGGATGTGGTGAAAAATTTTGAATATCGTGGGTCATTGATTACCAACAATGGTGTCACAATAAAAGAAATTAAACGACAAATATCTATTCTTCTTCAAAGACTAAAACAACTGAATACATTATGGAGTGGGACAGATAGAACTACAAAAATTAGATCTTTGAGATCATGCGTCCTTCCCATTGCAACATACGACTGTGAGACCTGGACACTTACTAAACAAGCTGAACAGCGCATAAATGCCTTTGAATATAAATGGTATATATGAGTTCTCAGAATATCTTGGATAAAGAACAAAACAAATGCATCCATACTTCAAGAGCTGAATACGGAAGAAGATTTGCTTTTAAAGAAGATAAAACAAAGAAAATTTAAATATTTTTGTCACTTGAAACGCCATGATAGGTTGGATAGAACAATAATGGAGGGGTATATGCCTGGGAAGAGATGAGGAGGAAGGCCAAATAGAAGATGAGTGCAGGATATGGCGGATGAACCCCATATGGGTGTATTGGAATCAGGACATCTTGCTTATGACCGAGAAGTTTTCCGGAAGGTTGTTATGGGAGCAAATGATATGCTACTCGTATTAATAAATGTTGCCTATACAGTCATATACATCACGTATTCAGTCCATGTAATGGACTAATTGATCTGCTCACATATAAAATATTAATAGAAGGAAAACACAAAAGTTTAGCTCTAAATGTAACTAGTGAAAGCACCACGATAGTTACGTTACAAGATGTGTCGTTTGACAACGGCAGCGTTATAGCGACACTTCAGCACAGAACTCACACCAGGTAACATCAACTCCTCTACACTACAACATGAAACGCTCACACGAACGCATCCACTAGGCTATGCTCCAACACATAGGACCGTTCGCATCAGCTCACAGATTATCAGCAGAGGTCGAACATGACACTTGTACAGTATTCCAATACGGCGCACGGACATCAACTACTAACTGTGCCCGAGTCGAGATCACAAGTGTTAGCCGATTAACAGACCAACCGTCAGGGGCACTAAATAGCACATTACGCCATGCCTACTTCCGACAGCTACACTCGCACGACACGGCCACAGTAGGGATGTATGAAAGAATTGCTGGATCTTCTGTGACGGGAGCATGTTGCATTCGGTTATACAATGGGTAACGTTCCTTATACTAAGGTCATGTTGACTGTGGAGCGGCTGGCTGGATGGCATGTTCGTACCCGTGTGTAACACAGCACAGCCAAATAAAGTTAGCCATCAATCGTCCTTTTGCCTGCTCGAGTTTGTATCTTTTCGTGGAGTGCGGTCTGTCTGGTAAAGAGAGACTGATTAGGGCGTTGTGCCACCCCAAGGTCTTAGCATCCTGGAGAAGGTGCTCACTTACATCATCCACCTTGACTGGTAACGAGAGGGATAGATAAATACAGGACTGCATTTGAGAAGGAAGCATTCGAACACAGGGACACACACCTCGTGACACATGGGGTAAATCATACATGTTTTATGAAAGATAACTTCTTGCCATCCCTAACAGGAGGATTATCAAGAAAGGTTTCGCTTTTTATCTCGGAACGATATCCCAGCAGCGAAACGGATGGATTCATTATTCATTGTTCATTCACAGTATTATGTGTTTATTAGTTAATTTATGAATTAGTTGATTGATAACCATAATTATAGTCCAATGAGGGGGTGTGGTCCAGGGACCAACTCTTCCGGAGATTCAGTTCATATTTAGTAAATATAACTAGTGCAGTTACATAACAGAACCACCGGAGACCATAGAAAGGTAGACGTATGAGAGTAAAATAGGATCAGACTCAGTCTGCACGGAACCTAATCTTTCCGACGGGCTGATCCAGGTGCCATCTGATATTGGATGTCTATACATGCTTCCACTATGCCTTGATAGGGATAATTCCCTAATTATGTATGTGCATACTAATTAGTTAGAGATGAAGGCGTTTGGTAGTGGATGGATGCATGTGGATCCGTGTTGGTAAAGAATGCTCTCACCTACCACTCTCCCTTGCAGGTGTTGCCTGTTATATGTGTTCTACAACGAAGCTGCGATTCTGAAGGAAGATTTTGCTAATTCGCTAGGGGAACTTCATCGCTCTGGGAGCACCTCAGCTCAATCATAGTTGTTGATCGCCACCGAACCTTTTGTGAGACCACCACGTAGTACCAGAGTTACCCGAAGATAGGTGAGGTAATTACGCTCGAAGCAGTATCGAGTCCTAACAAGACCAACCTGACTTTGTCGTCTTAAGGTTACGCACCAGGTACTTACGAATACATCAGACCCAGATCTTAAATAGATCTTACTGAAGCTGCCATTGTTCTGGACCAGACTCAGGTGGAGTCCGGTAAATCCTGAGTTCCAGTCATCTGTTAGTCGTCTACCAGAGAGTAGAAACACGCACGAGACATTCATTAGCCATGTTATGAAATGCTTTATCCAAGATGATATATTATAGTCGTGCTGTTGAGATTCAACTTACGCCCAGGGATGACCCTGGAATCATCTCTGGCTCTTTCTCTAACCTATCCTCTATGTTGTATATAGATCCTCTCCTATCGGGACGTTCCTTTCATACCTGTGTCTTTAGTGTACATCAAATTGTTTAATTAGTCAAGCGTCCAAAGAAACCCCCGGGAAGGTTAACCCGGTCAACAAATGCCCGCAGAAGTCGGATGTGTCGGCCTAACGGCGCAAGAACGCAGCTCTGCTTTAAGCAGGCACAACGCGGTCTCGTCCGAAAAATAAAAGTCCGGATGAACGCAGACGAAGAAGAAGAAATTGTTTAATTGTTGACATGTCTTCTCTACAGTTATTGTGTGTTGGTCTTGGACGAGGCCTGGGGTGTTAAGGTCCCTAGGTAGAGGGTAGATAGAATCTGGGAGGGGCCTGTTGACTTATACCATTTGTTACCTTGCAAAGGGGGGTCAGTAATAGTAGTATCAGTGTATCTACCTGTCCAACCCCTGGGGTTAGTATACACGAGTGCCAGTGATACCTCGGCTCTTGTGTTCACCCCAACAACCGAGGCCATTCTGTTACAGGGTCTGAATCATTTAATTTCTTTATAATGTTGTTCAATGTATATTTTGGCTATTCCCAAACATTCTATTCTTCCTCTTGCACGTTTGCCATTATCATCTCGTTTCAATAATTTACTGTTCTCTTGTCTGCAGGGTGTTCAACCTGGAGGTAGCCCAGGACTGCGTATACGATTATCTCTGTGTTGTCGGCGTCAAATTTTGTGGAAATTGGGCTACTGGACGTATGTTTAAGCGAATTCTTCCTCCATGGAGCAACTCTACAGTACGCTTTCACACGGACTCTTCTGTGACACTGAACGGTTTTTATGTGAGTACTACATACGCGACAGTCTTATAGCAAATGTAGCTCCTAACATTGTGATAACACGCATTGCGTTGGATTTCATACAGAGGCTTCTTCTTCTTCTTCTTCTTCTTTCGTTCGCCTGAAATATGTTTATAACTGCAATGTTGTCTCTTGTATGAATCTAACAGTCTTTTTTAGTTCACTCAGCGACCCATAGAGTTTATCTTCCAGTTGTCTCTCTAAGCCAGAAGGTTTGCCTGGATATGTTGTAGTTTGGGCAATCCTGGAGCATGAGCTCTGCTGTCTGCGACGCCAATCCACATGTGCACATGGCTGAGTCACCAATCTTGAATTTTGTATACATATGGTTGCGTAATCTATTGTGTCCTGTTCTGAGGCGCAGAAGAATGACCTGTTCTGGTCTGTCCATAACGTGGTAGTCGTCTTGAAAGAAAAAGCAGCGGCTGCAGCAGGATATAACAATATGAATTGGAAACAAATAGGTATATTAAACTCCTGCGAGAAGAAGCGTACTAAACATCAACAACGTTGCACATACCTTACAAGGAGATCCATCGTATCGCGAAATACATTTGAAAATCCGAAATCAGAAGCACTCAATAAATATATAAAATTAATAATAAAATAAAATAAAATAAACTACACACAAACGCGTACAATACGACACACAGGACTACCGACGTTTCGATTCTCAGAATCTTTATCAAGGACACCACAGATAGCTAACACAACGAAATACAGCAAACAAAGAAAAAAAAAACACGAACTATCCCTATGCCATATGGATGTTGAAGATGAGGACGGAGTTCGTATGTAAAGTTTCCCAAGTGATGTGATGTTGGATCTTGACACAACTCAACTCGTACATGGAATGCTTTAACTTTATAGACATTAATACTGCTATTGGAAAACTTGTATCTAATAATATATTCTTGTGTGTGTCTAGATCATTGTGACGTCACAGAGGATTGTTCCAATACAACAAGTTCAAGGTTCGGGGTGGTCTGAGCGTAACATCACTTATGCATCCGTGACCTATAACCCTGGCATGCCGTACACTGATGGATGCCTTCCTGTACCTAATTATGGTATAAATTCCACCGCTGACTATACTCGGACAACTACCACAGCACCCAGGGTAAGATAGAAACTACAGAAAGACAGTACCCACGGTCAAATAGCACCCACGGTAAGATAACACACACGGTAAGATGGCATCATTTTAACACAGTGCTAGTGGCGACAACTATCATAGCACCCAAGGTAAGATAGCACACAAGGTAAGATAGCATCCAAGGTAAGATAGCACCCACGGTAAGATAGCACCCACTGTAAGATAGCACCTACGGTAAGATTGCACCCACGGTAAGATGGAGTGTGCTACAATAAGCACCATTATCATCAAGTGCCCTGCCGGCTGGCGTAGGCGTTCATGGCTCTCCACAGATCTCGGTCTTTGGTGTTTTGGATCAACTCTGCTGATGATATTCCTCCATGCCACCGTCTCAATTCGTCCAGCATCATTTCTCTTGGTATGCCTCTGTCTCTCTTTCCCTCGATCTTAACAGTTGTCACGATGTTCTGCAATGCCTCTCTTCTCATCACATGACCAAAGGAAGCTGTTTGTCTCTTTCTTATTGTTGTATATAGTGTTCTTGTTTCATTGGCCTCTTTCAGGATATCGTTGTTGGTCACTCTAAACACAATACGCACAGTTCTGGGGAAAAATTAAGTATTAACTGGATGGTTTGTGTAGGTCATAAATTGATCAACTTCTTGCTTGGCCAGCAAAGTGGATTCACCAAATTATTCTACTTTATTTGTTTGTGGATAGCAGGGCAAAAGATACGCATTGGACAAAGAAATAGTGGCCACTGAGGGATGAATTTAAAGTTTGAGAAGAAAATATTTTTAACAATCCTCTCACTGATCGAATATAGTTCTAGTGCCACCATTGCTTCGCTTGATGAAGCCGTTTGGTAAGGCACTGAACAAAGATGGTGCCTATTTAAATTACTTATCCAGAAAGTTTTCAGAATTGAGCATAGACAACCTTAAAGCTGAAATTCATGATGGACCTCAAATTATAAAGTTACTAAACGTTCCGAATTTTATTGATTCGATGAACATAACAGAGTCCATACACTGGTCATCATTTGCTTTAGCCGTGCAAAACTTTCTGGGTAACTTTAAAGCAGACAATTATTCTGAATTAGTTTGAAACATTTTGCCGAGTTTTTGTAAGCTTGGATGCAGCATGAACATAAAATTGCTCTACCTCCATAACCATTTCCATTTCTGTCCCGAGAATCTTGGCGACTTCAGTGAGGAACAAGGTGAAAGATTTGAAAGATATAAAAACAATGGAAGAGAGGTGCCAGGGACTTTGGGATTCCCACATGATGGCAGATCACTGTTGGACCTTTAAACGTGACTGTCCGGGCATTTCACATTCCAGGAAGTCCTCGAAAAGAAGCTTTTTGTGTGTTGACTCCAGATACAAAATGCTAGTGATAAAGTTTTAATACATTTTTTGTGTTTAAAAAAAAAAGTCGCTTAAAAGTCGACAGGGTCGACTTCATTGCACCAGGTTGTATCCCATATGGCTCGGTCTCTTTCCGTAGCACGGAAAGCGTCGCACAAAGCACGAACTCCGTAGCATTTAGCGACGACCCACAGGAGTCTCCGAAACATTTAACTCGTAAACCGAAGGGCGCGGCCCGGAATCGAACCAACAACCTCGTTACACGAGTCAAACGGCTTAACCACTTCGCCACAGAGACTCCAATTTTTGTGAAGGCAATAAATGCACAGTCATTCATCATTTACTGCCAATATAGTACCTTGCGGTGTATGGCAGGAGGGACTTTGAACCTAAGGAATTAAGGCAGCCTGGCTAGTGCAGCCGCCGCGAACTGTGAAGGTTAGGATTCACTTTTTTCCCCCGACAGAAAAATATCCCACATTTTACCGAGATTCGAACCCGGTTCTCCCGAAGGAGAATCCGGCGTTCTAGCAACTCGACCAGCCGTTCCTCAAACAATGCACAGCAAATACATATAATATGAATGCAGATTACAGTCACAATCCCACTGATGGCACCTAACTCTAGGCTTGTACATAACAATTGCCCTATTAATAAAGTCGCTATCCATCCATCCATCATGTGCCATGCCGGTAAGAGTGGGCAGTCATTTTCTGCCATCTCACTCGATCACCAGAGTCGTGGATAAGCTTCGTGTTCCTGTCTCGACCATGCCACATGGCCAAGTCATCCTTCTCCCATCCAGGTATTTACTTCTCGGTCTTCCCTTGGTCTCTTGCCTTCGATCATGCCAGTCGTCACCAAGTTCTCCAAGTCATTTCTTCTCATAACATTTCCACAAAATGTGTACTGTCAACGTCTAATGACTCTAATCAGTTTACGATCTTCATTTGTTTCTTGAAGGACTTGTTCTTTGGTGTTTCTGTCTGTCCATGGTATTATTTTCATTTTCCTCAGAAACCACATTTCCACAGCCATCAGCTGTTTTTCAGCTTGACTGCTTATTGTCCACGCTTCACATTCATACAAAAGTATAGGTTCTATGTAGCACCTCAACACTCTTTTTTCTCGTTTCAATTGATATCTTTTTATTGGTCAGTATGTTTTTCATCTTGCAAAAGGCTACCTTCGCAATGGCAATTCTTGTTCTAATCTCTCCAAGGTAGCTCCCATCAGATGTTATGACTGTGCCAAAATAACAGTATCGATTCACTTGTTTAAGAATATGTCCATCTACTCGTATATCACATTGTTCTATTTCCTTCTTCCCAGTGACGTCCATAGTTGCTATCAGTTAACTCAAAAACAAACTACAGCTGATGGGCAAAATATGATTACAATTTTAGAATCAGCAACACAAATTTACTAAAGAACAGCTATAACACTTAAGGCACCAAAATGTGTGTATATCAGTGTTATTACTACCACTGCAATTACTACTACTACTACTACTACTACTACTACTACTACTACTACTACTACTACTACTACTACTACTACTACTACTACTACTACTACTACTACTACTACTACTACTACTACTACTACTAATGCTGCTGCTGCTGGTGCTACTACTTCTATTTCTACTACTACTATACTAGTAATACTATTAATAATAATAATAATAATAACAACAATAATAATTCTTATTATTATTATTATTATGAGAAGAAGAAGAAGAAGAAGAAGAAGAAGAAGAAGAAGAAGAAGAAGAAGAAGAAGAAGAAGAAGAAGAAGAAGAAGAAGAAGAAGAAGAAGAAGAAGAAGAAAGAAGAAGGAGGAGGAGGATTAGGAGGAGGAGGGGTAGGAGGGGGAGGAGGAGAAGGAGGAGGAGAAAGAGGAGGAGGAGGAGGAGGAGGAGGAGGAGGACGACGAAGAGGAGGGGCGGAAACTATGATAAATGTCTTGATATACTACAAACGTATTCATTCTTCCATACAACCTTATCTTTTAATGCAAATTCCCTGGTAATTTTTCATTTACTCTTCACATCATTGATTCCACTTTCCATTGACAGAACCCAAGGATCTACCCTCTGTGTGAGTTGTCCACGCCCGCCGTTCTGAGTGTGACCCCAACTAGTGAGCCTTTCATCATCCAGAGCCCAAACTATGGCTATGGTAGCTATCCCAACAATTTGGACTGTACACGAACTTTTGCATCTGGGGCGGAGCCTATGGTGCTGTCATTTGAGTACAGGTAATAACAAAATTTATCCTGCTCCGTGGCGAAGAATTTCGGACGCACTTCGTAATCCCGCAAACCCGAGTTCAAAACACAGCTGTGGGTGATTTGGCAGCAGACCGCCTGTCACAGAACTCAGTCTGTCCGCCTCGGGATATTTCCTTAGACCTGCTGTAGTACGCCGCTTTGTCTTTCCGGGAAATGTCCGTTGAGACATCGGGCAGTTGGGTGAAGAAAATTGATGGTCAGAGGGAAAGAACCAGTAATTTAACACAACCCGACCAGAGCCGTTGCTCGCCCTTTAAGAACCTTCCAGCACTGGGGTGACGGAACAGGTTTTCGGATTACGGACTGCGCATGTCCGACGCAAGTGCAGTCGATTGTCCCGGAACAAAGGATCAGTTGGAGACGAAGGTTGCTGGCGGGCAGTCGACATTTTGGCCCATTCTAAGTGATAGAGAGCAGGACGCCGTGTCTTGATGAGAGTTGAAGACCTTTGACATCATGTCCAGTTGCAGTGACAACGCTTCTATTATCTACTGTCGTGCTGTTTGTGTGAAGGTATGTGTACAACCTTTTTCTTAACTAGTACGGCGTCGGTGATACGAATTATGAGATTTTGCTAACGCGTGCACTAACCGTCGCGAGAAAGGAGGTCACGGGTGAACATTGGTAAGCTTGTGTTTTATGACTGTAAATTAAGCCTGTGGCATACGCATGTGTACCAGCATTGTACTGCTAAGATATTTCGTAGGTTAGAAAAGCGAGGCTAATTTACAACCCCTGTAGATTGGGAACATCGGGTTCAGGGAAGCGAGACCTGTAATTTAGTTCACACATGGCCAAATTTATAACCTCGAGCGTCGGCTTGGCCAGCGTGCCGAACCATTACCCACAGCGCTACAGGAAGTAGATTAAGGAGTCGCTTCGGATATATCGAGTGATATATCGATGAACTCGGGCGAGTGCAACGAATCGAATGCACCGGTCGGCCGAAACCTCCGAGGTCGTTTTAATGTCATACCGGGAGTCGAACTTCGGATCACATTGTGGGGCAACCACTGGCTTTCTTCTTGGCTTTCCTCACGTCTGTCTTTTAATTAGTTCCCTCGATGGAATGTTAGCTTAATATATAGTGGATTCCTGAGAGGTTGATAGAGGGAGAAGGGACCGTTGCGACAGAATTGTTCATATTGAACATGACACCGTTCTAAATGCCCCGACCTGGGACCAGGGAGGGGGGAACGGGGTGTGGATTTCTGCTACAGGGGGATCACCCTGTATATTTCTTTGGATTTACTGTATTGTGCCTGTGGCATGGTACGACATCAGCGTTGGCGGATAACAGGAAGGGGGTGGAGGAAGTACTGCCATCGGCCCTCCTTCAGGGCCCTTCTATCTATAAGTATAGCTAACTCACTAACCGTATGTGTTGTCTAGTTATGTTTCAGCAGAGACCCATATCTCAGACACCAACCTTGGCCCAGCCCTCCGTTCATCTGGGAAAGAGGATGCAGGTGGGAAGCTGCAGCGTTGGTTCTAGGTCCAGTCTGTCCTCGAATGTTCGAGGTGCCAATGAAAGAGTGCGGCCCTTAAGGGAAGGGTTCACACGTCTGAGTAAGGGGGACCTAAGTGTATCTGCTGTGGGTAATTCTGATTCATGGTGCTCTCACTGAGTGTTATCCTCCAGAGGTTCTATCTTGTTGAGAGCAGAGCGACTATCTGGGGACGAGTCCAGTGAGCCGGACTATGGCGAGAGCAGGTGTTAGCAGTTTGTAAGCCAACCATCTCAGCGAGAGGTAATTACCATTGAGAGTCACGTCTCAGGATGGGATCCAGCTAACTCATCGCCCACTCCACGTCTGATATCCCAGGTTGTTCGCCATGACAGCACCATATTGCCTCATTCGTTACTTCAGCTGGGCAAGCATCTGGTTGTTGTTAGTGTCCCAGTTTTGAGCCTGAATGACTGCCTTCATGCCAACTAGTTATGATGTCCCCGCTACCAAGTGCCTGGTACCCTGTGGTGCCTGATATTGTGGAAGAACTTTTGTCTGTTTTAAACTCTATCTACAGTGCCACGTTTCAGCGAGGGTGGTATCTGTGCTGTGATATCTGCGCTATGAGTCGGATGATCAGCGCGGATTGCCTAGACAGTTGGGACTGCTACTACCATTGAGTGAGAGATCACCCTCTCGCTATACCCACAGTACCATCGATACTTCCAGACGCTTCCGAGGAGTGTCCTAGTTCCTCAGCCACCCGAGAGACAGTATTGATCCCTATACTAGGGTGGTCCAGACTTCAGTGACGTCATCCATCGGAGGTCCCAAGTACCAGTGAGTCGACTCGCCAGCCATCCTGTCCAAGTGGAGAAACCTATACCTGGAGGGAGGCCTGAGATACTTGGTGAGCGTGTCAGACTTATCCAGTAGGGTGACCTGAGGCCCTGACGATGATTACACTTTCTCCAGGAGGCTACTCGGTCCTTGCCACGTCTTATCTCTCATAGATACTGCAAGGTCTATCTCGGAATCATCATTATCATTTTCATTCATCTTGTATAATACACCATATTGTTAACATTGTTAGCTGCCAGAGTTGTGTCATGAGTTCAGGACGAGGTTTGAAAGGGGTACCGTCCCTTGGTTGAGAGTGAGGGAGATAGTGATCCAAGGGTTGACGGGGTCTTGTGGACTGAGGTCACCTATGTCTAAGGGCTAGAGGTATCTCGTTGTTAAGGTGTGACAGCAGGTTCCCCTCACCCAGGGATTGCTGTGACACCGGCTTACGTTGATTTATGAAATGGTATGGGTGCCGGTCGTTCAGAAGGCAATGGTAAACTACAGAAAGTAAATATTCTCAGGAACCATGAACAGCCAAGTCATAATGGGGTTTGCTGCTACGTCATGTAAAGGATATGCAACTAACAAAATATCAACATTTGTCAGATAAATTATGAAACATTATCAACAATCAATGGCTGTGGAGATGTGGATTCTGAGGAAAATACAAACCATTGCACAGACAGAAAACCAACGAGTAAGCCCTACAAGAAGCAAATTAACACTGTAAAACTGACTGGAGAAATTTGACTCAGACAGTCGAAATATTTTCGGCACATTATCAGAAAGAATACACTAGATAACTTGGTGACAACTGACAATAATGAGGGAGTAAGAACATGGGGAAGGCACGAAATATATATCTGGATGGCTGGACTATATGATATGGTCAAGACAGGAACACACATCTGATCCACAACTATCGTGATCGTATAACTTCGCGAACTATGACCGCAAACGCTTATCGACATGACACATGATGATGATGCATATCAACATGTATCATTGATAAAAGTAAGTTCTAATTGGCTGTCATCATCATCATCATCATCATCATCATAATCATCATCATAATAATCATCATCATCATCATCATCATCATCATTATCACCATCATCATCATCAACTGGCTTGTCCTTTGCAGATTAATTTCCCCATTATATTGTACCAAAATATACCTTTGTCACAAGTGAAATGATCTACCTAGATTGCCTGTACAGTACTTACATTACGTATTCAGTTAATCTGGGTCTGGTTATTGTGGAATTAACATTAATATAACTTGTTCTTCTTCTCCCCTTATTTCTTTTCCTCTTATTCCTCAGTCTTCTTTTTCTTTTTCTTATTGTCATTATACATGTTCTTCTTGTTTTTATTTTTGTTCTTCTTGTTCTTGTTCTTGTTCTTCTTCTTCTAGTTCTTCTTCTTCTTCTTCTTCTTCTTCTTCTTCTTCTTCTTCTTCTTCTTCTTCTTCTTCTTCTTCTTCTTCTTCTTCTTCTTCTTCTTCTTCTTCTTCCTCTTCTTCTTCACCTCCTCCTCCTCCTCCTCCTCATCCTCCTCCTTTTCCTCCTTTTCCTCCTTCTCCTCCTTCTTCTTCTTCTTCTTCTTCTTCTTCTTCTTCTTCTTCTTCTTCTTCTTCTTCTTCTTCTTCTTCTTCTTCTTCTTCTTCTTCTTCTTCTTCTTCTTCTTCTTCTTCTACACATACTACTACTACTGCTAGTACCTCTTGGTATTGTTCTTATTTTTATTAGTATAAACGATATTTCTCTCCACTCCTCCCCCTTTCTCCTCCTCCTCTGCTTCTTCTTGTTAGTCTTATTCTTTTCCTTGTTCTTCGTGTTCTTGTTCTTCTCCCTTTTCTTCATATGCTGTTGCTTCTTGTTCTTTGGTCTTATTGTTATTTATATAAATCATATTTCTCCTCCTATTCCTCTTCTGCTTCTTCTTCGTTTACTGTCGCTTGTCGTCCCTGGAGGAAAGTGGAATCGACAAGCACACCCTTAATATCCTTCTACTCTTGGAACTATTGTGTGACTGTTGTCTACACTCCTCCTTTCTGTCTTCCATTCACTATCTCTCTCTCTCTCTCTCTCTCTCTCTCTCTCTCTCTCTCTCTCTCTCTCTCTCTCTCTCTCTCTCTCTCTCTCTCTCTAATCCTTCATAACATACCCTGACAACAGTTTCCTCCAACAATTAATAAAATATTTATTGTTGAAAACTATGTCAGTTGTATGTATTGAATGTGTATATGTAGTTGGTAGTGTCTGCTAGTGTGAGTGCAAGATAGGACTCTGGAATTCGTATGTGCCGTATACTTTCTCCCGTATTCATACGGCCATGCAACAAGACGTCACACATATAACTGGACAGCTCTCACCCTGGATGCTCCGTTCTGCTTGAGTCTGGAGGTAAATCCGTTATTGGAAAACTGTTCACCACTGGATCACCGTAAATTAATGTGATCACGGTAAGTCTTATGCCTAGACCGAGTTTTCTTTGATTATTATTTAGTTAATAAATCCATCATGGAAAACACATCGCTACTGTCCAGCACTGTCTATTGTTACTGTAAACGTTCTACACACGGTCTTCCGTTAGTTTATGAACACCTTTTGTACGCATGGAAACTCTTCGTGAATTATTCATTTGTTTCTTTATATTAATTTACAGTGTCAATATATTCAGTTCTAGGTCATCCTGCCTTTTTACAATGACAGTTCTTTCCATGGTTTTCTAAACTTTCTCTGCACAAGTGAAGTGCCTTTATAAATTGAAAGTCCTTTCCCTGGTTTATCAACAAAGCTTTCTCTGTACAAGAGACGAGACTGTCTATCTTCTCTGATATGTCAGGAGGTGTATTGGAACCTGTGAGATATATATTTAATCAGGTGATATGAGTCTGCTTCATACTAATTCTTATGTGAGTGCCTTTCTCCAGCCGTAATGAAAAGCTTCCGAAAGATACTCTGATATAAGACAGAAGAATTCACTAAAGTCTAAACTAATCGCTAATAGAAAGAAATGGTACAAGCTAAGCACAAACACCAATTTCCCTATGCTAAACTATTACGCCAAGGTTAGTTTACCTTATATATATAATTTATGTTAATCCAAGAATTGAAATCTATCAGCACATAAGCACTTCTATCCCATTGCTTAATATAAGGGATGATTTCTTTACTATTTCAGGATACATAAATCCAGTTTGCCGTCCAGTTTGGTAGCACACACTAAAACAGAAAACCCAGTTTCTACTATTTATATTGGGCCTCCCATTCTCCGTTATTGTTTGATGTTCATACATCAACAGTCGTATTTGCCGTTTCCTTCACATCAAAAGTCTTTGAAACTCACGTATTCGTTCCTGGCATCTCCCGGTTGTCTTCTCCGCTATTCCCCGTTTCCCTACGCTCGTACCTCAAAGAGTCCTAACTCTTTGATCACCGTCTTCGTGCGTTTTCCCGTTCCCGAAGTCTCCGCGTCGTTCTGTCCGTTAACATCGCTGGTCAATGACTCCTCACACTGTATCCTATTTTATACTAGTCGGTCAATAACCTTCAATTTCATCCTCGCTCAAACTGAAGGCTTGATTGTTATTCTGACTCACGGTCCATAATTTTCCATTCTCATATATTGCAATATTATATGTAAGTTATCAAGGAATCACTAAACTAACAGTTTCCCGTGACATAGGCCCTCTCTTAAGAGAGTTGACCGCGGCGACTCTTCCTCACTGTAGTTTTGATTCCTATGGTTCACCAACCTATTCCTCTTCCTCTGGAGTTGGATGTCTAGATAAGAAATCCGCTCCTACATTCTCCTTACCAGGGATGTAATCCACTGTGAAGTTGTACTGCTGCCGCAACAACGACCATCACATCCACCGTGCGTTGAGCTTCTGCGAAGTAGCTATGAACATCACGTGTTGATGATATGACTGGATCCTCACATGGCTCACCTCCTCATCCAGTAGGCGATCTCACCGACAGCCTACTATACTACTCATGGCAGACACTAGTGTTGGCACATCGCCCCTGTACGTCCGGTCGACCTACTTTCGACTTGCGTAAGCGACGGCTCACAATACAGACGGATCGTCCCATCCTGACTGTAACACTGTCTCCATATTCTCTTGGTTTCCCCAGGCTTTGCCTCTGGGGATGTTCCGCCTCGTCCGCATTGGACAGAATCGTCTTCCCCAATCCTCCTGGACTTTTGCTTCCAGGACCATCTCGGGCGATATTGGATCTGGTCAGCCAATCTTCGGTTGGAGTCCTGGGTATTTCTCGCCTTTCCCGACGTTACCCACCCCTTCTGAACTTGGTTACTAGTGAAGGTTTCCCTCTTGTCCTTTCCCTGACGTGTGATTTCCCTCCTCCCGTCGTTAGGTAAATCTGACCTATCACGTACTGTCCCATAGGCCCTCCTATGTTGTACTGGTGATCTCTGGTCTTCGTCTGGACCTGTAACCTTTTTCCCAATGGCTGCCATCACCATAAAGTGCGAAGCTTTGCTCTCGGATCTCTCCTCATATTTCTTAATGAGATGCCTAGGGAGATTTTTCAGTTCTTCCCCGATCCGGATGTTGTAGAAGTTTTTGGACACCACCTTTTCCACAGGATAAGGTCCTTTCCATCCTACTTGGAGTATATTATTCTCTTCTGGACCCCATACTTCCACTTTGTCTTCCACCTTAAGAGCTATTTTCCTCTTAAGTCCGCTTGTTGGGTGGTGCTTTCTGGCACTCTGAACAAGACTTAACCCACCGGTGTACATCACCGGTCATTCCTGGCCAGCAATAATGGCCGGAAATTTGCTGCAATGTCTCTCTGACACCCATATGTCGATTCTCTGCTATGGTGTGTCCACTCTGAAGAATATGAGGATGATAGGTCTCTGGGACCACCCACTGCTCGTGCAGTCTGTCTCCTCTTCCGGCTCTCCTGTAAAGCAGCCGATTCCTCAAAAAGTA
Source organism: Cepaea nemoralis (assembly GCA_014155875.1). Classification (NCBI taxonomy): domain Eukaryota; kingdom Metazoa; phylum Mollusca; class Gastropoda; order Stylommatophora; family Helicidae; genus Cepaea; species Cepaea nemoralis. The sequence continues at coordinate 70,317 of JACEFZ010018321.1, read as the reverse complement.
CTGTCACCATTCTGGTGAATCAGCACTTCTTTGCAGCTTCCTGTAGCAAGGACGCAACGTAGTATCCTTCCTCTGGGCAGTATGCAATTCCCCTATCACTGAGTTGTCGCATAGTGACTCTGCCTCTTTTTCCTTCCACTGGTTACTGCTCCCCTGTGGGCTGGCTGTTTGGGCACCCCCAAGAAAACGTATTTTGTGCCAATGATCACTGGGAATAGGGAATCAGCTAATACAGCTGCAGGAATAATGCCCGTGACGTACCTGGACTTAATCTCCACCTTGGCGATTGGCAGCGTCATGGTAACAGCACTCCTCATTGCCGGCTGTATCTCTATGGTCTCCCCTGTAAGTTGGTCTGGGCGTACCAAGCTGGCGTCTATCACAGCTTCCCCATCCAAACCTGAATCGTAGAGACAAGCAACCTGCTGGCCATTGACTTCAATCAGTTCAACCACAGGTGGCCTCTCTTGGTCCGGAGTGTCTTCCACCTCCTCGACCTTTTCCTTGCATCTGCAGTCCACAGTATTATGTGCTTTCGACCTGCAGTGTGTGCTCCATTTTCCTTACCAATCTTTCCGTGTGCTTTCTTTAGTCAGAGCTTCTTCGCCGACCTCAGCCTTGTCTGTGATCACCTTCTTAGGAATCACTTGGCATGCCGCGAAGTGATAGCTTTTCGGTTTCGATCTGCAGTCTTTTGTGTTATGAGAGGGCGACTTACAAATCGAACACCACTTCTCAGACCACGGTCGTTTAGCTGGAGAATTCGAGGTGCTCTGGTTTCCTTCCTTCACCTTCTCTGAACTCTCCGTTGACGTCTTTATATAAGGTTCCATTTTTTCTCCTTCCCAGTTTGTAGATTTCTTTCGGTCTTGTTTCTCCTGACCTTTAGTGGGTTGTATATTTAGTTCTGCAGCCTCCCCATGTACTTCTACGAATCTTTCCGCCAGCTTATTCACAACATCAATCCGTTCCGCCCCTTGCTCTCCCAAGAATGTTCTGAGAGGTTTCGACATTTGCTTTCGCATCTGGTCGACTACCATCATCTCTTCCAGACTCTCATAGTCCCGCTTGAACTCTGCCAAGTCCATCCATTTCTGGAGATATGATTTTAGGCGCAGACTGTAGGCGGCGAATAGCTCTCCCGGCTCTCGTCTTGACGATCTAAACTTCTTCCGATACGTTTGTGCTGTGATCTCATAATGTTTCATCAAAGCGGCTTTTAACTCTTCGTAGTTGTGTTCATGTCCTGGTGGCAGGCGTGTGTAGACCTCGTACGCCGAACTTCTTAATTCCTGGGATAATTTAAGAGACCATTTGCGTCTATCCAGTCCCATAGCGGCTGCCATTGCTTCAAAACGACTAGCGTACTGGTCAAAGCGTTCTTTCGACTCTTCATAAACAGCTAAGGGAAACTTCATGGCATGGTACCCATGTCCAATCATGTGGGTTGCCCCAGGTGAAGATGAACTTCCTTCTGCTGCATCTATTTCACCCTTAGTTTGTGTCTTGAGTTCTAGCTCTCGCATGCGGTATTCATGTTCTCTTATCTTGTTGGCTTCTTCAGCTTCCAACTTGGCCTTTCGCTCTTCCCTTTCTGCTTGGCGACGTTCCCTCTCCCTCTCCTGAATGTAATCGGTTAGTTCCGAACCAGATAAATCAATTTCTTATCCGTTTGCCCTCAGTTCGGCGGTAGTTATTTTGGGAGTGGTAAGTCAGCAAGTTGAGTAAAGACACCTCAAGGCAGTAAAGAAGTACTCACTATAAACAGATAATCTATTAGAACCTATATCAATTTATCTTTGTATATCTAAATATTACTTATCTACGACACCACACATTACATCACAACCACTGTCTCACCCACAAGATGAGATTTAGGATAAAGACTTATGTAGACGTGTCAAAGTGTGCACAAATAGGTAATTTGTCTTAACACCTATCCACTTTCGTCCTGTCTGGATCTTTCTCACTGTAAAGTCCCCAGCATTAATGTAATGTCTCTAACATAAATGTAATGGCACCATATATCCCATGGACATGCTTCCATTAAAAGTCATCAATGTATACTTATATTTATATCCCAATAAGTATGTACCAATCTGCAGGTACCACGCTGGGCAAATACCCCTATGCAGTTACCCCTCTTCAAGTACCCCGCTAGGTATGTTACCCCTCTTGCACTCCAGTTAATGTGGGTATTATGTGGTACCACGCTGCTCCACCATTTAATGTACCTATATGCAGCTACCGCGCTGGGCAAATACCATTATGCATTTGTGGTACCCAGCTGCTCCACCATTTAATGTCGCTTGTCGTCCCTGGAGGAAAGTGGACTCGACAAGCACACCTTTAATATCCTTCTACTATTGGAACTATTGTATGACTTTTGTCTACACTCCTCCCTTCTGTCTTCCATACTCTCTCTCTCTCTCTCTCTCTCTCTCTCTCTCTCTCTCTCTCTCTCTCTCTCTCTCTCTCTCTCTCAATCCTTCATAACATACCCTGACAACAGTTTCCTCCAACAATTAATAAAATATTTATTGTTGAAAACTATGTCAGTTGTATGTATTGAATGTGTATATGTAGTTGGTAGTGTCTGCTAGTGTGAGTGCAAGATAGGACTCTGGAATTCGTATGTGCCGTATACTTTCTCCCGTTTTCATACGGCCATGCAACAAGACGTCACACATATAACTGGACAGCTCTCACCCTGGATGCTCCGTTCTGCTTGAGTCTGGAGGTAAATCCGTTATTGAAAAAACTGTTCACCACTGGATCACCGTAAATTAATGTGATCACGGTAAGTCTTATGCCTAGACCGAGTTTTCTTTGATTTTTATTTAGTTAATAAATCCATCATGGAAAACACATCGCTACTGTCCAGCACCGTCTATTGTTACTGTAAACGTTCTACACACGGTCTTCAGTTATTTTATGAACACCTTTTGTAAGCATGGAAACTCTTCGTGAATTATTCATTTGCTTCTTTATATTAATTTACAGTGTCAATATATTCAGTTCTAGGTCATCCTGCCTTGTAACAATGACAGTTCCTTCCATGGTTTTCTAAACTTTCTCTGCACAAGTGAAGTGCCTTTATAAATTGAAAGTCCTTTCCCTGGTTTATCAACAAAGCCTTCTCTGTACAAGAGACGAGACTGTCTATTTTCTATGATATGTCAGGATGTGTATTGGAACCTGTGAGATATATATTAAATCAGGTGATATGAGTCTGCTTCATACTAATTCTTATATGAGTGCCTTTCTCCAGTAGTAATAAAAAGCTTCCGAAAGATACTCTGACATAAGACAGAAGAATTCACTAAAGTCTAAACTATTCACTAATAGAAAGCAATGGTAAACGCTAAGCACAAACACCTATTTCCCTATGCTAAACTATTACAGCCAAGGTTAGTTTACCTTATATATAATTTATGTTAATCCAAGAATTGAAATCTCTCGACACATAAGCACTTCTATCCCATTGCAAGGGATGATTTCTTTACTATTCAGGATACATAAATCCAGTTTTCCTTCCAGTTTGGTAGCACACACTAAACAGAAAACCCAGTTTCTACTATTTATATTGGGCCTCCATTCTCCGTTATTGTTTGATGTTCATACATCAACAGTCGTATTTGCCGTTTCCTTCACATCACAAGTCTTGAAAACTACGTATTCGTTTCCTGGCATCTCCCGGTTGTCTTCTCCGCCATTCCCCGTAAGCTCGTACGTTCCTGGCATCTCCCGGTTGTCTTCTCCGCCATTCCCCGTAAGCTCGTACCTCAAAGAGTCCTAACTCTTTGATCACCGTCTTCGTGCGTTTTCCCGTTCCCGAAGTCTCCGCGTCGTTCTGTCCGTTGACATCGCTGGTCAATGACTCCTCACACTGTATCCTATTTCATACCAGTCGGTCAATAACCTTCAATTCATCCTCATCCCAGACTGAAGTACTCGATTGTTATTCTGACTCACGGTCCATAATTTTCCATTCTCATATATTGCAATTTTATATGTAAGTTATCAAGGAATCTATTAAACTCGCAGTTTCCCGTGATATTTACTTCTTATTCTTATTCATCTCTTGTTTCCTTCTACTTCTTATTCCTCTTTTTTTTTCTTCCTCACGTCTGAAAATATCACTTGAGATGATTATTCCTGTCTATATAATCACAGAACAATTGAGGACATAACAATTAAATCGAAGCATGTCAGCCTATTTCACAAACCAACTACCTGCTACAACAATGGCTAATTTCCTGCGTAGATGTGTGTTTATTGTTTGTGTGCTGTCGTAGACACCAGTCTTGCCTACGTGTTCCTGCACACACGAAGTCAAAACACATCAGTAATGTTGACTTCTAAGATAGCCAAACGGTACCTGCCACAGTAAGAATGAAGAAAGACACCACAGTTTGTGTTGCATCAACTTCTGTTAAGATGACAAAATCTGCTGTATCGATGTCTTTTGCTATGAATATAAATGAAAAAAACATGGCGTCAATCACACACACATACCACACACACACATACACACACATACCACACACACACATACACATACATACACACACAAACACACACACACACACACACACACATATATATATATATATATATATATATATATATATATATATATATATATATATATATATATATATATATACACATACTACATTGATATACTAGCATTCGTATCCGTGATCGTACAGCGTTTACTGATTGCATAACTGCTAGCTGCTGGTTCTAGCGATTATCCGCGCAATTAGAGTCACAGCTATCTTCTTCATCTTGCAATTTTCACACTTAAGATGTGATATTTTTTAACGCGACTCATCTCTTCTAGATTGTTCCAGATTAGCAATGCGCTCTGGAACCTGCTATTTATCTGACAAGGTTGACAGGAGGACGGCCAGGAATCCATGTTTCCACGATCCACGATGAATCCACGATGAATATGCTCAGGAAGAGAGAGATGGGGTTGGTCGAAGAGAGTGGTTGGTGTCTCTGGAGCGGTCTCGGCTGGCAAAGATTAGTTTAATTTTCGTGCTAGGGCATGCGCGTGTACACAGGAAATGAGTAGGCTGACATGTTTGAATATAAGGCTACTGTTGAAGGCGGACGAGCCATGGACCAGGCTGACATTCTGAATGCTTTACGTGATGTAAATCGTTTGCGGGAACCAAGTGATAACTGTGAATCTTCAACCATGGCCAGGCTGCGAGAACAGCAAGTTATAAGAGATTTGGCCAAGCAAAAACACTACGCAGGAAGCCAAAGAATAATAATAAACCAACACAGAACTGGTGTCGGTAACAGCTACACGCTGCGGGAATTACTGAGGAGGGGATTCGAGCACTTATTGACGAATGTTTAGATGAGGATGATCTGTCGACTAACTAACTAACTAACTAACTAACTAACTAACTAAGTAACTAACTAACTAACTAACTAACCAACCAACCAACCAACCAACCAACCAACCAACCAACCAACCAACCAACCAACCAACCAACCAACCAACCAACTAACTAACTAACTAACTAACTAACTAACTGATTCAGTGCCAAAAAAACAAGTAGCATTGCATCAAACATGGCACACAATCAGATGAACATGTATTATATTGTAAATTCCCATTCACTAATCATTGAAATTGCAGGAGATGAAACAAAACGAAACAACTAACTCAATGACTCTAGTATGGTGATATATCTTCCTTCTGTCCACATGGAAGGTCAAATTTGGCGATATAGTATCCTATTGGCCTGAATCATTTAATTTCTTTATCATGTTGTTCAATGTATATTTTGGCTATTCCCACATAAATATTCTTCCTCTTGCACGTCTGCCATTATCATCTCGTTTTCAAGGATTTACTGTTCTCTTGTCTGCAGGGTGTTCAACTTGCAGGTAGCCCAGGACTGCGAGTACGATTATCTCTGTGTTGTCGGCATCAAATTTTGTGGAAATTGGGCTGCAGGACGAATGTTTAAACAAATTCTTCCTCCAAGGAGCAACTCTACAGTACGCTTTCACGCGGACTCTTCTGTGACACTGAACGGTTTTTACGTGAGTACTAAATACGTGACAGTCTTATAATAAATGTAGCTGCAAACATTGCGATAACACGCATTGCGTTGGTTTTCATACTGAGGCTGATATTTGTGATCGCTTTCACCCAAGGCTGATATTTGTGATCACTTTCATCCTAGGCTGATATTTGTGATCGCCTTCCCCTAACGCTGATATTTGTGATCGCTTTCACCCAATGTTGATATTTCACAAGCTTATTCCCCTGTCATTTATTGCACATGAGTTGAGCATAGATGAACTCCCTTCACTGATTAATCTGTTACATGAATTGTATACTATGGAGCATCCGTTGATTCTTCTCGTCATGACATGCTGGTGTGTTGGGAAATAGGCAGGTAGACAAACTGGCTGGATCTGCATCACTGAGTGGGGTGTTTGTGCACGATAAGGCAGATGGGGTCAGGGCCCTGTAGGCTTTTGAGTGTAGTGTGGAAGAACAGATACAGCATCATTGCCTGGAGAGAATGTTGCGGCACGGAGTGATCAGAGCTAAGTTTAGGAGTGTTCAGAGAATCAGGCCGACACTCAATTCCCCGAGGAAAAACCACACGGACACATAATCAGATTTCAACTAGCACCATTAGTGTTGGGACTTTCTGCTGGTTGTTGGAGATAAGGACGGAGTGTGTATGAAAATGTCCCGAGTGATCTGATGTCGGATCTTGACAGAACTCACTCGTACATGGAATGTTTTAAATTTGTAGACATTAATACTGCTATTGGACAACTTGTATCTAATAATTTATTCATTTGTGTGTCTAGATCATTGTGACGCCACAACCGGTTCTTCCAATACAACAAGTTCAAGGTTCGGGGTGGTCTGAGCGTACCATCACTTATGTACCCGCGTCCTATTACCCTGGCATGTCTTACACTGATGGATGCAGTGGGAGCCTTGCAGTACCTAATTATGTTCCAAAATCCACCACTGACTATCCTCGGATAACTACCAGAACGTTCGCGGTAAGATAGCACATACAGTAAGATAGTACTCACGGTCAAATAGAACCCACGGTAAGATAGCACCCACGGTAAGATAGCATAATTTTAACACAGTGCTAGTGGCGACAACTATCATAGCACACAAGGTAAGATAGCAAGTACCCAAGACTCATTGTAAGATAGCAACCACGGTTAGATAGCACCCACTGTAAGATAACAAACACAGTAAGATAGCAAACACGGTAAGATAGCACCCACGATAAGATAGCACCCACGGTAAGATAGCACCCACGATAAGATAGCACCCACGGTAAGATAGCACCCACGGTAAGATAGCACCCACGGTAAGATAACAAACACAGTAAGATAGCAAACACGGTAAGATAGCACCCACGATAAGATAGCATCCACTGTAAGATAGCACCCACGGTAAGATAGCACCCACGGTAAGATAGCAAACACAGTAAGATAGCATCCACTGTAAGATAGCACCCACGGTAAGATAGCACCCACGATAAGATAGCATCCACTGTATGATATCACCCTCGGTAAGATAGCACCCACGGTAAAATAGCAACCACGGTAAGATAGCATCCACGGTAAGATAGCACCCACGGTCAGATAGAACCCACGGTAAGATAGCACCCACGGTAAGATAGCAAACACAGTAAGATAGCACCCTCGGTAAGATAGCACCCACCGTAAGATAGCACCCACGGTAAGATAGCATCCACAGTAAGATAGCACACACTGTAAGATAGCACCCTCGGTAAGATAGCACCCACGGTAAGATAGCACCCACGGTAAGATAGCAAACACGGTAAGATAGCATCATTTCAACACAGTCCTAGTGGCGACAACTATCATAGCACACAAGGTAAGATAGCACCCACGGTAAGATAGCACCCACGGTAAGATATCACCCTCTGTAAGATAGCACCCAATGTAAGATAGCACCCCCGGTAAGATATCACCTACTGTAAGATAGCACCCACGGTAAGATAACACCCTCTGTAAGATAGCACCCACTGTAAGATAGCACCCACTGTAAGATATCACCTACGGTAAGATAGTACCGACGGTAAAGATCATACCCACGGTAAGATAGCACCCACCGTAAGATAGCACGCACGGTAAGATAGCAACCACGGTAAGATAGCAACCACGGTAAGATAGCAACCACGGTAAGATAGCAACCACGGTAAGATATCACCTACCGTAAGATAGCAACCACGGTAAAGTTCATACCCACGGTAAGATAGCACCAACAGCAAAGATAAAAGCATTTTAACACATAATTAAATAACACAAAAACATTCCAAGTTAAATAAAAATACCTTTAGTCAAAAGTTGTATATTGCATCATCAGAAATGAGAAAGAAACAGTTACCGCCGACGAAGAAAATTAAAACTACAATGACAACGAGTAATAGGTATAATGCCTAAAGAAAGAGATCACAAAATAAACCAACAATTTGTTGGCCTGTGCTGTCATGGACTTTCCACCCATAACAGTCTTTGGAAAAGTATCTCTATCATAAGCCACATGCGTTGGCGGAGTCGTTGGGAAGCTGCGCTTACAATGGCTGGAGCTTATGAACAAATGAACGACCTTTATTTTCACAATGCTAAGAACTGGGCATGCAAGCCCGTCTAACTTTCTATCTTTCTCAACTCCAGTATTACATAAGTCAGATCTTAGTCAGATATCACAGGTACGTATAGTATTAGACGGTGCTAGCTGCTTTCTGCAGGCACGGAATGTTGAGCTGCGCTCACCAAACATGACATCCAACATTGCGTAGTTTCCGTATAAGGTTCTGGGAAACAAATTATTGCTATCTAGTCCATTACAAAATTTGGAATTCCAATGGTTTTTTAGAGTGCCCAAGAACCACTATGATGACTGTTATTTATGTGTTGTTAATATTAAGGGAATTATTGAAATAAAAATTACAAAATATATAAATATATAGATGCAGATTCTGCTAGAAGACCTGTTCCACACGGAAATGACATATAGATTCCAACTTTCAGACAGATTTTGGATTCCCTTCTAGAAGATGAGATAGCCGTGGCATGTGGAACTAAGCAGTGATAGTGATAGTGATTTTGAAGATGAGTTTCCAGCTGCTTAATGCTTCAACAAGCGTGAACTGAATGATTTAATCCGAGATATCTATATCTCTCCAAGGAATATTCAGAACTTTTGGCTTCAAGATTGAAATTTAAAAAAAATACAGACTGTTGAAACATGTAACATTTTATCGCAGCAGAGAGCAAGGTTTTCTTCCATTCTTTTGTAAAGAAAACAATATAGTGTTTTGTACTAATGTGGGAGGCCTTGTAAACGAAATGGTTGTACGTTATACACCAGATGAGTGGCGACATTTTATTGACAACTCTAAAAGAAGTTTGTAAAGAGTTCTCTAACACAACGATAACATATATGGCTAAATCTGAATTGCTCATTCTACTACAATGAAGGAGGAGTATGCTACAATAAGCACAGTTCTGGAAAAAATGAAGTATTTAGAACATTACTGGATGGCTTGTGTAGATCTTAAAATGATGAACTTCTTGGTTGGCCAGCGAAGGAGATTCATCAAATAACCATGCTTTATTTGTTTGAGGATAGCAGGGCAAAAGATACGCACTGGACAAAGTAATTGTGGCCGCTGAGGGATGAATTTAAAGTTGGAGAAGAAAATATTTTCAACAATCCTCTCTTTGATTCAATAGAGATCTGCTGCCACCATTACATTTAAAGCTTGGCTTGATGAAGCAATTTGTTAAGGCACTGAACAAAGATGTTGCCTATTTTTGAGCATTGACAAGCTTAAAGCTGAAATTCTTGATGGACCTCAAATTATAAAGTTACTAAACGACCCGAATTCTATTGATCCGATGAACATAACAGAGTCCACACATTGGTCATAATTTGTTTCAGCTGTGCAAATCTGTCTTGGTAACTTTAAAGCAGACAATTATTCCGAATTAGATGAAAACATGCTGTCTAGTTTTTGTAAGCTTGGATGCAACATGACCATAACATTGCTCTACCTCCATAACCATTTACATTTCTTTCCCGAGAATCTTGGCGACATTATTGAGGAGCAAGGCGAAACATTTCACCAAGATATAAAACCAATGGAACAGAAATACCAGGAACATTGGGATGCCCACATGATGGCAGATTACTGTTGGATCTTTAAGCATGACTGTCCGGGCATATCACATTGCAGGAAGTACTCGAAAAGAAGCTTTTTGTGTGTTGACTACAGATACAAAATGCTAGCGATAAAGTTTTAATATATTTTTGTGTGTTTTATATGAAGGCAATAAATGCATAGTCATTCATCATTTACTGTAATATAGTACCTTGCGGTGTATGGCAGGGGGTCTTTGATCCTAAGGAATTAATGCCATCTGGCGAGTGCCGTCACCGCGAACTGTGCAGGTTAGGATTTTCTCTTTGACCCCGACAGAAAAAAAAGGAAATCCGACACCTTATCGAGATTCCAACCCGGTCTCCCGAAATAGAATTCGGCGTTCTAGCCACTCTGCCAACCGCTCATCAAACAATGCACAGCAATTACATATAATATGAATGCAGATTACAGTCACAATCCCACTGATGGCACCTATGTCTAGGCTTGTACATAACAATTGCCATATTAATAAGGTCGTTCATAGTTAACTCATAAACATACTAGAGCTGATAGGAAAACTACGATTACAAGTTTAGAATCAGCAACACAAATTTACCAAAGAACATCTATAAAACTTAAGGTACCAAATTGGGTGTATAACAGTGCTACTACTACTACTACTACTACTACTACTACTACTACTGCTACTACTACTACTACTACTACTACTACTACTACTACTACTACTACTACTACTACTACTACTACTACTGCTGCTGCTGCTGCTGCTGCTACTACTACTACTACTACTACTACTACTACTATTACTACTACTACTACTAAACTACTACTACTACTGCTACTACTGCTACTACTACTACTACTACTACTACTACTACTACTACTACTACTACTACTACTACTTCTACTACTACTACTACTACTATTACTACTACTACTACTACTACTACTACTACTACTACTACTACTACTACTACTACTACTACTACTACTACTACTGTTAGAGTAGAACTACTACTACTAATAATTATAGTAATAATAATAATAGAATGGGCAAATATTAATGCTATGATAATTGGAAACACATGGTTTAAACACCATAAAAGACGACTATACACATGGAATAGCCATGATATAAAAATACGCAACTAAATTGACTACATAATTATGACTATAAGGTTTAGTAATGCATTAATTAATGTAAAGACAATGCCGGGTGCTGATTGTAATAGTGATCATGTACCACTATATGGAAAAATAAAAGTAAGTTTAAAGAGAGGTGGACAATTTTTAAGAACTTGAGACTTAATAAAGAGGTTCTGAAAGTAGATAAAGCAATTCAAGACCAATACAGAGTGACTGAAAAATAGGCACAATGCAATAACTAAAATACAGAGTATAAATGAACAATGGGAAATGCTAAGGGACTCCATTCATCAAACTAGCAAAGAAATATTGGCGGAGAGAAGCCAAAAAGCTAAGAACAAATGGATGAATGAAGAAATCGTAATGCTGATGGACAAAAGGTAACAGAATAATAATGACAAACAACAGTATGCGAAGATAAATAAAGAAATAATAGATAAATGTGTGAAGGCAAAAGAAAGTTGGTTAAACGAGCAAAGCCCCAAAAAAATGGATTGAATTCCATTAAAGATCCAAAAAGCATTCACAGACAAATCAGTGAGCTCACAGAAAGAAAAATAAGAATAAATACAGTGTGTTTGAAATCAAAAACAGGATAGATATTATTGGAGGAAGGAGCTATAATGAAGAGGTGGTATGAGTATATAAGGAATTATATAATGGCGAATTCGAAGAATTAACAGAAGAAAGTAACTTAGAAGGCCCACCTATTCTAAAAGAAGAAGTCGCTGACGCTATGAAACATATGAAGAAAGGAAAAACAGCTGGGCCAGATGAAATCACAGTAGAAGAATTAGAAGTATTGGGAGAATTTGGGGAAGATATATTAACCAAAATGCTGAATGATATTTATAGCAGTGGATATTTACCGATCGATATGCTGAAAAATGTATTTATAGCAATACCAAAGAGACCAGGAGCAATTGATTGTGAAGATTTTCGTACAGTTAACCCCATAAACCATGTCACTAAGCTTCTACTCAGAATTATAATGAGAAGAACAAGAAAGAAAATAAAAATGGAAATTAGTGAAGAGCAGTATGGTGTTATAGAAGGAAAGGGTACAAACAATGCAATATATATATATATATATATATATATATTACGAACACTAATCGAAAGTTCCGTAGCGGGCGAGAGCTGGAAGCGGTTCCCCCGCTGGTAACTTGCGGGATAACTGAGCCGGCCGCTCAGAAAGCAATGGCAAACTACTGAGCGTAATCTTGCCAAGAAATCAACAGACAGCTGAAAGATGCTGCTGGTGACAGCGATGTCCTGTAAAGGATATGCGAAAAAGTAAAAAATCGAAAGTTCAATGGAGAAACAGAGAGACATATATTTGTGCTTCATAGATTATACTAAAGCATTTGATAAAGTAACACATGATGAGCTGATTAAAATGTTGGAAGATATCAACATTGATGAGGAAGATTTAAGAATAATAAAGAATATATACTGGAACCACGTAGCAGCAATTAAAATGGGAAATAAAGAGGGTAGTTACGAACAGATAAAGCTAGGAGTACGACAGGGGTGTTCTTGTCACTCTTCTCTTCTCCCTATATAGCGAAGTAATAATGAAAGAGATCAAAGAGAAGTCAGGAATACTAATTGGAGGATATAATATAAACAATATACACTATGCAGATGACACAGTATTGGTGGCGGATAATGCAACAGACCTACAACAATTGTTGGACATTGTAGAAACAAAGAGTGCACAGAAAGGACTCTTCTTGAATATCAAGAAAACAGTAACACAACAAAGTGACATAGAAATAGAAGGGAACATTCTCAAACAAGTGGATAATTTTAAATACCTAGGGGCACGTATAACATCAGATGGAAGATGTACAACAAGGATTAAGAGCAGAATAGGGCAGGCAAAATCCGCATTTCAGAAAACGAAGAGTATCTTATGCAATAAGTCGCTATCAATGAATGTAAGAAAGAGAGTGCTAAAATGCTATATAGAACCAGTTTTGCTGTATGGCAGCGAATCTTGTAATGTAAATGAACAAATTAGGAAGAACTTAGAAGCAACAGAGATGTGGTTCCTGAGACGAATGTTGCGAATTCCTTGGACTGCCAGAGTCACTAACAACGACTGCCTGAAACAGGCTAATGAAACTAGAACATTATATGCAACAATAAGACAGAGATAAACAGCTTTCTTTGGTCATGTGATGAGAAGAGAGGCATTGGAGAACATCGTGACAACTGGAAAGATCGAGGGGAAGAGAGGCAGAGGCAGACCAAAATAAATGATGCTGGTCGGATTGAGACGGTGGTACGGAGGAACATCATCAGCAGAGTTGATATAGAACACCAAAGATCGAGATCTGTGGAAAGCCATGAACGCCTACGCCAACCGGCAGGGCACTTGATTATTATTATTGTTATTATTATTATTATTATTATTATTATTATTATTATTATTATTATTCAAAACAATGTTTTCCCGTAGTGAATTTGAATAACGAAGACACAAACAATAGATTGCACGATTTATTACCTGGCATATTTCGCTGCATCTCGTCAGGTACATACTGCAGAAATCACACAACGTACGTGAATTAACTAGATAAATCCTTCAAGTTGAAATATACACAATTTCGCACAGTAATGTCACTTATCTACCACGGTAATTTTAAGCTGACTAACATATCTTTCTGTTTGCACAATTATGGCTTGCGTCGATTGATCATAATTGCTTCTGCAAATTTTAACAAGCGAATATTTTGTGTGTTAAACAACACGCGAAATGCAGTGTCTCTGTCCACGACATGGCCACTGTCGACAATGTGCCTACCGATTGAAGACGCCGGGAGCTTCCGGTGTGTCGGCCCCACGAGGCCCACGATTCAAAGATCGGTGTATCGCAAAGGAACATGGACTGGCCAATACCTAAATTTTCAGAGCTTCACACCTGTCCAGTACAAACGGGGCTTAGTACGGACCTTGTTTGACCGTGCTAGAAAGATATGCACCCAGGACACACTGTCAGAGGAATTTGAGACTCTGAAGAATGTCTTAAACCTGAATGGGTACTCCACAGGATTTATAAAGCGCCACTGACAACAGCCCAAACCCAAAGCAGACGTAACTACAGTCCCTAAACTCAAGGTATTAATCCAGCTAACCTTTCGAGGGGATGACGTAATGCAACGTCTACAAGACCGGCTTACTACAGCAGTAGGTCGAACATTCTGTGCGGCAACTCCAGTCATTAGATATAAAACTGTACCGATTCCTACACCAGCAGTCAAAGAGCCTGTTCCTCTGTACGCCACAAACAATTGTATTTACCAATTCACATGTAGATGCCAGGCCGTTTACATTGGTAGAACAGAGAGACAGCTTAACAAACGGGTGTCAGAACACATACCTTAATGGGTCAACAAGATACAACACACAGGAATGCTAGCCTCGTGGGGCCGACACACCGGAAGCTCCCGGCGTCTTCAATCGGTAGGCACATTGTCGACAGTGGCCATGTCGTGGACAGAGACACTGCATTTCGCGTGTTGTTTAACACACAAAATACTCGCTTGTTAAAATTTGCAGAAGCAATTATGATCTATCAACGCAAGCCAGAATTTTGTAAACAAAAAGACATGTTAGTCAGCTTAAAATTACCGTGGTAGATAAGTGACATTACTGTGCGAATATGTGTATATTTCAACTTGAAGGATTTATCTAGTTAATTCACGTAAGTTGTGTGATTTCTGCAGTATGTACCTGACGAGATGCAGCGAAATATGCCAGGTAATAAATCGTGCAATCTATTGTTTGTGTCTTCGTTATTATTATTATTATTATTATTATTATTATTATTATTAGAAGAAGAAGAAGAAGAAGAAGAAGAAGAAGAAGAAGAAGAAGAAGAAGAAGAAGAAGAAGAAGAAGAAGAAGAAGAAGAAGAAGAAGAAGAAGAAGAAGAAGGTAGAGTAGGAGGAAAAGGAGGAGGAGGAGGAGGAGGAGGAGGACGAGAGGAAACTATGATCATTGTCTTGTTATACTACAAACGTTTTCATCCTTCCATACAACCGTATCTGGTTAATGCAAATTACGCGGTAATTTATCAGTTACACTTGATTTCATTGATTCCACTTTCCATTGACAGAACCACTCGATCTACACTCTGTGTCAGTTTAACACGCCCGCCGTTCTGAGGGTGACGCCAACTAGTAAGCCATTTATCATCCAGAGCACATACTTTGGCTATTATAGCTATCCCAACATGTTCAACTGCACAGTAACTATTGCATCTGGGGCGGAGCCTGTGTTGCTGTCATTTGAGCACTGGTAATAACAACATTTCTCCGGCTTCGTAATTCCACAAACCCTGGTTCAAAACACAGCTGTGGGTGATTTGGCAGCAGACCGCCTTACGTTGGTTGTTTATGAAATGGTATGGGTGGCGGTCGCTCAGACCGCAATGGCAAACTACTGAAAGTAAATTCGCCCAGGAATCACCAACAGCTACAAGATGCTAGGGTTGACTGCAACGTCCTGTAAAGGAAATGCAACTAACAAATAATTTATGTGATCAATTATGAAACATTATCAACAACCAATGGAGGTGTGGATTCTGAGGAAAATACAAACCATTGGACAGACAGAAAACCAACGAGTAAGCCCTACAAGAAGCAAATTAACACCGTAAAACTGATTGGAGAAATTGGACTCAGACAGTCGAAATATTGTGGGCACGTTATCAGAAAGAATACACTTGAGAACTTGGTGACAACTAGCAAGATTGAGGGGGAAAGAACAAGGGGAAAGCAAAGAAGAATATATCTGGATGGATGGACTACATGGCATGGTCAAGACAGGAACACAAATCTGATCCACAACTATCGTGATCGTATAACATCGTGAAATATGACCGCCAACGCTTATCAACATGGCACATGATGATGATGAATACCAACATGTACCGTTGATAAAAGTATCGTATACTTGGTTATCATCATCATCATCATCATCATCATCATCATCATCATCATCATCATCATCATTATCATCATCATCATTATCATCATCATCACCTGGCTTGTCCTTTGCAGACCAATTCCCCCATTCTATGGTCTCAAAATATATCTCTGTCACAAGTGAAATGACCTACCTATGTTGCCTTTATAGTCCCATATATCACTTATTCTATTCATCTGGTTATTGTGGAATTAACATTAATATAACTTGTTCTTCTTCTCTTATTTCTTTTCCTCTTATTCCTCATTCATCTTCCTCTTGTTCCTCATTCGTCTTTTTCTTTTTCTTATTGTTCTTTTACTTGTTCTTGTTCTTGTTTTTCTTCTTCTTCTTCTTCTTCTTCTTCTTCTTCTTCTTCTTCTTCTTCTTCTTCTTCTTCTTCTTCTACTACTGCTAGTACCCCTTGTTCTTGTTCTTATTTTTATTAGTATAAACGATATTTCTCTCTCTCTCTCTCTCTCTCTCTCTCTCATCTCTCTCTCTCTCTCTCTCTCTCTCTCTCTCTCTCTCTCCCTTTCTCCTTCTCCTCTGTTTCTTCTTTTTGTCTTCTTCTTGTTCTTGTGATTCTTTTTCTTGTTCGTCTCCTTCTTCTTCTGCTGTTACTTCTTGATCTTCTTCTCTTCTTTGCGTTCATCCGGAGTATTTTTTCAGATGAAATTGCGGTGTGTCTGGTTAGGCACCCTTGGGTCGAAACCCTCAGGCCAACACATCCGACTTTCAGCGTGCATTTTTGACCAGGTTAGCATTCCTGGGAGACTCTCACTTTTGTGGTACCGTCCACATCCCAGCTGGTCAAGTTGGAACAGTCGAAGACTGCACGATCATCCCTCAAATGAAGGCAGAGACAGTCCATAGCATTTTCCGCCATCCTGGGTGGCTTCCATAATTGCAGAGCCGACACATAACGCTCTGGTGCTGGGCTCACCGAGGGAATCGTCACGTCCTGCTCATGGCTGTTATAATTCCTCACTTCAATATATTGGGCATTTCGTTCGCCCAGGGCCGTTCCTGCACAAACCAGTCAGGTCTGAAGATGGTTTCCACTCAGCGAGTTTTCGGACATGTGCTTGTCCCTGTACCCGTCAGAGCTGTTCCAGGCACGGCGGACATTCGGAAAACTACCTAGTCAGAGCTGTTCCGAACAAGAGCGGCATTCGGAAACTAGGTAGTCAGAGCTGTTCCTAGCACGAGAGACATTCGGATGAGACATTTCACTCGGACGTAAATGCGAAGTGCTAATTTCTATTTTGCCACCCGTAGGACGGCACTTCCGGCTTCAGCGGGCATTTTTTAATGAGGTTAGCCTTCCTCGGGTGTCGAGGTACGTTAGACTTATTGTTGTGATGTCGCCCACATCTCAGCTGGTCAAGATAGAACGATCATCGACATCACGGTCAACCCTCAAGGGAAGGCATGGGCAGACCACGGGCATTCCCCCCCCTATCCAAGGAGGCTTCCATAATTGCAGAGCTGGCACATATTGCTCTGAGACTGGGATCACCCAAGGAGTTGCCACGTCCTGCTCATGGCTGCTTTAGTTCCTCACGTCCATGTGTTGGACATCTCGCTTGCCACTGGTTTCTCAAGCACACACCAGGAACGGTCAGACTGCGGGCGATATCCACTCGGTAAGCTTTTGCTTTTGACTTCGGACTACGCAATAGGTTCGCTAGCCGTGCGTTCCATTTCGTCTTATTGAGACTGTTTTTCCACTTTTGTCTACACTCTCTATGAGTTAGATACAGACAGTTTTCGTAACCATTTCTTTCGACTGGGGCACTTTTCTGACTTTTTGTACTCGCTCACGAGGTAGGCTACATGTGCTGCCGGCTCAGCACCTTACCTTCGTGCAGCAGTGAACGAGAAACGGCCAGGCCCTCTCATCCGGGAATCCCGCATATCCCCCAGCTGAGAGCCTTCGAACATGTATCAGACCTGAGCATGTAGCTTGCTCAGTATCTCACCTCTATTTTTCGGTAGGTGGGTATCGTCCCGGCTCTCAGATCCGAGGGTTTTTGGCTTATAGCAGCCACAGCCCTCGACAGAGAGCCTTAGAGTATTGTCCGGACCAAGGTCTTCTGCCTTTGTGTACCTGATTTAATCTTTTGACTGTTATCCTCAGTCTACCTGCAGAGCAGCAGGTCGTGTCTCTCTTAGTCTGGCCCCTATCCCATAAGCTGTCCGATATGTAGTTTTCAGCCATCGGTAAGCAGATGGGGGTCAATGGGACACGCAAGTTCCCCCACCACGGCAAGGTGGAGACACATCGGGGAAGACTTCTTGATCTATTTTTCTTATTTTTATTTATATAAACAATATTTCTCCTCCTACCCCTCTTCTGCTTCTTCTTCTTCTACTTCTTATTCTTATTCATCTCTTGTTTCCTTCTACTTCTTATTCCTCATTTGTTTACTTCCTCACTCCTGAAAATTTCCTTTGAGATGATGATTTTAGTCTGAAAATATCAATTGAGATGATGATTCCAGTCTATACAATCACCAAACAACTGAGGGCAAAACAATGAAAACGAAGCATGTCAGTGTGCATTCACAAACCAACTCCCTGCTATAGCAATGTCCCCTTTCCTGCGTAGGTTTATCAGTGTGTTTACTGTTTGTGTGCTGTCGAAGACGCCAGTCTTACCTAGTTGATGAGCTAGCGCTGTTCGTGCAAACAAAAAGTCACAGCACATCAGACAGCAGCAGGGTGAGCATGCAGGCCATGTTGACTTCTAGGAAAGTCACACGGTCCCGGTCACCATTAGATTGAAGAAAGACATCACAGTTTGTATTGCCTCAACTTTTATTAAGATAACAAAAACTGCTGCATCGATGAATACACATAAAGACAACACGGTGTCAAACACACACACACACACACACACACACACACACACACACACACACACACATACACACCACATTGACAAACTAGCATTTGTATCCGTGATCGTACAGCGTTTACCGACTGCATAACTGCTAGCTACTGGTTCTAGCGATTATCCGCGCAATTAGAGTCACAGCTATCGTCTTCCTCCTGCAATTTTCAGTGGCCCCTTTATACTGTTAAGATGTGATTTTTTTAACGCACTTTGACTCTTCTAGATTGTTCCAGATGAGCAATGCGCGCTGGAACCTCTTATTTGTCTGACAAGGTTGACAGGGGGATGGCCAGGAATCCACGTTTCACCGTTTTTCCCACGTACTAATTTATTTACTGCTACTGGCCAAGCATAGTAAACAGCTTGACCCTCTGTACTATCATACCCAATTGTTGGTTTTCTTATAGTGTTTTGATATGACCCAAGAGAACTGGTATGTTGACCATTGGAATTATGGAGCACAGACGAAGAGTACTTCCGGTTTTGATAAAAGGCATAACAAAACCCACACCTCCAGTAGCTGGTGTGGACAAAGAAAAGAGTCTTCCTCATTCAGAAGAAAATGTGAGCCAGATGGGCATACCCAAGGCACGCACAAGCTAAAAGCAATGGCCCAAGACGGCTCAGAGAAGGTAGACAACTGGTACTGGAGAAACGAGTGATTTGAAAGTTGTCTTTAGGAGATTCAGAAGTGGTATCAAAGCGGAGATTGTGCCCAAACCAAGAAATGAGGCTTTAGCTCCTGTTTCATTTGCTGTTGCCACAAAATAAACAGTTGTTAAACTCTTAACTGATTCATTGCCAAACAAAGTAGGCTTAGACCAAACACAAATAGATGGCGGAAAATGGAAAGTAGGAATGTTTCACAGTTATAACGTGAAAGTTGTCACAATGTTAGCAGATATGGTGTATTATCTATCATATTTAAGGCACTGCATAACGAAAACTATTGTATATAAGCACATTGTAGACACGAGAAGTCACTTAAAACGTTTAATCATCCCATGGCACAGTTAAAATTTTCACCTATGAACGCTAATCCCTTGCACTAAGTCCCCGCTGTAACGCAAACCGCAACATCTATTGTGCCGCGTATGATTGTATTGTATTAACCGATTCAGTAACCCACACGCTGCGAACTTACACTCAAGAATGGATTCGCTCAGATGCACGAACTCCGTAGCACCAGAGGAAATGTTGAGAGGAAACTCCTGCTTTACATTCATGCGCAGAAATTACACGAAAAAATGAAATTATCCATTCAGTACTCTTGCAGGGTACCGTCAAGACAAAAACACCTGGACGGTTCCCCTCAGGCATTGAAACATGTGCTTCAGTAATTGATCTTGAGGACGCCGACAACAGAGAACCGTTGGGTATTTTATTGTTTCAGCTTCTTGAACTCAAGATGAGTCCATTCCTCTTTAGTTGGATCATCGCAGCCCTCTTCCAACGGAAAGTAATGTTTAGATGTGGCAGTTAAACTTCTGAACTAACAGCAATATATCCTGGCATGCCACAGAGATCACCGTTATCTCCGGTGCTGTTCAACGCCTACACTGTACGAATCACCGGTGAGCAGATCACAGAACCGAGCAGGGCATTGTCGTATGCCGTCGATGTGTTACCGTATCGTCAGGATTAGGATAGAGATCTTGTTGCTGTTGAAATACAAACGGAATGCAATCGCATAAGCACTTGGTGTGTTAAAGCTTGTGCAATGGTCAACCCAACAAAGGCGGCAGTGACATGGTTTTCGTTGAATAATCATATTGCGAACACTCCAACACTCCAACACCAAATGTAAATCTGTATGCAGAGACTGTGGAGAAAATAAACAACAACAGGTAATTAATTACTTGGCGGTACTATTTGATCGAAGCCTTGTTTATACTCAGCACATAGACCAGGTGATAACAAAGGCTAAGCGGGGATTTGCTGCGGTGCTGATGATGGCGGTAGCAAACTGTGAGCAGCACCATCTATGTCTTCTCTATGAGGGTCTGGTCCTTTGTGTGTTTGAGAATGCGATGGCGATTCTGACTCTCAGCCATAAGCAGATGAAAAGGGTGGAAAGGATACAGAACGAAGCTATGCGTATTACTCTTGGATGTACAAGAGATACATCATGCAGAACGATGCGCTACCTTCTTGATTTTACAACTATGGGGGACAGAATACAAATTTGCCGAGTACGTGCCTACCTCAGAGTCAACGCAAACAAACAACATGCACTGCATAACTAAATTAAGAAAGTAGAGGGCAGCAGGTAAAAAAGCGGAAAATCGGAGGATCTGGCGAGGCGTGGGTACAAGCGCCAACCGATTTTCTGTACGTCCTTTTCAATTTGCATCCACCTAGACAACAGATAATGCAGACAAGAAAATCCGGCTGCTCTGGAGGCGGAAGTATAGGCTTTGATCTTCGAGAATCCTTTAGATGGCTATATATATATATATATATATATATATATATATATATATATATATATATATATATATATATATATATATGCAGGTCTGTCGTACGACGAGTGACGAGTTCATGGGCCTTTAGGCTCTGGCCGAAGGGAGAATTGTGAAGGAAGATTCTCGTGCTTATGTTTTGACCTCAAATATCCTGACTATGGAAGCCATGGCAGTAAGCAAAGCATAACATGGCTCGAGACACAGACATTCACTCGGGCATTTTTCCTTAGTGACTCAATGAGTATGATCAGGTGGACAGACATGGGTTGTGTCCGAAGAGAGTGGTTGCTGTCTGTGGCGCGGTCTCGGCTGGCAAAGACTAGTTTAATTTTCGTGCCAGAGCATGCGGGTGCATAAGGTAATGAGCAAGCTGACGGGCTTGCAGGTAAGGCTACTGTGGAAGCCGGACAAGCTATGGACTACGCTGACATTCTGAATGCTCTACGAGAAGAAGTCGTTTGCGTGAACCAAGCGATAACTGTGAATCTACAACCTTGGTCAGACTGCGAGAACAGCAAGTTATAAGAGCTGTGGCCAAACAAGAACACAATGCAGGAAGCCAAAGAAGATTAATAAACCAGCTTAGTACTGGTGTCTTGAGCCACTACACGCAGCGGGATTTACTGAGGAGGGGATCCAAGCACATATGGACTGAATGGTTCGATGTGCAATGAGGATGATCTGTCGACTAACTAACTAACTAACTAACTAACTAACTAACTAACTAACTAACTAACTAACTAACTAACTGACTAACTGACTAACTAACTAACTGATTGACTAACTAACTGACTAACTAACTAACTAACTAACTGACTGACTGACTAACTGACTGATTGATTAACTAACTGACTGACTGATTAACTGACTGATTGACTGACTGACTGACTAACTGACTGACTGACTAACTAACTAACTGACTGACTGACTGACTGATTGACTGACTAACTGACTGACTAACTAACTAACTAGCTAACTAACTGACTGACTGACTGACTGACTGACTGACTGACTAACTGACTGACTGATTAACTGACTGATTGACTGACTGATTGACTGACTGACTGACTAACTGACTAACTGACTGACTGACTGACTAACTGACTGACTAACTGACTGACTGACTGACTAACTAACTGACTAACTGACTGACTAACTAACTAACTGACTGATTAACTGACTGACTAACTAACTAACTGACTGATTAACTGACTGACTAACTAACTAACTAACTAACTAACTGACTGACTGACTGACTAACTAACTAACTAACTAACTAACTGACTGACTGACTGACTAACTAACTGACTGACTGATTAACTGACTGATTGACTGACTGAATGACTGACTGACTGATTAACTAACTGACTAACTGACTGACTGACTAACTAACTGACTGACTGACTGACTGACTGACTAACTAACTAACTGATTGACTGACTGACTGCCTAACTGACTGACTGACTGATTAACTGACTGATTGACTGACTGACTGACTGACTAACTGACTAACTGACTGACTGACTGACTTACTGACTAACTAACTAACTGACTGACTGACTAACTCACTGACTGACTGACTAACTGACTGACTGATTAACTGATTGACTAACTGACTGACTGACTAACTGACTAACTGACTGACTGACTGACTAACTAACTAACTGACTGACTGACTGACTAACTGACTGACTGAATGACTGACTGACTGACTGATTAACTAACTGACTAACTGACTGACTGACTAACTAACTAACTAACTGACTGACTGACTGACTGACTGACTAACTAACTAACTAACTGATTGACTGACTGACTGACTGACTGCCTAACTGACTAACTGATTAACTGACTGATTGACTGACTGAGTGACTGACTGACTAAATGACTAACTGACTGACTGACTGACTAACTAACTGACTGACTGACTAACTGACTGACTGACTGACTGACTAACTGACTGTCTGACTGACTGTCTAACTAACTAACTAACTGACTGACTGACTGTCTGACTAACTAACTGACTGACTAACTAACTAACTAACTAACTAACTAACTGACTGACTGACTGACTAACTGACTGACTGATTAACTGACTGATTGACTGATGACTGACTGACTGACTAACTGACTTACTGACTGACTGACTAACTAACTGACTGACTGACTGACTGACTAATTGACTGACTAACTGACTGACTAACTAACTAACTAACTAACTGACTGACTGACTGACTAACTGAATGACTAACTGACTAACTGGCTGACTGGCTGACTGACTAACTGACTGACTAACTGACTGACTAACTAACTAACTAACTAACTAACTAACTAACTAACTGACTGACTGACTGACTGACTGACTGACTAAGTAACTAACTGACTGACTGACTGACTGACTGACTAAGTAACTAACTGACTGACTGACTGACTGACTGACTGAATAACTAACTAACTGATTCAGTGCCAAACAACGAATAGGCTTGGACCAAAAATGGTGCACAATGAAGTGAACAAGTATTATACTGTTAATTTCCATTCACTGTCATAAAAAAAATAATACTGTAATTTATTGCACCTAGAACCTTGCGGTGTAGAACAGAGGGGTCTTGAGCCTGAGGAATTATGGCCGCATGGCTAGTGCAGTCGCCGCGAACTGTGATTGAAATTGCGGGAGATTCCACGAAACGAAACAAATAACATCATGACTCTACAATTGTGATATATCTTCATTCTTTCCAAACGGGAGGTAACATTTGGCAATAAATCAATTAATTTCTTTATCATGTTGTTAAATGCATATTTCTAGCTATTCCCACACTTTCTTCCTCTTGCACTTCTGCCGTTATCATCTCGTTTTCAATTATATACTATTCGCTTGTCTGCAGGATGTTCAATCTGGAGGCATCCCATGACTGCGTATTCGATTATCTCTGTGTTGTCGGTGTCAAATTTTGTGGAAACTGGTCTTTTGGAAGTACATTTAAGCGAATTCTTCCTCCGTTCAGCAACTCTACAGTCCACTTTCACACGGACCGCTCTGTGACACTGAATGGTTTTTATGTGAGTACTCGTGACAGTCTTATAGCATATGTAGCTGCCAACACTGCGATAACACGCATTGCTTTGGTTTTCATACAAAGGCTGATATTTGTGATCGCTTTCACCCTAAGGCTGATATTTAGGGAGATTGAGATCGCTGTCACTCATTGCTGATATTTCGCAAGATGTTTCCATTTTCATGTATCGCACATGAGTTTAACATAGTTAACCTCCCTGCACTGATCAATCTATTAGATCAGGGGTGGGCAAACTACGGTCTGCGGGCCGCATGCGGCCCGCCAACTGATTTTTGTTGAATTTTTTTTTGAATTTTACAGAATTTCATGTACCTTTATGCTTGTTTTAACATTTTTGATAAAATATCTTTATAATTATCTATTTTTGTAAACAGTCTTTGAACTTCGTAATGTAATGCTTCTTCTTCTTCTTTCGTTCGCCTTAAATATGTCTATAACTGCAATTTTTCCTCTTGTATAAATTTAACTGTCCTTTTTAGTTCACTCAGCAGTCCATAGAGTTTATCTTCCACTGTCGTCTCTCTAGGCCCGAAGGTTTGCCTAGACATGTTGTATTTTGGCAGTCTTTGAGTATGTGCTCTGCTGTCTGCGACGATAATCCACATGTGCACATGGCTGATTCACCAATCTTGAATCTTGTATACATGTGGTTGCGAAAATCTATTGTGTCCTGTTCTGAGGTGCAGAATAATGACTTGTTCTGAGTGGTGGCCTTCAGACTGATTTGGTCATTCTTTTCTTTTGGTGGTATGTAACGGGCACATCAGGCTGTTCTTCTTTTGCTCCTTCCTTAGCCAATCGATCAGTTCTGTCGTTTCCGGGTACTCCACAGTGGGATGGTATCCACTGTATGGTGACCTTATGCTGGCTGCTAAGTTCAGAAAGTAGTGTCCTTAGTACTGGCAATTTCCAAGACACCATTTCTTTTTCGTTGAGGTGAGTTTCTTGCAAGAAACATACGCTTACCTTCTCTTGGTCCAAGATGTGTTCTAGTTCTATTGGTTTGTTGCTTACTCCCTCCGCATTCCAGTGCATTAGTTTTAGTCTTTGATTGGTATGGCCAGACGCTCTATTCTCATGTACACTGGCTCCACAGGATCTCTGAGAAGGACCTCCAGTGGCTGTGATTGGACCCTTTCGAGGCATATGTCCCGGCACTCCACCTGCCTGGGGGTCCAAAGCAGGGCGAGCACCGTAACATTTAACAGTAGTCGGCATATTTCATTACGCATGATTGGTGGCATCCTGATTTCTGTGGTGCGCCTCCTGACTGGTTCCCTCCATCTTCAGCACCTTTCCGTTGCTAGAGTAGACTATGGTCTTACTTGAGTTTAGGTGTGTAGGTTCGCACACACATGTCTGCGCATGCATGTACGTGTATACATACCTAGAGCGTTCTGGTTATCTATCGGCGCCAGTGACTCGCCGCCTCCCCTTCTCCTGTTAGTTGAAACAGTTCCGCCACGAGAAGGCCAGGAGTTAGACTTGTTTTACCTATGTGATGAATGCACGAGCCATTAAGGTATTTATGCAAGGTTAAGCGCTCACCCGAACCCGAACCCTGGCTACATACAGCGACATATGTAACCATGTAATGCTAAAATGCGAATTTATCGATGTTTATACAGATAAATATTTATCGACATGTAAAAATTTAATAGGGATGATTTTATGAAAAACATATATTTCTCCTGTGAATAAAATGATTTATTCTGCAAGAAAATATTTAATTTAAAAGTCTTTTGCTGTTATTAAATTATTTCCACATTTACAATGTTCAAATTAATTTATTTGTTGTAGTAGTCTTGATATAATTCTGAAATTTATTCTGAGTGTACTCCTTGTTTTCCGAATATTTTATTTTCACACACAGCCGGAAGTAGATTTTGTTTCATTTCTGTTTTAAAGTTTTGTACAATTCTAACTGTTAGAATTTTATTATAACAATGAGTGTCAATAACAAATGTAACATTGAAGATGAATGCCGTGTTTTTAATGATGAATGGACAACTAAGTATTATTTTATAAAAGTTGGTAGCAAATAAGTTTCCTTGTTGTTAGTGAGTCAGTGGCTGTCTTCAAGGATTACAATTTAAAAGGACATTATCAAACAAAACATTCCGATTTAACAACCGAGGGGAGGAAAGGAAATGCCTGGAGTTGGTGAAAAATTTGGAGAAACAGCAATCTGTTTTCACTAAGCAGTCTTCAATTCAAGATGCTGCAACTGAAGCTAGTCTTGAGCTGTCACACAGAATTGTAAAACAAAACAAGCCATTTTCTGATGGCGAGTTCATCAAGGAATGTTTGCTAGATGCAGCAAACATTTTGTGTCCAGAACAAACAAAACAACAACAGATTTTACAACATTACTTTATCAAGGAGTACTGTGGTCAGACGTGTTGACAAGATCAGTGACAATTTGATGCATAAACTTCAAGATGCAAGTAAATAATTTGTGTGGTACTCTTTTGTATTGGATGAGAGTACCGATGTACATGATACTGCCCAATTATTGATATTATACGTGGAATCAACACTTCTTTCAAACTCACTGAAGAGTTACTGAGTATTGAGTCACTCAAAGACACAACCACAGGCTATGATATATTCAAGGCTGTTACTAACTGTATTAAAAGAACTGGGTTCGTTTGGAACAAGAAGGCAAGTTTTACAACTGACGGAGCTCGTGTTTTGACTGGAAAAAATGTAGGTCTAGTAAAGTTGATAAGTTATAAGATTAAAGCAGATTTGGAATCTGAACATTCCGATGTCCTGTATCACACCAATGTTCGATGGCTGAGTCTCGGCAAGGTGTTGAGGTGAGTGTGGGAACTCAGAGAAGAAATAATGATGTTCCTAGAGATGAAGGGCATTGGATGTGACTTTAATACTAACATTGTCAATAAAGAGTGGCAGTTAGACTTTATGTTTGCCATTGTAATTATGGAAAAGTTAAATGAAATGAATGTCAAACTTTAGGGCAATGGTGTGTTTGCACATGAATTGTATGTATATGTAAAATTATTTCAGGCAAAACTCTCACTATCCTACAGACAAGCAAGTGAAAAAAGTTTGTGACACTTCCCTTTGCAGAAACAAGAAACCATTTCTGGTAAAATGACTGAAAAGTACCAAGGCCAATTAGATGCATTGATTGAAGAATTTGGATGGAGATTCCAAGATTTCAAGAACTTAGAGCCACAGTTCAATATTCTCAGTTCATTTTTTAGTGCAGAAGCTGATACAGCCACAGAGGACATACAGTTGGAACTGCTTGACTTACAAGCAGATCATGTCCTGAAAGAGAAATTCAAGACAGATGGTTTGCTAGATTTCTATGGATCTTTATCACAAGAATTATTTCCCAACTTGAAAAGCTTTGCAGCTAAACTGTTATCATTGTTTGGATCAACACACAGTTGTGAACAAGCATTCATTTGCTTAAAGATCAACAAATCTAAGAATGGCATGTGAATTTCAACAAGTAAACTTGCTCCAGATTTCAAGAATATTGTCAAAAATTGCAAACAGTTACATACATCTCATTAGAAATCAATAACTGTAGTGACAATGTAGTCGATGTGTGTCTACATTAAAGCCATTGATAGATAATAAAGAATATTTGTTATAATAACAAGTTGTAAAATCTTGTTAACAAATTAGTAAAAGTTTGTGTCCATATTGTCAAATATAATGTATAAATGTATAAGTAAAATAAAATTACAATTATTATTTATTTATACTGCTTAATAACCTATAAATAAATAATAATTGCTTATTGTGATAGGTGTGGTAAACAAAATGGACATTTTTATATATATATATATATATATATATATATATATATATATATATATATATATATATATATATATATATATATATATAGAGATTACTCACAGGAACATTGAGGATAAAGTTGAAGAAAGTCAAGTATATAACAGGAAACACTAAATATGATTTATGTACATTGAGTAATGACAAGGAAATACAAAACAAATTCAACATAAAAGTACAGAACAGATTTGAAATTTTGTCTGATCTAGAGATACTATTCCAGGATGTGGATGATCAATGGGAAACGTTGAAGAATTCAATCAATGTGGCTGCAGAAACAACTATTCCAAAATTAAAGAAGGTGGGTCGTAAGAAATGGATGATTGAAGAAATTTTACACCTCATGGAAACAAGAAGACTCAACAAAAATAATTCTGTCAAATATGAAGAAATTCACAGACAAGTCAGAATATTATGTAAGGAGGCAAAAGAAGCATGGCTTGAGGAAAAGTGCCTAGAAATTGAAAACCAA
This sequence comes from Cepaea nemoralis, assembly GCA_014155875.1. Lineage (NCBI taxonomy): Eukaryota > Metazoa > Mollusca > Gastropoda > Stylommatophora > Helicidae > Cepaea > Cepaea nemoralis. The sequence continues at coordinate 41,218 of JACEFZ010018321.1, read as the reverse complement.
CACAACAGTCAAAATACCAAATTAGTGCACAAAAGAATTCAGGAACTTACTAATAAAAGAACAAGTACATCAACAGGGTGTCTAAAAACTGAAGATGGCAAAATCATAATAGAAAAAGAACAGATTCTACATGTATGGACAGATTATGTGAAACACCTTTATGATGATAACAGAGACGAACAGTATGATATTAGATTTAATAATGAAGGACCGCCAATTTTGGAGATGGAGGTTCGAAATATTCTTAAGCATATGAAAGCTGGCAAGGCCCCCGGTGCAGATAACATCACAACAGAACTGATTAAAGCTTTAGAAGAATTTGGACTAGACTAAGTCACCAGCCTGCTGAACACATTATATGATACTGGAGATATACCTCCTGAATTATGTAACTCTGTATTTATTGCAATCCCAAAGAAATCAGGAACCTTGGAATGTGATCAACATAGAACAATTAGTATAATGAGTCACATCACAAAGATTTTGCTAAGAATTATCATGCAAAGAGTGAGGAAGAAGATACAACCTGAAATAGGGGAAGAACAATGTGGGTTTGTAGAAGGAAAGGGTACAGTAAATGCTGTGTATATGCTGCGAACAGTTATTGAACGTGCTATAGAAGTAAACAAGGATATACATCTTTGCTTTATTGACTATACAAAGGCTTTTGATAGAGTTAGACATGTCAAGCATGGTGGATATGCTTGCAGATCTACAAATTGATGGGAAAGACATTAGACTTATAAAAAACATATATTGGAAACAACAAGCTGCAATAAGGATTGATAATGAAGTGGGACAGTATCAGCCAATTAAGAGAGGTGTTAGGCAGGGATGTGTGATGTCTCCAGATCTTTTTTCCCTATACAGTGAAAATATTTTCAGAAATGTAGAGGATATAAATGGAATCAGCATTGGAGGACGAAACATCAATAACATTAGATATGCAGATGATACAGTATTAATTGCAGACAATGCGCAGGACCTGCAACAATTAGTAGATGCGGTTGTTGTACACAGTGAGCAACTGGGGTTAGAATTAAATTGTAAAAAGACTCAGGTTATGGTCGTCACTAGGAAGGAAGAAGTGCCACAATGTAATATACAAGTAAATGGAAATATTCTTCAACAAGTGAATCGGTACAATTATCTTGGAACAGTCATAACATCTGATGGGAGATGCCTTGAAGAGATTAGAACAAGAATCGCCATGGCGAAAGTAGCCTTTAGCAAGATGAAAAACATTCTGACCAATAAAAAGATGTCAATTGAAACGAGAAAAAGAGTGTTGAGGGGATACATAGAGCCTGTTCTTTTGTATGGATGTGAAACTTGGACAATGAGCAGTCAAGCTGAAAAGCATCTGATGGCTGCAGAAATGTGGTTTCTGAGGAAAATGCAAAGAATACCATGGACAGACAGAAAAACCAATGACCAAGTACTACAGGAGACAAATGAACATCGTAAACTGATTAGAGAAATTAGACGTAGACAGTCAAAATTTTTTGGACATGATATGAGAAGAAATGGATTGGAGAACTTAGTGACAACTGGCAAGATCGAAGGGAACAGACCAAGAGGAAGTCCGAGAGGAAAATACCTGGATGGCTTGGCCACATGGCATGGACGAGACAGGAACACTGAGCTGATCCACAACACTGGTGATCGAGTGAAATGGCGAGTCATGACCGCCCACGCTTTCCGGCATGGCACATGATTGATTGATTGATTGATTGATTGATTGATATATATATCATCATCTTCCACTTCTACCGTCAAGCGACGTGGGGAGGAATAATTTGCGTTCCAGCGCCCGGTTTGCGGCACTGGATTGTGTCCTTCCGTGTGGTTGTACAATGTCTCTGATGTCGTCAATCCATTTTCTTCTTGGACGTCCTCGTGGTCTCGTCGCAGATGATCTTTGATGTAAGGCCAGTGATGGTAGTTGGTAGTTGCTGGTGTTGCATTCTAACGACATGTCCAAACCACTTGATCTTCTGTCTTTCAATAAATGTGGAACAAGGTGTTGATCCCACAGTCTGTTTGATAGAAGCATTTCTTACTCAGTCATGGACAAGGTTGCAGGGCACGCGCCTACCTCAGAATTAACGCAAACACACAACATCCACTGCATAGTGAAATTAGGAGGGTGAAGGGCAGCAGGTTAAAAAGAGGACGGTCGTGGATGGGTCAAGCCGAAGACATTCTTCAACAGGTGTGTTCACTTGAGGACTTAGAACCTGGCGAGGAGTGGGTGCAAGTGCCAACAGACTTCTGCACATCCTTTTCAGTTTGCATCCAACTAGATAGAAAATGCAGACAAGAAAATCCGGCTGCTGTTGAGGCTGAAGTACAAGCGTTGATTTTCGAGAATTCGCTAGACGGTGACGCGGTCATCTACACAGATGGGTCGGTCGTCCGACATGTGAGAAGCTCATGGGCCTTTACAGCTCGGGCCGGAGGGAGAATTGTGAAGGAGGACTCTGGTGCTTTCACTGAAACCACAAGTAGCCTGACCATGGAAGTCATGGCAGTAAGTAAAGCAATAACATGGCTCGAGACACAGACATTCACTAGGCTTGTTTCCTTAGCGACTCAATGAACATGATCAAGAGTTTAGAGGAGGGGTCGATCCGAAGAGATTGGTTGCTGCCTCTGGAGCGGTCTCGACTGGCAAAGATTAGTTTCATCTTCGTGCCAGGGCATGCGGGAGTACAAGGAAATGAGCGGGCTGACAAGCTCGCAGGTGAGGCTACTGTTGAGGGCGGACGCGCCATGGACCAGGCCGACATTCTGAATGCTCTAGGAGAAGTAAGACTTTTGCGAGAACCAAGTGATGACTGTGAATCTACAACAATGGCCTGACTGCAAGAGCAGCAAATTAAGAGAGGGGTGGCCAAACAAGAACACTACGCAGGAAGCCAAAGAAGATTGATAAACCAACACAGAACTGGCGTCGTTAGCCGCTACACGTTGCAGGATTTGCTGAGGAGGGGATCCGAGCACTTATGGACTGAATGGTTCGATGTGCAATGAGGATGATCTGTCGACTAACTAACTAACTAACTAACTCAGTCATGGATTGTTAAGTTGGCAGCTCTCCTCGGGCATACCATTTCGCAGTTGTTGATTTTGCGTAGGTGTAATTTGGATAAAGTCCAGGTTTGAGATTGGTAGCATAGGGTTGGTGTGAATATGCTGTTTATTATCTATCGTTTTGCGGACATGGGTATGTTTGGATGTTTCGTTAAGGGTAATAGTTGATATGTAAGTGCACTAGTTTTTGGCATCTGATTTCAATTTCTCTGTCCAATCTGCCATCTTCTGTGATCATACTTCCAAAGTATTTGAATTCTTTAACGTGTTTCAGAGTTGTGTTATTTATCTGTATACTTAGTGGGCCTGGTGATCTGCTAACTTGCATTACTTCGGTTTTGGCTGTGTTTATATTGCATCCGTTGGATCGTCTCTTCATGACATGCTGTTGTGTTAGAATATCAGCAGGTAGACACATTGGTTGGATCTGCACCGCTGGGTGGGGTATTGGTGCACAATAAGGCAGATGTGGTCAGGGCAATTTAGACTCGTGTATGAAGTGTACAAGACCAGATACAGTATCATTGCCCGGAGAGAATGGTGCGGCAGGGAGAGATCATAGGTAAGATAAAGAGTCTAATTTAGTTTAAGTTCTGTCGAGGGATCAACATCACGGCACACGGGTGTAACCCATAAGTGCTCCTTTCTACTCCTAACTCAAGCCTGAGTCCGGAGAATCTCAGCCCAGTGCACGAACTCCGTAGCACCGGCGAGGATCCTGAAATACTTTGGGTAGATGTTTAACTCGAAATTTTGCCCGAGTAGCGATTTCCAACTGCCAAGGGATTTTTTTACGTCCGCAACAATACCTACAGGCGTCCGATCTTACTACCCAGAGACAAGGGGAAATTTTGTTAATAGAAATCCACGTGATACAATCTCGGCCCTCACCGGAGCTTGAACTCAGGACCTCCAGCACTCGGGGTGGACACCATACCTCGAGACCATTCAGCCCCCTAGATAAAGAGTGTTCAAAGGATCAGGCCGACACTCAATTCCTCGAGAAAAGGCAGACAGACACATAGTCAGATTGCAGCATTAGTGTTAGGGCGCTTTGCGGCTTGTTGAAGATGGGGACGGGGTGCGTATGGAAATGCTCCGACTGATGTGATGTCGGTTCTTAACTCAATTCAACTCATACATTGTGTGTTTTATATTTCTAGACTGACATAACCATATTGCTATTGGACAACTTGTGTCTAATAATATATTTATATATGTGTCTAGATCATTGTGACGTCACAGTCGGTTGTTCCAATACAACAAGTTGAAGGTTCGGGGTGGTCCTCGGATAGCATCACTTATGTAAACGCGACCTATTACCCTGGCATGCCTTACACTGATGGATGCAGTCAAAGCCCCGCAGTAAGTAATTATGGTCTAAATTACACCGCTGACTATACTTGGACAACTACCAAAGCACCAAAGGTAAGATAGCACCTACGGTAAGATATTACCCACTGTCAGATCGCACCCACTGTAAGATAGCATCCACGGTAAGATAGCACCCACGGTAAGATAGAACCCACTGTAAGATAGGATCCACGGTAAGGATAACGGCATTTTAACACATCAGTAAAAAAACAAAATCATTACATGTTAAAACATCCCATTAATGAAAAGTTGTATATTGCATCACCAGAAATGAGAAACAAACATGTATCGCTGACGAAGAAAATTAAAACTACAATGACAACGAGTAATAGGTATAATGCCTAACGAAGACAGCACAAAATAAACTAACAATTTGTTGGTCTGTGCTGTCATGGACTTTTCCCCGGTAGCAGTCTTTGGAAATGTATCTCTATTAGAAGCCACCTGCGTTAGCAGAGCCGCTGGGAAGCTGCGCTGACAATGGCTGGATATTATGAACAAACAAACGAACTTGATTTTCACAGGGCTCAGAACTTGTAAGACTGTCTCACTTACTACCTTTCTTATCTCTCCTTTCCAAACAGTATTTCGTTAGTCAGGTCTTAGTCATATATGACTGAGCTACGTATGACAATAGACGTTCTACCTGCTTTCTACTAACACGGAATGTTGAGCTGCGCTCACCAAACATGACACTCAACATTGAGCTAACGGGTTGAGGCGGAGGAACACAATTGGGAAGGTACACGCCTTATCCTGGTGAGGTGAAATTCAATCTAAAGACTAAATGCCATGGCAGATCAGGCGAGGCCTTAAGCCTTGGTTGACAACTGGTCTAGGATGGAAGCTCCAAAGGGCAGACTGTTAGAGCATTGCTTTGGTGATATGGCAGCTTCTGCTGCGTGTCTTGTTCCAGACATATTAGTGTTACCTTTCCACTGAAGTAAAGTCATCAGTGGCACCTTTCCGTCTTGACATACGATAGTTTGGTACATTGTGCTTCAAAAAGGCATAATAACTACAACCCATAAGCGTTACGAAAGTGACTGTTCAGAACTATTCGCTTTGTACATGTTCATCCACAATAAACACATTTTCACCATCACGCACCATATTACATCTCACTCGCTCAGTGTGTGACCTATCTGCAATCAGTTTCTCCTTTGCCTTTATTTCATTTCTGATATTTGCCCTCCATGCAACACGTTCGGCGACGACTTGCTCCCAATATGTATTATCAATGCCTGTATAAATCATGAAGAGTAAAGTAGGTAGGCCGAGAGAGGGATCATGCTGCTTGGGCAACACATGGTCTCTACAATTCAGCCAAAACTGTGTGCTATTGATATGTTATTATGCTTTTGTTAAAAGCAGAATGTATCAAACTATCGTCTGTTAAGACGGGAAGGTGTCAGTAGGGTATAGTTAAAGTTAGTTGCATATACTTTACAGGACGTAGCAGTCAACCACAGCATTTTTCGCTCACCTTGATACCTGAGCAAGTTTACGTTCAGTAATTTGTCATTACTTTCTGAACAACCGGCACCCATACCATTTCATAAGAAACCAACGTAAGGCGGTCTTCTGCCAAATCGCCCACTGCTGTGTTTCGAACGCGGGTATGCGGGATTACGAATTACGTCCGTAAACCCTTCACCGCGGATAAGGCACATGCATTATTTCTTCCATACATCACTCAGGCTAATTGAGGACAATAACGACAATATCAATGTATATATTATAAAGTCATGTGGAACGTGCTAACATAATTACTACATAACTTGCTTATACGTATCTACACAAAGGATTTCCATAAAGTAAGACACGTCAACATGATAAAGATGCTTGTAGATCTACAAATTGATGGGAAAGACCATAGACTTGTAAAAACATATTGGGAACAACAAGCTTCCATAAGGATTGATAATGAAGTAGGTCAATATCAACCTATTAAGAAAAGTGTGCGACAGGGATGTGTAATGTCTCCAGATCTGTTTTCCATATACAGTGAAAATATATTTAGACATGTAAAAGATATGAGAGGAATCACCATTGAAGGACATAACATCAATGACGTTAGATATTCGAAATTTACAATATTGATCGCAGATAATGACCCGGATCTGCAATATTTAGTAGATGCGGTTGTTATGGACGTCGCTGGATGAAGGAAATATCACAATGTAATAATATACAATTAAATGGGAATATTCCTAACCAAGTGAATCGGTGCAATTATCTCGCACCAGCCATAACATCTGATGAGAGACGTCTTGAAGAGATTAGAACATGAATCGCCATGGCGAAGGTAGCCTTTAGCAAGATGAAAAACATACTGACCAATAAAAAGAGGTCGTTTGCGATGAAAAAAAGAGTGTTGAGGTGTTACATAGAACATGCACTTTTGTAAATATGTGAAGCGTGGACAATGAGCAGTCAAGCTGAAAAACATCTGATGGCTGTGGAAATGTGGTTTCTGAGGAAAATGGAAAGAATACCATGGACAGACAGAAAAACCGATGAACAAGTCCTTCAAGAAACAAATGAAAACTGTAAACTGATTAGAGAAATTAGACGTAGACATTTTTTTTGGTACGTTATGAGAATAAACTGAAAACTTAAAATATTGGGGGGGGGGGGGGAGGGTGGGGTGGGGGGAGGCAGAGTCGTAAATATCTGGGTGGCTTGGCCACGTGGTATGGTCGAGACAAAGACAAGAACACAGAGCTGATCCTCGACTCTTGTGGTCGTTTAAGATGGCAAATATAGCCGCTCACGCTTATCGGCATGGCACATAATTATATATAATATATATATATATATATATATATATATATATATATATATATATATATATATATCATCATCATCATCATCAAGTGCCGTGCCGGCTGGCGTAGGCGTTCATGGCTCTCCACTAGATCTCGGTCTTTGGTTTTCTGGATCAACTCTGCTGCTGATATTCCTCCATGCCACCGTCTCAATCCATCCAGCATCACTTCTCATAGGTCTACCTCTGCCTCTCTTCCCCTCGATCTTTCCAGTTGTTACGATGTTCTCCAATGCCTCTCTTCTCATCACATGACCGAAGAAAGCTGTTTGTCTCTGTCTTATTGTGGTATATAATGTTCTAGTTTCATTAGCCTGTTTCAGGCAGTCGTCGTTAGTTACTCTGGCAGTCCAAGGAATTCGCAACATTCGTCTCAGGAACCACATCTCTGTTGTTTCTAATTTCTTCTTAATTTGTTCATTTACATTCCAAGATTCACTGCCATACAGCAAAACTGGTTCTACATAGCATTTCAGCACTCTCTTTCTTACATTCAGTGATAGTGACTTATTGCATAAGATACTTTTCATTTTCTGAAATGCGGCTTTTGCCTGCCCTATTCTGCTCCTAATCTCTGTTGTACATCTTCCATCTGATGTTATAAATGCCCCTAGGTATCTAAAATTATCAACTTGGTTAAGGATTTTCCCTTCTATTTCTATGTCACATTTTGGTGTCACCATTTTCTTTGATATTACCATTGTTACTGTTTTCTTGATATTCAAGGAGAGTCCTTTCCTTGCACTCTCTGTTACTACAACGTCTAATAATTGTTGTAGGTCTGTTGAATTATCCGCCACCAATACTGTGTCATCTGCATAGCGTATATTATTTATATTATAACCTCCAACTAGTATTCCTGGCATCTCTTTGATCTCTCTCATTATTACATCGCTATACAGGGAGAAAAGATCTGGTGACAAGACACACCCTTGTCGTACTCTTAGCTTTATCTGTTCGTAACTGCCCTCTTTATTTCCCATTTTAATTGCTGCTACTTGGTTCCAGTAAACATTCTTTATTATTCTTAAATCTTTTCCATCAATGTTGATATCTTCCAACATTTTAATCAGTTCATCATGTTTTACTTTATCAAATGCCTTAGTATAATCTATGAAGCACAAATATATGTCTCTCTGTTTCTCTATTGACCTTTCTATTAGTGTCCGTAATGTATAAATTGCATTGTTTGTGCCCTTTCCTTCCACAAATCCATACTGTTCTTCACTAATTTCCATTTTTATTTTCTTTTTGGTTCTTCTCATTATGATTCTGAGTAGAAGCTTAGTGATATGGTTTATAAGGTTAATTGTACGAAAATCTTCACAATCAATCGCTCCTGGTCTTTTTGGTATAGCTATCAATACAGATTTCAGCATATCACTGGGTAAATATCCACTGCTGTAAATATCATTCAACATTTTGGTTAATATATCTACTCCAAATTCTCCCAATACTTCTAATTCTTATATTGTGATTTCATCTGGTCCAGCTGTTTTTCCTTTCTTCATATGTTTCATAGAATCAGCGACTTCTTCTTTCAGAATAGGTGGACCTTCTAAGTTACTATCTTCTGTTAATTCTTCCCTTTCTTCTTCATATAATTCTCTTATATACTGATTCCACCTCTTCATTATAGCATCTTCCTCTAATATTATCTTTCCTGGTTTTGATTTCAAACACCCCGTATTTATTCTTATTTTTCTTCCTGTAAGCTCACTGATTTGTCTGTGCATATTTTTTGTATCTTTAATGGAATTTAATTCAATTTTCTTTTTGCATTGTTTGTTTAACCAACTTTCTTTAGCCTTCCCACATTTATCTTTTATTTCTTTATTTATCTTAGCGTATTCTTGTTTGTCATTTTTACTCTGTTTTCTTTTGTCCATCAGTTTTAAGATATCTTCATTCATCCATTTTTTCTTAGCTATTTTCCCTCTCTCCGGTAATACTTCTTTACTAGTTTGATGAATGGAGTCCCTTACCTTTTCCCATTGTTCATCTATACTCTGTATTTTAGTTATTGCATTATACCTATTTTTCACAGTCACTCTGTATTGTTCTTGCATTTCTTTATCTATTTTCAGAACCTCTTTATTAAGTCTCATGTTCTTAACCATTTTTTCCCCTCTCTTTAATCTTACTTTTATTTGGCCACATAGTGGTACATGATCACTATTACAATCAGCACTAGGCATTGTCTTTACATTAATTAAAGCATTTCTAAATCTTTTATTAATTAGTATGTAGTCAATTTGGTTGCGTATTTTCTTATCAGGGCTTATCCATGTGTACAGTCGTCTTTTATGGTGCTTAAACCATGTGTTTCCAATTATCATATCATTGATATTTGCCCATTCTATTAGCTTTTCTCCTCTTTCATTTCTTGTACCTAAACCATAATTCCCCACTACATTCTCCATTGTTCCCTTTCCTATTTTTGCATTAAAATCACTAAGTATTATCTTTATTTCTTGTGATCCAATTTGAGCCATCGCCATTTCTATTTCGTCGTAAAAGTGTTGTATTTCTTCCTCACTACTGCTTGCTGTTGGTGCATATACTTGTATAATATTTATGTCTATTGGTTTGCCTTTGATTCTTACCATAATAACTCTATCTGAAATACACCAGTATCCATTAATTGACTTGGCTGTTTTTTCGTCTAATATTATTCCTACACCTTTTTCATGTGTATCTCCTCCAGAATAAATTATTGTGTGATTGTCAGCTATAATTTTGCCCGATCCCTTCCATCTCATCTCACTAATGCCTAGTATATTCATTTTCATGCTATCCATCTCTCTTAGAACATTGGTAAACTTTCCTAGCTCATTTAATGTCCTAACATTCCATGTTCCTACTCTAAATTTATTTATTTAAGTTAAGATTTTGCCATCAGTAGCTGGATGATGGTCTGGTGTCACCTGTGGTTCATGACTGTCACTACCGGACGAGGATGCCCTAAGACAGCCATTAACGTCCTTCACTAACTTTGATATATGTTTTGCCATGAAGTCTTGGGAAGATGTTGTGGTTTCCCCTTGCCTTCCACACACAAAATTATATATATATATATATATATATATATATATATATATATATATATATATATATATATATATATATATATATATATATATATATTGTCAGAGTCTCACATGGAGTCGGTAGAAACATAAAGATAGAAGGGAATTAGAGAAGGGGCATAACCCCAATACAAGGGAGACACATTCGAATGCTCGAACAATCCAGAGCCTTCGAGAAGCATAGGTCAGTTCGCCTACAGCTCCGTGGACACGCTGACCGCGTGCCAGGACCTGTTCCACGAAAAGCACAAGGAGAGTTACAGCCCGTGTCCGATCGAGACACATTGGAGGGCAGACACGGACTGGACATCGAAGAAGCAACAGGGTTTACCTTAAGGGAGACTTGATAGCTTAAACCCCAAGTGTATTTAGGGGTCTTATGCATAAGTTAGATAGCTGATAGAGTTGTTGTATTGATCATGTATTATTGGTTTATTGTAAACTCCTGTGATACGCAATTCGAGGATTGCTGGCTGCGAAAACCCTTTCTTCGCCAGCTTAATGTAACATAATATAAATAAATGATGTTCGATTGTATCTGAACGGAGTTTGTTGCCTGTATGAGCCCGGGTTTCATTCCCCTAGGTATCCAGGACGGTGACAGGCTATTTGGGGGCTAGCCGGTTTTGGCAAGCACAAGCTTTACTTTCCCGACAGCTCTTGGTTTTGCCAAGTAAAATATATCAACTTTCGTACATGACAAAGTCTATAACTTTGCAGCTATCATCGTATTATCTGTGAATGAGCTATTGTAGTCCCTATACAAAAGTAATTGAAATGATTATTATGTTCAAGAAATTTGACATTGACATGACTGGACAATTACAGTGACCGTTACTAATTTTTTTTGATTCCAATATCAGATTGTTCCGCGAAATATCTTGTGTATGTAACCTCTCCTCCAGCAGTGGCGAGAAAACAGCAGAACCAAACAAGACTACAGTCAAGAAACCAGGAAAAATAAGATGAGTCCCATTTCATGCTCATTATATCCCTAAGCGATACTCATGCATTTTTCATTGATGTAACATTTTTTCATTGTATTGGTTTTTATATATATGCTAATCTCATAACGAAGCAAACCTGCTCGTGCAAATTTGAATGTAAACATTCAGGGGGATAACCAAGTTTTGTACACCCAGACTAATATCAAAGGGATTTAATTTCAATAAAGTGAACACTAACTATAATACAAGATGTCAACATTAGAACAGTGCATTGATTTAGGAATTAGATTAGGGTATACTGCCGAGAAACTTTCAGAAAAAACAAAAGGGACGCATATCAGAGAGCAGTTAAATGTTATTTTTGCGCGAGTTATGGGCATTTGTCAGCACGTTGTGATGGGAGAAAGATGATGAAGCAGGCCAATGACGCATTAATAGATACATCGTCGGATGAAGAATCTGAACAACAGAACGAATGCGACATCCAGAATGAAAGTGCGAATGAGTTAGGTAATGCAGTAGAGATCATTAACACCATCACTGATAACACATGTAACACCTGCAGACAATTTCAGCTTGATACCACTTTGTTATGCGGCCACAAAATCCCAGTGTCTAACGAAATCGCCAACGCAGCCTTAATATCAACAGGCAAGTTAAAGTTTGCGACAGGTTTTGTTAATAACAAACAATGTACACTAATACGAGATAGCGGGGTGACTCTTTGTGGAATTAAAAGAACATTAGTTAATGACAAAGACTACACACACAAATACGTAACATGCCGCACATTCGCAGGCACCATTGAAAGATACCCCCTAGCACTGGCCGAAATTCAGACACCTTTTCTGTCAGGACAAGTGCTATGCGCAGTATTAGAAGATCCTTCCGCTGACATTATTCTTGGAAATCTTCCTAATATAGAATCCTGTTCTGAAGATGAAATCAGAGAATGGGAACAGAAAAACTGCATCCAGAAAGCAAACTGTGAGTCCAGAACTCAAGAACACATTTGCATGTCTCAAACTGCCAAAAGCACAAGGGAGACCCCCGATGACGGAATTCAAAACGAATTCACAGAGGTGCATAACACAGGGGCGGTTGAATCTTGCAATGACACCATCAGCATAAAACCTCGAACTGAGGACGCAACCGAAACACGAAATTGTGAACCTGTAAATGTGCAACAAGAGACAGTATACGCCAATATAGTGACAAAACAAATGACTCACATAACCCACATAAACAACTCAACAAAGACAACAGGGAACACTAACCGGACTAACAGAAACAACATTGACAAGAACAACGATGACAATCCCACTTTAACGACACATTCTCTTAACGGAAACGACGAAGTCAACGACACAATAGCAACCACTCTTCTTAATCATGACAAATATCTTGACGAGTCATTACAAACCGACTCGACTTCTTTAAATCACTCCTAACCGAAACCATATTACACCAGGAACAACAATAACAGAATCACAGCAACAACAGTACTTCTTAACAACACTACTACACAAGACAATGAAAACGTCACATTACAAACTGTTTCTCAGGAAGACAAAACCTCAGTTACCAAACCAACAACTGGGATAACTCATAATTTCCAACTTTATGAGTCAAAAAAATTTGGTTCTCTGAGAACTAGAAACAATTACGGCATGAATTCCAAGAAACATAGCCAAGGAATACAAAGATATCCAAGGGACACTACTATTGACAAAGAAACATTATTAGCAAATGAGTGTCATCATCTGTGTTCCTCGCAAATTTATCATCGATCAAGCACACATAAATCTAAAACAGAAACAACACATAAAGCTGCAGTAAATTATGCAGATACAGAAATAACACCATCAAGCAACATTCATGCAAACATTCAGTATGCAAATAAACAAATACAAACAATTAACTTCACACAAAAGCAAAGTCAGAAACGATTGCATACAAACAAACTACTTTATTGCATGAACAAAACCAGCAAACGATGCGGATCTAAATCCATCAGTACAAAGACTACCATTTCTAATTCACCATCCACCTATTTACCAGATAAATACAATTTCCTTGAAACACACACCTGAACCAACAATAATGAACAATCACATTCACCAAGCAGTAGAATGAACAAAGACAAATCACTGACACTCTTGCTACTTTTGCTGGTAACGCAACTTCAAATAACATTACCTACCTTTCAAAATGAATCTTTCACCACGATCCGAATAACAAACAAATTGTTCATCATATTTACCATCTCATTCATATATCAATCAACATTGCGTAAAATTGAAATAGCAAAAAAACCAGGCGACAGTTCATTAACTCCTGTTGGTGCAAAATTTTTCATATAACTTTGATATATTTTTTTTTTTTTTTTTTTTTTTTTTTCCCGCGTTTCCATCCTGTTTCAGGATATTGCGGTCAACACCAGCATCTTTCAGCTGTATGTTGATTCCTAGGCTAGGTTACGCTCATCAGCACGCCACGACTTTCTGAGCGACCGGCTCCATACTCTCATAAGTCACTTTTGCGATTCGAACCACTGCTAATTCTCGTCGCGTCACGTGACGAGAGTATTCGGGGTTAGCGGAGAAAGCTGCTAACCCCTCGGCCATGGAGCCGGATGCCTATAGTATATGTATTTTCACTCTTACATTATTTAGACTTATTTTTACATCGATACCTATACAATTATGTAACATGTGCAATTGTAAGAGTATCCGTTTAGAGGATGTAATGTGCAAATTGAAATCAATTTTTTCTAACCCACCCGTATTAAGATTACCAAACATAGATATACCTTTTATTCTGACCACAGATTCGAGTGCTATCGCAATTGGGGGATGCCTGATGCAGGAATATCAAGGCGTGAGACATCCAATACTCTATATCAGCAGCAAGCTTAAAAAGGCAGAAATCCAATATTCCACAGTTGAGTTGGAGGCATTAAGTCTATTTTTTTTGTATGCGTCGTTTATCTAAGTTCTTCTTAGGTTCCCATTTTGTTCTTTTGACCGATAAGTCCGATAAGTCGCCACTGCTGGTACTTAAAGAAGGCGTTCCAAAGAATCATCGATTAACAAGATGGTGTCTTCTATTTCAGGATTTCCACTTTGAAATCCGCCACATCAAGGGTACGGATAATATTAGTGCTGACATATTATCACGGCAAACTAATGCACCAGCAGACTAACACTATGCACATTAATTAGTCGCCATATAATAAGCTGTGAGATTTTAGTCTGTTGCATAGAACAGTGTACCTCTAAACTTACTGTAGAACTTTAACGTATAAGTGTCAACAGCTGATTTAATACTCTACTTATATCTATCACAGACAGGAAACTGTGAGAACCGCTAACTATATTGAGCCACAGTGGCAATTAGCAGTACATCAAAAACATTCCGAACTGTGGAGATTAACATTTGTGAAATTATTTCATCAATCACAGAACTGAAAGTTACCATGCAAATATTAATAACTGTCCATACGCGTGATTTCAATTGACTCGCAAACTAACGTAACAGAACATACTCATAAAACTAAACACTAACAAATAAATCACACACATTTTATTAGAGCAAGTAACAAAGCAGTAAACACACTAACAGGCAAACAGGAACATAAGTAGTTACTTGGGAGAAAACAATAGTGCATATATATATTAAGCACTATAAAACATACGGAAGTAAAAGTGTATCAAAATACACATTCAGGACAAGAATTGCAAGTGTTCTTAAATAAGCCAAGACAATTTGTCTTGTTAAACCTCTCTAACACAGAGTTTAATATCTGGGTATCAAATGGATACTTGAGAAGGGCGCGGTTGCAAATACAACTAAAAGCGTCAGGGAAAACTTCGGTCGGATAAGCATGTTTCAGGATATGGAAGAGATAGAGACTCTCAAGCAATCACCCTGGATTTTTGTACGGGGAAATACATGAGTTAATAGGGCAAATATATATATGGCCAGGTTCCCATCCACGAAACTACCAAATACCAACTTCATGTGATCCTATGACAGACATAGTGCAAACTAATTACCATATACTAACCCATAGAAGCGGGGGGAGGGGGACCCCTGTCAGAGTCTCACATGGAGTCGGTAGAAACATAAAGATAGAAGGGAATTAGAGAAGGGGCATAACCCCAATACAAGGGAGACACATTCGAATGCTCGAACAATCCAGAGCCTTCGAGAAGCATAGGTCAGTTCGCCTACAGCTCCGTGGACACACTGACCGCGTGCCAGGACCTGTTCCACAAGAAGCTCAAGGAGAGTTACAGCCCGTGTCCGATCGAGACACATTGGAGGGCAGACACGGACTGGACATCGAAGAAGCAACAGGGTTTACCTTAAGGGGGACTTGATAGCTTAAACCCCAAGTGTATTTAGGGGTCTTAAGCATACGTTAGATAGCTGATAGAGTTGTTGTATTGATTATGTATTATTGGTTTATTGTAAACTCCTGTGATACGCAATTCGAGGATTGCTGGCTGCGAAAACCCTTTCTTCGCCAGCTTAATGTAACATAATATAAATAAATAATGTTCGATTGTATCTGAACGGAGTTTGTTGCCTGTATGAGCCCGGGTTTCATTCCCCTAGGTATCCAGGACGGTAACATATATATATATATATATATATATATATATATATATATATATATATATATATATATATATATATATATATATATATATATATATATATATATATATACTAGCTGACCCTGCCCGCCTTCGCCCAGTCACTGGTGGGGAGCATCTCATTTAATTCATATAAGTAGTCATATAAGTTCTCGTTCCCGTTACCGACTGTCTGTCTGTCTGTCTGTCTGTATGTCTGTCTGTCTGTCTGTCTGTCTGTCTGTCTGTCTGACCCGGCCCGGCATTGCCCAGCTCCTGGTGTGGAGCATCTCATTTAATTCATATAAGTAGTCATATAAGTTCCCGTTCCGACTATCTATCTGTCTGTCTGTCTGACCCGGTCCGGCATCGCCCAACTCCTGGTGGGGAGCATCTCATTTAATTCATATATGTAGTCATATAAGTTCCCGTTCCCGACTGTCTGTCTGTCTGTCTGTCTGTCTGTCTGTCTGTCTGTCTGTCTGTCTGTCTCTCTGTCTGTCTATCTATCTATCTGTCTGTCTGTCTGACCCGGCCCAGCCCATGGTGGAGAGCATCTCATTTAAATTATATAAGTAGTCATATAAGATCCCGTTCCCGACTATCTGTCTGACTGTCTGTCTGTCTTGGGTAAATGGAGGAGGGAGGAGGAAGAGGGAGGTGGCGGAGGGAAGAGGAGGGAGGAGGAGGGAGGAGACAGGAGAAGTAGGGAGGAATAGGAGGGAGGAGAGGGATTAGGAGGAGGAGGGAGGAGTAGGGTGGAGGAGGAGGCGAGGAGGAGGGAGGAGGAAGAGGGAGGAGGAGGGAGAAGGAGGGAGGAGGAGAACGCAGGAGAAGGGAGCAGGAGGAGGAGAGGGAGTAGGAGGGAGAGGGAAGAGGAGGGAGGAGGAGGAGAGAGTAGGAGGAGGGAGGAGGCGGAGGGAGAAGGAAGAGGGAGGAGGAAGAGGGAGAAGGAGGAGGGAGAAGGAGGAGAAGGAGGGGGAGGAGGAGGAGGGAAGAGGAGGAGGGGAGGAGGAGGAGGGAGGAGGAGGAATGTGAAGGGAGGAGGAGGGAGGAGGTAGAGGGAGGAGGAGGAGGGAGGCGGAGAGAGGAGAAGGAGGGAGGAGGAGGAAGAGGGAGGAGGAGGAATGTGAAGGGAGGAGGAGGGAGGAGGTAGAGGGAGGAGGAGGGAGGAGGAGGAGGTAGAGGGAGGAGGAGGAATATGAAGGGAAATCAAATCAAATCAAATCAACTTTATTAGGGTCACAAATTGGGCGCGCAGGCCCGTCTTACATTCGGCCCTTCCAATCACTCGTCTTTCGTTCATCAAGAGCATTATACATTTATATAGGAAGAAAAATAAACATTGTGAAATGAATGTTGTAAACATAAACAAGGCTAAACATGGAGAAAAATGTGTACATAAAAAGTATGTGACGTAAAAGTAGTGATGCCAGCGCGTCCCACACACACACACACACACACACACACACACACACACACACACCACACACACACACTCTCTCTCTCTCTTTCATTCACTCTCACTCTCACTCATTCACTCACACACACTCTCACTCATTCACTCTCCCGCTCACTCATTCACTCTCCCGTTCACTCATTCACTCTCCCGCTCACTCATTCACTCTCCCGCTCACTCATTCACTCTCCCGCTCACTCATTCACTCTCACGCTCACTCATTCTGTCTCTCCCGCTCACTCATTCACTCTCCCGCTCACTCATTCACTCTCTCGCTCACTCATTCACTCTCCCGTTCAATCATTCACTCTCCCGCTCACTCATTCACTCTCACTCATTCACTGTCCCGCTCACTCATTCACTCTGCCGCTCACTCATTCACTCTCACGCTCACTCATTCACTATCACACTCAATCATTCACTCTCCCGCTCACTGATTCACTCTCACGCTCACTCATTCACTCTCACGCTCACTCATTCCTTCTCACGCTCTCATTCACTCTCATTCATTCACTCTCACGCTCACTCAATCACTCTCATGCTCATTCATTCACTCTCACTCATTCACTCTCACGCTCACTCATTCACTCTCCCGCTCAATCATTCACTCTCCCGCTCACTCATTCACTCTCACTAATTCACTCTCCCGCTCACCCATTCACTCTTCCGCTCACTCATTCACTCTCCCGCTCACGCATTCACTCTCCCGCTCACTCATTCACTCTCACGCTCACTCATTCACTCTCACGCTCACTCATTCACTCTCACTCATTCACTCACACTCATTCACTCCCACACACAGACACTCTCACTCATTCACTCTCCAGCTAACTCATTCGCTCTCACGCTCACTCATTCACTCTCCCGCTCACTCATTCACCCTCACGCTCACTCATTCACTCGCACGCTCACTCATTCACTCTCCCGCTCATTCATTCACTCTCACTCATTCACTCTCCCGCTCACTCATTCACTCTCACGCTCAATCATTCACTCTCCCGCTCACTCATTCACTCTCACGCTCACTCATTCACTCTCACGCTCACTCATTCACTCTCACGCTCACTCATTCACTCTCACGCTCACTCATTAACTCTCACGCTCACTCATTCTGTCTCTCATTCACACTCACTCACTCTCTCACTCAAACTACAGTAATGAACATAAGTTTAGATTATACATGATAAAATCAAATGGTATTTAACTTATAATATGACAGATGAGAATACACAAACATATGGATTCGCGTGTTACATAACATGCGTGTTACATGACATGCATCTGCTCAGCTCTCTCTCTCTCTCTCTCTCTCTCTCGAGGAGGGAGGAGGTAAAGGGAGGAGGAGGAGAGAGGAGGAGAAGGGAGGAGGAGGGATGAGGAGGAGGGATGAGGAGGAGGGAGGAGGAGGAATGTGAAGGGAGGAGGAGGGAGGAGGTAGAGGGAGGAGGGAGGAGAAGGAGTGAGGAGGAGGAGAGGGAGGAGGAGGAAGGAGGAGGGGGAGGAGGGAGGAGGAGGAGGAGGGAGGAAGAAGGAACAGGAGGGAGAAGGAGGGATGAGGAGGAGGAGGGAGGCGGAGGAAGAGGGAGGAGGAGGAATGTGAAGGGGGGAGAAGGTATAGGGAGGAGGGAGAGGAGGAGGGAGGAAGTAGAGGGAGGAGGAGGAGGGAGGAAAAGGGAGGAGGGAGGAAGAGGGAGGAGGTAGGAGGAGGAGGAGGAAGAGGGAGGAGGAGGGAGGAGAAGGAAGGAGGAGGAAGAGGAGGAGGAGGAGGATGGAGGAGGGAGAGGGAGGAAGAGGGAGGAGGAGGAAGAGGAGGAAGAGGGGGGAGGAGGAGGAAGAGGGAGGAGGAGGATGGAGGAGGGAGAGGGAGGAGGGGAAGAGGAAGAGGGTAGGAGGAGGAGGAGGGGAGAGGAGGAGAAGAAGGAGAAGGAGGGAGGAGGAGGAGGAGGAGGGAGGAGGAGGGGAGAGGAGGGGGGAGGAGGCAGAGGGAGAAGAAGGAAGGAGGAGGAGGAAGGAAGGAGAGGAAGGAGGGAGAATGAGGAGGGGAGGAAGGAAAGGGAGGTGGAAGAGGAGGAGGAGGGAGGAGGAAAGAGGTAGGGGAGGAGGAGGTAGAGGGAGGAGGAGGAGGAAGGAAAGGGAAGAGGAAGAGGAGGAGAAGGGAGGAGGAGGTTGGAGGGAGGAGGAGGAGGTAGAGGGAGGAGGGGGAGGTAGAGGGAGGAGGAGGGAGGAGGTAGGAGGAGGAGGAAGAGGGAAGAGGGAGAAGAAGGGAGAAGGAAGAGGGAGGATGATGAGGGAGAAGGAGGCAGGAGGAGGAGGAGGAGGAGCAGGAGGGATGAGGAGGGAGAGGGAGGAGGAGGGAAGATGAGGGAGGAGGGGGAGGAGGCGGAGGGAGTAGGAGGGATTAGGATGGAGGAGGGGAGAGGAAGAGGGAGAAGGAAGAGGGAGAAGGAGGAGGGAGGAGGGAGAGAGATGAGAGGGAGGAGGAAGAGTAGGAGGGTGGAGGGAGGAGGTAGAGGGAGGAGGAAGGAGGAGAAGAGAGGAGGAGAGAGTTCGCCATTCCGAATTCATACTCGTCTAGTTCTTCCCTTCTACACGACTGTAGATAACTTCCTTACACATAAAAAGATGAATTGTTATTGATATTGCCGTGGCATGGAGGAATATCAGCAGCAGAGTTGATCCAAAAAACCAAAGACTGAGATCTACGGAGAGCCATGAACGCCTACGCCAGCCGGCACGGCACTTGATGATGATGATTGCCGTGTGACGATTCTGTGTAGTCACGTCATTTTCTTCGCTTGTCCTACCGTTTTGGTTCGGGGATTCTTTCATCATCATCATCATATATTTACGTACGTATTTTGGGAGGGGGAGGAGGGAGGAGGAGGAAGAAGAAAAAAAAACTATGACAGTTGGCAGCTCTGGAATGAAAGGAAGGCGTCTAGAAAATTTCATCTCAATCGGATGGGCCGTTCGCGAACAAATAAAGGACATACATAGATACATACATACATACAGACAGACAGACGATCCTAATTTATATATATATATATATATATATATATATATATATATATATATATATATATATATATATATATATATATATATATATATATATATTTTTTTTTTTATTTTTTTAATTTTTTTTTTGGACGTGGCAATTGCTATTAGCTATAAGCCGTCTGTCTCACTATCCATGCTTCTAGTTTCGTTCTCTTGTAACGAGAGCTTGTAGGTGGTGCAGCTATCTCAATCAAATGTCTCCAAACTCCGTGATATGGCCATTGGCGATTAAGAGTATACCTTGCATAGTCTTATCTTTTTTAAGACATAGGCTAGTGGAGTTAAACATACACAAATCGGTGGAAGACAAGGGAAAACAACTGCTGCATGTTTCTTTTAACGTAGCAGTGATTATAGTACTCACTAACCAATATTACATGCTACCCATTCTTTTAAAAATGTAGAAATAGACTCATTTCTCACCCCACGATGCTATTTTGGTATATGGTGTTATTTGGGTACATGGTGTTATTTGGGTATATGGTAATATTTGGGTATATGGTGGTATTTGGGTATATGGTGTTATTTGGGTATATGGTGTTATTTGGGTGTATGGTAATATTTGGGTATATGGTGGTATTTGGGTATATGGTGTTATTTGGGTATATGATGTTATTTGGGTATATGGTAATATTTGGGTATATAGTGTTATTTGGGTATATGGTGTTATTTGGGTACATGGTGTTATTTGGGTAAATGGTAATATTTGGGTATATGGTAATATTTGGGTATATGGTGGTATTTGGGTATATACTGTTATCTGGTTATATGTTGTTATTTGGGTGTATGGTGTCAGTTTGAGTCTTCTCTTGTCTTTCCTCTCGTGCCTAAGTTGGCGCATAGGGCAGAAGTCGTGGTTCTCTATGTTTGTGCGAAGCGTCAAACATTTGGAGCCAGAAATCTGATTCTGTAACAGCTGGGAGTTTTATGATGGCGGTAGTTTGAATATATGGTGTTATAATTAGGTATATGGTGTTATTTGGGTATAAGGTATTATTTGGGTATATTGTTGTTTGTTGTTGGTATTGTGTGTTATTTGGGTATATTGTTGTTTGTTGTTGGTATTGTGTGTTATTTGGGTATATTGTGTTTTATTTGGGTATACGGTGTTATATTTGGGTATGTGGTGTTATATTTGGGTATATGATGTTATATTTTGGTATGTTATGTTATATTTGGGTATAAAGTGTTATATTTGGGTATATAGTGTTTAATTTGGGTATATGGTGTTTAATATGGGTATCTTATCATCTCATCTCATCATGCTCCTCTTGTATCTTGCGGTGTCGAGGTTAAGTGTAAACAGGGGAGGGTACCCGCTTACGGGCTTCATGTATCGATATTCCCATGGTCTCTGTTATTCCCTGCATACATTGGTTTCATGGTCGGCCTCTTCCTCTGCTTCCCTCTAGTCTGTAAATCAGTGCTTGTTGTGGTATACTGTTAGTTGGTAACCTACTTGCATGGCCAAACCATTTCACTTTCTGCCTTTTAATAAAATCTATAACTCCCACTTTAGTCCTAATTTCTTCATTTCTAATCTTATCTCTTCTTTCTTCTCAGGAATCTCATTTCTGTTGTTGAAATTTTTCTTTTCTCTTTTTCTGTCATTGTCCAGGTTTGGCTTTGGTAGCATAGAGTTGGTAGGAAGATTGTGTTGTAAAGTGCTTTCTTAGTAGTTATTTATACATGTTTGTTCTTTAGTATTGGTGCCATTTGTCCAATGAGTTGGTTTGACTTATTGCATTTATTTTCGATCTCGTCTACTGATTTGCCATGTGATGATATTATACCTCCTAGGTACTTGAAACTCTTCACTTCTTTCAATGGATGTTCATTTAGGTGAATCGTTGTTGTTAATTTGGGTATATGGTGTTTTATTTGGGCATATGGTGTTTAATTTCGGTATATAGTGTTATATTTGGGTATAAGGTATCAGTCTTCTTCTATCCTGTATCCGCCAGGGAGGAGGGGAAGCCCAACTAACTCACACTCAGCTACCCTATACGTGCTGTCTCCTGAAGCTTCCTCCATGCCCGTACCACATTATTCATCTTTGTCTGGAATTCCCATCTCCGTGTGTCTTTAGTCCCCCAATATTCGTTCGTCCGGCGGGTTCCGGACAAGTGGGTTTTTATTGTTAGAGTATATGGTGCTAGCCCCATATTGTAGGCCAATCAGCCCCCGGTGGGATATGTGATCAATATGAAATATTTCCTGTTACCAAATCAATGATGGGTCAACATTGGCGTCTACGTAATACTTGAAACCCTCCTCGATGAGAACTCAAAACAATGGCCACTAGGCCGACAGGCGAACATGCTAGCTATTGCTCAACCACGACTACAGCTGTGAGCCAGGTTTGAAAATATTTGGCAAGATAAAATATCATCATTATCATCATCAAGTGCCATGCCGGTATGCGTGAGCAGTCATGGTTCGCCATCTCACACGGTCACCAGAGTATCGAATCAAGTCCGTGTTTTGTCTCGACCATGCAATGCTGCCAATCCATTATAGTAGTAATCCCCTTGTCTTCCTCTTGCTCCCTTCCCATCAAGCAAGCCAGTTTTCACTAAATTTTAAAGTCAACCTATCCTCATATCATGTCCAATAAATATTGACTGCTTGCGTCTAATGTCTCTTAATGGACTGTTTCTTTTTATCTCTTTTGTAGGTCCATGGTATCCTTTGCAGTTTTCTCAAAAACCTAATTTCCAACGCCAATTAATGTTTCTCAGCTTGTCTGTTAATTGTTCATGTTTCACATGCATACATTAATGTGTGTTCTATACAGCAGTTGGACGCCCTTTTTCTCATAGAAATTGACAACATTTTGTTGGTAAGTAGGCTTTCCATTTTGCAGAAGGCCACCTTTGTCATGGCAATTCTTGATATATCTTCAATGAATCTTCAATCAGATGTCATGACTGTTCCGAGATAGCTACACCGATTCACCTGTGTAAGAATATTTACATTCACTTGAATGTGTCAATGTGGTATTTCTTTATTCTTGGAGAAGACCATGATCTTTGTCTTTTTTTTTTACAATTCAATTCCAAACCTAGTTTTGATAAAGTATAGAAAAACTGCGTCAAAGAATTAACACAAGTAATTGCAGTTATGTTTCATCACATGGGGTCGATTCGAGGATGGGAGATAACGGATAAAACAAAAAAAAAAAACAACAATGATCTAAACTCCCAGGATGACCCAG
>JACEFZ010018321.1:0-12500 GCA_014155875.1 Cepaea nemoralis | reverse complement strand
AATTACTGAACGAAAACTTGCCAAGAAATCACAACAGAAAAAAATGCTGGGATTGACTGCGACGTCCTTGCTGTAATCTGTCTGGCATGAAGGTCAAATAACAATAGCAATAGGTTCGAATACTGCAACTTCTAGAAGGGCAGACAAGATCCAGCAAACAGCATGGATGAATATTCAACAAGATGGACTCACATGAAGGCTGGTAGTCGATTTGGTTTGGCTGTATTTATTAGCCACGCCTGAGCAGAGATCAAACCAATAAATTCATGAAGTTTCAAGTGTCGATCGTGTCTGTGAACATCAGACTGGTCGATCGTAAGAAAATATTAATAATGAATATACATCAGGTGATCGTGTTTGCTATTTGTAACTTATTAACATCGGACTTCAGTCCTTCATTCTTTCTGTCTATCCAATGTCACCGAAATGTCCTTCGGGTGAAACATTATCAATCTCCTTTCCAGATTCCGAATCTGTCCTAAGAATCTTACTCTTTATATATAAGCCAGTGCTAACATGATTCTGGGTATCTTTCAATGATATCTAAGCTATGGTCAAAGCTATTCCGCCAATAATTAGCTTCATGAACCAGAGACGGCATAGCGTATTCCTTCCATGATTAAGCTCAAGCATGTGTCTACTGTATCTATTGACAAACAAAGCTGACGTGATTTGCTTTCTACCTCAGTCGCTAAGCTCTATGTAAATCTTCGGTTCGGGAGTTTTGCTCCCTCTAGCTTTTGCGTAATGGACTCTGCTCTACGACCTGGCAGCACTGTAAAAGATATGCAGCTAACTGTATTGCTTGTTAGTTTTATCATCACGGCATGCGTGATAGTGTTTTCTTGGGCCGGGAGACTTCTTTTTACAGGCTAGGAAAGTCGGAAGGAAAACACAAAATATGACAGAGAAGCTGAGAAACGGAGAAGCTGAAAAGCTGATAAGCTGAGAAACTGACAAACTGAGAAGCTGAGAAGCTGAAGAGCTGAGAAGCTGGGAATCTCACAATCTGATAAACTGAGAAGCTGATAAACTGATAACCGAGAAGCTGATAAACTGATAAACTTAGAAGCTGATAAACTGAAAATTTGATAAACTGAGAAACTGAGAAGCTCGACGGATGGAAAAACACACACAGATATAGGCCAACGTTTCAAACCAAGTCTTTATCGAGGAAACAACAAACACGAAACACAAAAAGTGTACAACAAACTAATAACAGAAAGGAATACTTCCCTAGACGATGTTTAATCCAGGAGACAAAGAACCAAGAACGGAAATGGGAAATAAAAAACTGTAAGGTACGTGTACACAAATACACAATTAACATACCTGACAACCTGCTCCACTACGGCAATCGTAAATCACAGGGGAATAATCAATGATAACATCACGGATTTCCTCCCTTGAAGTAGTTCTCTTGAATTGAATGCTGTACTCAAGGAAGTATTTCACTTGGATTAACTGCTGTAACCAATGAATTATTTCTCTAGAATTGACTGCTCTTACACCCCCCCCCCCCCCCCCAATGAAGTATTTACCTCGAATTAACTCCTTTCCGATACGAAGTAATTCACTTGAATTAACTAACATTCACATCACATTCTTTGTTCACCCAGGGAATTTCGCGTTCAATACGACGACTCATGTGCCTATGATTATCTTTGTGTGCATGGAACTAAGTTCTGTGGAGAATGGCCCCCTGGGTACAAGTTCCAATACATTCTTCCCGAGAATAGCCATTTCACAGTTGTCTTCAAAACAGACTACGGAGGGATTCAAAGGGGTTTTGATGTAGGTATTCCGAACTTTATAACATATATCATCGTCACTATCTTCCTATCTACCACCGACCTACCCACCAGACTAACTACCAACCTACCTACCTACCTATCTGCCTAACTACCTACCTACATACCTACCTACATAACTACCTACCTACCTACCTACCTACATACATACATACATATCTATCTATCTATCTATCTATCTATCTATATATCTATCTATCTATCTATCTATCTATCTATACGACGACTCATGTGCCTAAAATAAAGTCTGTTCGTTCGTTCGTTCGTTCTATCTATCTATCTATCTATATGTCTGTCTGTCTGTCTGTCTGTCTGTCTGTCTGTCTGTCTGTCTGTCCGTCCGTCCGTCTGTCCGTCCGTCCGTCCGTCCGTCCGCCCACCCGCCCGCCATCTATCTATCTATCTATCTATCTATCTATCTATCTATCTATCTATCTATCTATCTATCTATCTATCTATTCTCTCTGTCTCCGGAGAGTGAAGACGTGTTTTCGTATCTCTTGCTTCTCGGATTGTTATTACTGCAAGCTGAATCACCTATCATGGATTTTTATATCAATGTGCTCCTTGTGATTCTGAGGATGTGGTTAAATAGTTTTTAGATTGATACAAGTGTTGATTGTCGCAAGAATGTGTGTTATATATAATATTCATTTCGAAGTGATAGTTGAACACTATTAAATTTTAACCAGTCAAGTGCACGAGGCGTGTCAGAAACAACCACGGGACCTCAAATTGCCCGCGGCGTGGCTAGATAACAATGCGATTGCTGCGTTCTTCAAGTTTAGTTATTCGTTATATTATGCAATAATGTCAGGGGAAGGAGAGTGCTCCGTATTGGAAGTGAATGGTGAAAGGACTCGCTCAGGTTTACGATCGGCTGTCAATAAAACTTACACACTAAACAAAGAGAGGGCCGTGAAGAATAAGCTATCCAAGTGCATAAATCCCAACCGGCCTAGTCGTCAAACACACCAACTCAGGACAGTGTGTTACTGTTTCCTTCAACAACACACTCATTATGAGGCATTCCGAACTTGCCTACTCAACTACTACAGGCTTGAACTAATTGAACACAGGCAAGATAAGCACGGGGCCCACGTTGAGGATCTGATTACGACGCCAGTGATTACGATACATTTGTACCACAGTAAAAATAAACTCATGACACAAGGCAGTAATGAAAACATTAATTCCTGGCTAAAAGTAGATTTTGTTGAACTTGAAAACTCGACACAGGCATTCACCGAATCTACGCAGCCCACAACTACAGCTGTCGACAGCACACCAGCTAACAATGTTCGTCAATTAACTCATACGATGAGTGTACATGACAACATCAACACGAGGCCTGCCAACCCACCAGTGCTCTTGGCCATTGAATACCCAATGGAGCGTATCCAAAACAACATAGAACCCAATGTTGACATTGTTGAAGAAGTACCTGCCTCAGATAACAATAGCATCTTAACTATCAATGGACATTCGTGCGACTGTAAACAGCGCATTGAGGAACTAGAACAATCACTAAAGGCGCTCATTGTCACTGTTTCAACCAACATTGAAGCAAACAACAAGATAAGCAGTGATTACAATGCTCTCAAGACAGAAGTCGCACTCCTGCGAGATGAAAATTTACTGCTGAGAAATACAGTTCAAATCTTACAGAATGTGTCCTCTACCAACCAAACCGAAGAAGCATGTAATTCCCAAGCAACCGCTTCATCCTTAGGAAATCTTGGGGAAGCTCAATCCACCCAGAACAGATAAGCGCTATGAAAACACCTCAATGCGCAGAGGAAGATAAACAACAACAAACACCTCAATGCGCAGACTGAAGATAAACAACAACAAGCAGTCTACCCCATTGACGTCAAAATAAGCAATAGGTTCGAAGTACTTCAAGGAAAGTCACCAGAAAACCTACAGTGCTCTAACATGCTGCCAACGGGCAAGACAAGCCTACAAGATACATCGAGAGAACCACATGGAGACATAAAGACTGCTGATAATCGGAAATGGATGAAACAACGGGCGAGACGTGCTGAAAACCAACATGTACAGACAGCACGACCTGACTGTACACATATTATACTAGGCGATTCCTTAATGAAAGGTTTATACAGCGACAGGATGGCCACGTCAGACAAAGACATTGTTTCAATAATCCCACTGCCTGGGGCTGGTGTAGACCGGCTAACAGACAAGATTAGCAGGTTGGCTGTTAATCATAGCGTTAGAAGGGCAAGCGTACATATTGGTATCACCGACACCATGAACAACCAACAAATCACAGGGTCTCAACTACTGGCACTCTTGAACGGATTACGTCACACTTTTCCTAACTCATCCATTTTCTTCTCCTCCATCATATCACCAAGTTATGGACAGCAGCGCCGTCTAGCTGACATAAATAACAACATTTTGCAGAAGTTCTGTTCTCAAAACATGATACAATTCATCAACAACACAGCATCATTCACTTCACAGGCTGGTGCACCAAAAAAGAGTCTCTATAAGGATCAAATACATTTGTCTACATTGGGCACCAGTTTTCTCGCTAAGAATATCAAATATTCTGAACGGACATACCATGCACCCAATACGGGATCGCGCCGGACACTTTTAGCTACTCCTGAAACTCAAGCCAGACGACATACTCCCGTCACATCAAGTACCAATATGACAGAAGTGTGCAGACCACTCATAACCACTGCACATGAAATCCAAGCCAGACGGGACACTACCACTACACCAAGTCCGTTAAATACTTTCACACAGGAGGGTAATAATTACGAAGATATTTTTCCTATTCTCCCCAGAAAGGAACCAACTCTCAGCAACAACGATGTGCCACCACAACCTCCTGTTAGCCACCAACCAGAGGCTCTAGTTGGTAGTCATTACATACCCATAAGGTGTGGAATGCGCCTGGCCCTGCAGCCAGCAGGGTTAGGATCGGCTAGCCTCTCCCAGGAGGGGTGAAGAGCGAAAATTAGTAGCCTGCCGATGACCCGCAGACTACACAAGTCAACCCCCACCTCCAAGTGGTGCAGACCGGGCAACCATGACCGCGAGGTCATGGGCTAACGGGGCTGTGGCTCGCCATAGGGGATGGACTCCCTGTGGTCAGATTAGTGTCCTAAACCTGCGACTGGCCTAGCAAGCCGGCAGGGGATCTTCATACTGCTCGTAGAAAAACCTAAGAAGTATAAACGGACTGAACAAGTAAAGAGCTTCAAGTACCTAGGAAGTATAATATCATCAAATGGCAGATCAGAAGACGAGATCGAAAATAGGTGCAATAAGGCAAATCAACTCATTGGACAAATGGCACCAATACTAAAGAACAAACATGTATCAATAACTACTAAGAAAGCACTTTACAACACAATCTTCCTACCAACTCTGTGCTACCAATGCCAAACCTGGACAATGACAGAAAAAGAGAAAAGAAAAATCACAACAACAGAAATGAGGTTTCCTGAGAAGAATACTCAACGTATCAAGAAGAGATAAGATCAGAAATGAAGAAATCAGGACTAAAGTAGGGGGTTAAAGCTGCTCTAGATTTTATTAGAAAGCAGCATGTCAAATGGTTTGGCCATGCAAGTAGGCTACCAGTCAACAGCATGCCACAACAAGCAATGATGTACAGACCAGATGGAAACAGAGGAAGAGGCAGACAACGTAAACGTTGGACGGAGGGAATAACAGAATCCACGGGAATGTCGATATACGAAGCCCATAACCGGGCACTCTCACGAAGTTTATACTTCACCTCGACACCGCAAGGTACAAGAGGAACATGATGAGATGAGATGAGATGAGATGAGAGACATCATCAGTACCCATTTCATTGTAACCCAGAATGGTTGCACCTTACACGGTATAGCCCAGCTACACTTCGTCAAGCACTTATAATATCGCTATACCAACAACCAACACAATCTGGTATTTACTAGCAACTTAGCACAAAGCTACACCAGATCTCGGTCCAAGAAAGAGCCTCTCCTAGAACGTTTATCTGCATATTTGGTTACTACTTGATCTAGTAACGTATTAGGTTATAAGCAACTACAAACATTAACTTGTTTTGACTTTATATTAATTGATAGTACTTAGCTGTATAGCTTTTAAAATACTTTTCATTGTGTTTTTACTGTGAGTGAGGGGGTCTTCACTGTTCTTCCTTCTGCTTACTGTTTAACGTTTTATTTCCCATGTGGGATACTCCGCTTTAAACAGAGACATTGACTTGTATGGTCATTTATTAATTCTTTTGGATAACAGTTGGTTACTTAGCTTGTGAGGTCGTTTCTTTTTTCTTCAGGTTAATTATTTGTTGTATGTTCTTTAGTTCGTTTTGTTCCGTGTTTGCATTATATTCGTTGGTCTAATTAGTTATATCGTTATAATATTGTCATTTACATATCGATTTGTATTACTGATATTTTGTAATTTAATGTAATTGTGATTTTTTATGATCTTGAATTTTTGCTTAACTTTGACTAATTTACACTTTCTTCATGGATGAAATGTCTGAGAAGTGGCAACACTGGCTCAATAAGTCAGGAATACGCCTTGGACGCTTAAACATTTGCAGCTTATTTAACAAGCTACCAGAGTTATCTTCTATACTTAATCAAAATTTTCATTTATTCGGCCTTAGTGAAAGTAGACTTAATGATAACATTTCAGATGAGGACATATCTATTAAAGGGTATACAGTTTTTAGAATGGATCCCTGTAGGCAACAAGAGACAGGCATAGTAACCTTGTTTGTAATTTACTAAATGCTCACCGTAGGCTAGACTTTGAAACTAGCGAAATAGAATGTATGTGGTTAGAGCTAAAATTTCAAAACCGCACACCCGTGATAATTAGCTACCTCTATCGAAATCCCAGTGCTGGACACGTCTGGTACGAAAACTTCACTACCATGATGGATGTGGTTTTCGCTTCCGGGAAGGAAATTATACTACTCGGAGACTTTAACATTGACACCAACAAACCCAACATAATATAGGGAAATATAATTGCATCATACAATTTCCAACAAATAGTACAACAGGCTAGTAGAGTAACAAAGTCATCTTCAACAGTCATAGATCACATTTATGTAACTTGCTCAGACAACATCATAGAATGCGCTGTACTCAATTGTGCAATGAGCAATCACTACCCAATATGCTGCACGTGGTCTAAACAAGGAATTAAAACTCCTAAACATAAACACATAAGTGTAAAATATAGAAGTTACAAACATTTCAATCAAAAAGCATTTTTACAGGACTTGCTCAGTTCACCTCTAGACAATGTTTATCAGCTTCCTGACCCGGATGATGCTCTGGAATTCTGGATGAAAACATTTATTGATGTTTTTGATAGTCATGTGCCAATCAAGGAAGTTCAAGTAAAACACCACGTCAAGCCACCTTGGATCACCCAGGAAATTCTTGAAATTATGAGAGACAGAGATAAAGCACATAAAAAGCGGGATCTGAGCGCATACCGTATTCTTAGAAACAAAGTTCAATATACCATACGACGGGAAAAGAAACATTACTTTAAGAACTTAGTAATGGATAAAACAAATAGTAAGGATATATGGAAGGCAATTAACACCTTGACAAACAAGTATAACTTCCGAAATTCTTTACCATCAAATCATATTACATCCGACCAATTCAGTAATTTTTTTCAAACTGACATAGACCAGTTGAAGGCTTCAATACCTAATTCTCCTTGCAACTTATCTTTACTGTCATCGTTTTGCGAGAATAGATGCTCCGGCGATATTCTTTCCGACATACCGCTAATGACACTCACTGAGGTATCACTTACCTCAGTAACCTAAAAACACAAACCTCATCTGGGTTAGATGGAATCAGCAACCGGATTCTTCGTTTTGCTGCGCCCGTGAACTGTATATCAATAACCTATGTATATAATCAGTGTCTCACCAAAGGCCACTTTCCATCAGCTCTCAAAATCGCTAAAGTGACACCCCTCTTCTTAAAAGCTGGTTCATTGGACAATGAACTCCCCGAAAAATAACAGACCCATTTCCTACTAACACACTATCTAAGCCACTAGAAAAACACATCCATAAAGTAACATTACAGTAGTTAGTTCGCAATAAGTTTATTGTTGACAACCAATCAGGATTTCGACCAAAATATTTTTGCCATACGGTCCTAACAAACATGATAGAAAATTGGCACCATAATATAAACAACAACAGTCTATGTGGAACTGTGTTTATTGATTTCAAGAAAGCATTTGATATGATAGACCATGTTATTTTAATTAAAAAACTTGAGACAATGAAAATTGGCCCTAATGTAAAACTAATATCATCTTTTCTATCAAACAGAAAGCAAGTAGTATCACATAATAAATGTCTGTCTCATACCACTACATTCAATATTGGAGTACCGCAAGGCTCTATTCTTGGCCCTCTACTGTTTGCCATATATATTAACGATCTACCTTTGCATCTTTCGTCGTCCTGCGATCTATTTGCGGAGACTGTACAGTGTACATAAATGCTGACGTCTTTACACACAAGATTAAATAATGTAGTTAGGTGGAAGCTATTCAAACCGTATGCAAGAATTAACATCACTATAAACAAAATCAATGTTACTAACAAACCAGACAAAGACTTCAAACTCTAAGCTCACACACTTCACTCAACTTCACATCGATAAAATGCCAGTAGAAAGTGTAATTGAGCACAAAACATTAGGCATAATCATTGATAGAAACCTTACCTTTAATTCCCACGTTCAAACGCTTATTAAACAAACAGCGAAAAAAGTCTACCAACTCGCAAAAATTAAAAACTTCCTTGATGAGGACACAAGGAAACTATTCTATACTTCTCATTACAGACACACTTTGACTATGCTCTACAATCTGGGACGGTTGTTCTAATTCAAACACCAAGCGACTTTACTCACTCAGAAACGGGCCATGAGCCTAATTTATAACAAACATTTATCTGACAATCCTAGCCTGTAGAAACGCCTTCAGTTACTACCACTCGCAAACGCCTGCTTTTCAATAAAGCTAAAATAATTCACAAAATCCTTGCATCGGAATGCCCCAAATTACCTTTGGCCATTGTTTAAATATAATGCTAGACACAGTAAACGTTTAAATATATTACACATTCCGAAGCCTAGGATTGACTTATACAAAACAAGCTTAACGTACTCTGCAGCTCAGCTATGGAACAATCTTCCACAAGAAATCAAAGACATCACCAATCCCTATTCATATAATCGCAAATTACTCGAACACTATCTCAGTACGGATTATCTTCCCCCTTAATAATAGAGATAATAATAATAATAACAAAACCCTAGTATAACAGCCAGTCCCCTTTTTGGTAGGCCAGTATATTCCACATGGCTAATAACAAGTGTCAGACCATTATCTAATTTTACTGTGTCGTGTAGTTTTAATGTTCGCATTTTGCCCATGCCTTTATAATGCATATCTTTTATATTGTTGCTGTTCTCTGTTAGCCTTGAATGATGTGTGAATGAAATAATGTATGAAAGAGAGTGATAGAACGGCAGAATGTTAGACGGGCCTGCGTGCCCAATTCTTAACCCTTTGAAAATAAAGTTTGTTCTATCTATCTATCTATCTATCTATCTATCTATCTATCTATCTATCTATCTATCTATCTATCTATCTATCTATCTATCTATCTATCTATCTATCTATCTATCTATCTATCTATCTATCTATCTATCTATCTATCTGTATGTCTATCTATCTATCTATCTATCTATCTATCTATCTATCTATCTATCTATCTATCTATCTATCTATCTGTCTATATCTCTGTTTGTCTGTCTGTCTGTCTGCGACCGTTTTTGTCGCCACATATCAGTTTGGTTGTCTGGCGGTTGGCAATATCTACATTGGTAGTATTTCTCAGTAGGTTGCTTAAATGATTTTTGCCTACTGTAGGATCCGACCTTGATTTGTCATAGTTAACCCACTAGAAAAACATTGTTTGTTGGCTGTAAAATAAGCCGAACCACGTTTCTCTATTTGTTGTACTCTTTCGCACTCAGCACTCACTCGCAGAAACTTAGAAAATGGTGGTGGTAGAGATGAGATGATTTATCTCTAAGAATGAGATCTTTAAGCTTATAACAGTTGTTGTTTTACTTTGGCTCGCTGACAGCCATTACTAAAAATATCTGTACTACTGAAATGTAGTCAATGAACGTTGTTGTAGATTTTGGAGCTACTTTATGATATTGTGTCTCTGTAGCCTGCTTCATCTAACACGAAATGTGACATAATTTTTGATTTAATGTACTGATAATCTTTCCTAAGATTTCTATGGATTGTCTCTATTACTTTCAGAAGGTTCCCCTGAACAGACTGTCTCATATATACGATGCTTCCATTTCAGTCTCTCTGGATCTGATAATGCTTCCATTATAGGTTTCAAGTGTCTGGGTGAAAGGGCTGCTATGTCAGTCACCCTGTGGGTGGAAAGTTTTCCACGATCCCTTGGTACTTTTTGTACTGGTCCCTTTTTCCAGTCTTTCTGATTTCCTAGGACTCTTTGTCATGCAGCTGGTATCAGCTTCTAGTGTTTAATTTTCAGCTGTATTTCGAGTATCATTCCTTCTTTGTTCGCAGCATTAATTTCGAGCTCCTCTCTCTTACTATGGGCTAGGATCTCAGCCTTTCTTATCTCAGCATAAGTCTCTGCCTTTTTAGCATCTAATTCTGCCTGTTTCATGCCGCCTGTCTGCTTTTTTGAGCCTCGGCTTCTAATTCTGTCTGTCTAATTTTGGCAGCTCTTTCAGCAGCTCTGTCTTCGCGTTCATTAGCTTCTTCCTGTGCGTGCTCTGAATACTTTGCCTCACTCCATTTTGTCAACTCATCACCAGTTAACTTTAATTTTAAACCAGCTTCGATGAAGTCATTCAAAGTAGACATGATGGAATTTACACTGGCACCACTGAATGTTAAAATCACTGTTAGTTATAAGCTGTCCTAGCACGTAAATGGAACGAATTTGTATAGTACTTCTGAAATTACAGTCGTGTGCTAAACTCTGCCTACAAAAGTATATGAAAAAGATAATACATTAAGTGCTCTGGAGTAAAACTGAGAAGTGGTGGAAACTTGAGACCAGAGACTGTAAGGCGTTACTGCCGCGAAAAATGATCGATTTACTGCTATCGGTCTTCACCAAGATCGATTGATACAGAAAAACCTGTTTCTTTTGGAGGAAGGATAAATTCAATTAGAGAAACTGCCAACGGTCAAGAGTGTGAGAGCGTGTACCAGGGGAGACACTGCGAACTGTAAAGGTATATATGGTAGTCACACGCCTGTAATTTAATGGATACAGGGTGCCTGGCATTGATATGTAGTACCATGACACAGACACTTAATAGTCTTTGGGAGGTTTGGTGTATATGTACTGTAAAGGGTATAATGATTTTTCGGTCACGGAGGGGCCGACAGGTAATTTATTCCCGAAGTACGAGAACATTCCTTCAAAACATTCACACAACTTACGCTGTTGCTTCAGAAGCTTTCGCTAATCAATCACACGTTTTGTCCCGTCGTGCATCTACGTCAACTTATCACATCTAAACGCTGTGAGGACAACCCAGAGCACTGATAATTAGCAAACTGAACCACATAATCGAAGAGAATAGGTCAGCTTCAATCAATTACAGAAAGCACGAGTAGCGTATTCGTTACGCATAACATATATACGTTCATAACTGAGGCCAGTAACGGCACGTGAGCTGCTATCCTAAGACACGTTAACACTATTATACAGCAAAACATTCTTAAATTACTTGAAGTACATACTACTCAAAACACTCACAACAAAGTGAACGCTAGGTCGACTACCCACGGAGTGAAGATCACACATGTCAGGCTCTTTAATTCTAACATTAACTAAGGGCTTGTTGATATATATCTAAATGCATAATCCACATGTAAGGAAGGTTGAGAGACGAATGAAAGAAAGCACCGTCACAGAGGTATACTTGAGGAGAACCAACAACCTGAGAGCATGAAAACACTAAAGGTCAAAACACTTTCTTTGAGACACTAATCTCGCACAGACTTAAACAATCAGGACTCAGGCAATTCCCCGACATATACACAATATCAGATGTGGCTACTGATTCAGATATTATCGCGCCAAGCTTGACAATCTACTCAAATAAAATCCAAACATACCACGATAGGATTCACTCACAAACGTAACTAGATCCCACAGTCCCGCACAGTTTTCTTCCTAGACCTTACACACGACAAGGTTTACTATCAATTCGCATTTCAGACGCATCAGCATACCCGTCCGTACTGTCCGACAATCCCCCAGCGTCGGGCAGTTTCTCGCGTGAGCCGAAAGTTGTCACTTGTCCCAGGCGGGAATAGTGTAACTCACTGCGGCAATAAAAAGATGTCCACTGCAACAGGAGTAGAGAATTCAATGCAATCACGCATGTACAGGGCTTGTACGTTGGATCTGGCTGTGATCCTGACAATAGTGAGCTCTGTGAATAGGTCAAGCTAACGTAGGGCGAGAATCGTGGCACTATGGGGTAGAACATGTAATTCGCCTATCGGCAACACACTGGACGGACGGACCGAGTCACAGGCACAACCTACGGG
>JACEFZ010018320.1:740000-776025 GCA_014155875.1 Cepaea nemoralis | reverse complement strand
ATTCTGCATAAAACGTCGGGGGGAGGAATAATTTGCGTTCCAGAGCCCGGTGGGCGGCACTGGATAGTGTCATTCCGTGTGGCTGTACAATGTCTTTGATGTCGTCAATCCATTTTCTTCTTGGACGTCCCTCTTGGTCTCATCGCAGATGATCTTTGATGAAAGGGCCAGTGATGGTAGTTGCTGGTGTTGCATTCTAACAACATGGCCAAACCACTTGATCTTCTGTCTTTCAATAAATGTGGGACAAGGTGTTGATCCCACAGTCTGTCTGATAATAGCATAATAGTTGACATCCATTTTAAAAAGACAGAAGAATTAGCGGCGCTGTATCCACCTAAGGACACTACTAAGTTACGAGATTTGTTAGAAGTAGTTACATCGACAATGAATTGCTGTTTGTTACAACTTAACTTATTGGGCTTAACAACGGATGGTGCCCCAGCAATGGTTGGGAAACCCGAAGGTTTAGTAAAATTGATTGAAAATTAGGCCTCCAATGCTAAATTTTCATTGCATTAATCATCAGGAGAATTTTTTTTTCGAAGCCCCTCAAAATGGACCTTGTCGTGAAAGTAGTCGTCAAAATAGTGATCTTCATGAAGTCGAACGGGTTGAGTCACCGTCAGTTCCAAGAATTTCTATTCTTCGGACTCAGATTATCATGACTTTACATTTTATGCAGAAGTAAGATGGCTGACCCGTGCCAAATTGTTGAAAAGATTGTTTGATTTGCAACTCGAAATACAATCATTCTTTGCAAGAAAGTCGAAAAGTATCCCAGAGTTTGAAGACAAAGATGGGTTTGCGACTTTGCATTTCTGGTCGATATAACTAGCCACCTAAATGAGGTTAATAATAATACTCATCTACAAGGGAAAGGTAAATTAATTAACAAGATTTTTTTTTTTTTAAGTTTACATTAAACCAAGCGTTTGAGCACGATCTCACCTACCGGGAAGCGACTATGTGGTCGAAGTTGTAGCACACTTGCTTATTTACTTTAATTAATAACAACAATTTAAAAAAAAATAGGTGCGTGGCCCGGCAGGAAATATTATTTCCCAAATTTGGCCCGCCTGCTGAAAAGGTTGGCCACCCCTGGCTAGACTGTCTGTCTGTGCTTCTTGAGTAGCTCACTTGACTTCAGAGTATGTGACCGCGCTTCCAGCTTATTTTATGTGACTAGACTATGTGACAGTGTCATTAGTTTGTGACCTGTCGTGACATGATTAGGGGCATACCGCCGTTTTTTTATTTTACCGTTCAATCACAATTGGACTTGGGCCTTTTTGCCTGCCGGAAGTGATTTAGGTTTCTCCCCCTTGGGGGAATTTAAACCCACCTGGGAAAATTCCCCCCTTTCTCCCTTTAAAATTTATCACCCCTTTCTTGCCTTTATCCAACAAGGTCTACAAAACCCGACCTCTATTTTTCTACATTTTTTTTTCTTTTTCAAATGCCCTTTTTTTAAGCCTTTACTAGTTTAAAATTGGTGGCACCCTTTTATTTAAATTTTCTAATCAGTCTTCTTTCAATCTTCGGGGCGGGCGGGTAATCTTTCTGAACCCCTTTTTCTCCGCTTGAGTAGTGGGTGAGTTATTTCCTTTAAATTATCTTCTGTTGTGTATCGGGTAACTTTTCTAAAGGCTATTAAATCTCACAAAATCATTTTCCGTTTTTTGGTTTTAAGGTAAGTCTTACTGCGGTTAAAAGTTGTTTCTTATTTTCACTCCTCTTTCCTTTTCAAAACCTTTTCCTTTTTTTCGGCACGATAATTCCCGAATGGGCTGTGTTTCTTTAAGATCAAATTCCCCCTTTTTTCCTTGGTTAAACGTGTTGCCTTTTTACCCTTCTGGTTTATGGTTAGTGTGCCCTTGGTTTCCGGGGCCCCCAAAATGAAACATTTTTTAGTTTCCCTTTTTAGAAACTTTGGGGGTTTAGTATGTTGTGCCCGGGTATTGGTAATGCTCACCCACTTCCCCGTGGTTTCTTAAAGCCGAATTTCCCAGTTTTTGGGGACCCCTCGGGCAGGGGGGCCCATTCCCGATTGGGGGTTTGGTTAACCCCCAAAGATTTTTTTTGGCTCTGGTCGATTAATCACTGCTTTTTTGTAGTTGGGGCTCTGACATCCGATTTTAAAATTTTGGGTGGTCCTTTTAGGTGACTGGTTTCCTGGAGATGTTTTTTGGCGGGTTTCCCTTTCCTGTCCCTGGTGTCCAACCTGCTTTCCCTTTTCCATGCTGGGGGTTTTGGACGAATTCACCTCCCCGGGGAGCATTAGAGGGTAGTTTGAACATGCTTTAAAAAAATAAAGGAGTTGTATTTGGGCCAATGCTTCCCTTGTTTCTGCTGCCACGACAGGGAAGGTGAAAGTAGTGGGTGGCCCGAGGAGGGGGGCATACCGGTGGGGGTTTTGGGAATTTCAGCAATGATTAATATTTAAAGCATCAGTTATTAGTCACGGTTGGTAAAGTCTGTGGTTTGCACCGAATTTCGAAAACATTTTGGGTTCCCTGGGTTTGAAGTCCCAGTACCCCAAGGGCAGGGTGTGTTTGGGCGTTTGGCTGGTTTTTTAAAACCCCCCACAAAAGGGGTTTCCCCGAGTGCCCGGATGTCTTGGTCTTGGGCCGGGGGAAACCCTTTTAATTTTATTTTTTTTCATTTTGGGGGAGCATGATGTTTTCCCGGGTTAGGAAAGTGGAAGAAGGGGGGGTGGAGAACCTTTACTTGTTTTCACAAAACCGTTTTACGTTAATTTTGGGAAAATTGTTGAAGTCATGTTTTTTAAAGTTAGTTGGTAAATCAGTTTTTTATAGTATTGTTCAGTCATGTTTGCTATAGTCATGTTTGCTACGTCATGTTTGCTACAGTCATGTTTGCTACAGTCATGTTTGCTACATGTCATGTTTGCTATAGTCATGTTTGCTATAGTCATGTGTGCTACGTCACTGTGTGCTACGTCATGTTTGCTATAGTCATGTGTGCTATAGTCATGTGTGCTACAGTCATGTGTGCTATAGTCATGTGTGCTACAGTCATGTGTGCTATAGTCATGTGTGCTATAGGTCAATGTGTGCTATGGTGATGTGTGCTATAGTGCATGTGTGCTACAGTCATGTTTGCTACAGTCATGTTTGCTACAGTCATGTTTGCTACAGCCATGTGTGCTATAGTCATGTTTGCTATAGTCATGTTTGCTACAGTCATGTTTGCTACGTCATGTTTGCTACAGTCATGTGTGCTACAGTCATGTGTGTTACAGTCATGTGAGCTACAGTCATGTGTGCTACAGTCATGTTTGCTATAGTCATGTGTGCTATAGTCATGTGTGCTATAGTCATGTTTGCTATAGTCATGTTTGCTACGTCATGTTTGCTATAGTCATGTTTGCTACGTCATGTTTGCTACAGTCATGTGTGCTACAGTCATGTGTGCTATAGTCATGTGTGCTACAGTCATGTTTGCTACAGTCATGTTTGCTATAGTCATGTTTGCTATAGTCATGTTTCCTATAGTCATGTTTGCTACAGTCATGTTTGCTATAGTCATGTGTGCTACGTCATGTGTGCTACGTCATGTTTGCTACACTCATGTGTGCTATAGTCATGTGTGCTACGTCATGTTTGCTACAGTCATGTTTGCTATAGTCATGTGTGCTACGTCATGTTTGCTACAGTCATGTTTGCTAAGTCATGTTTGCAACAATCATGTTTGCTACAGTCATGTTTGCTACAGTCATGTTTGCTACAGTGATGTTTGCTATAGACATGTTTGCTATAGTCATGCTTGGGATAGTCAATTTTGCTAAAATCTCACAACAAAATCATTCCTGCATCTCTCTCTCTCTCTCTCTCTCTCTCTCTCTCTCTCTCTCTCTCTCTCTCTCTCTCTCTCTCTCTCTCTCTCTCTCTCTCTCCAATTTATCTTTTAATATTAATTTCAATTGCTCAATCTTTCTCCCAATGCGTCTATCAATCCCTCTCATTATTTCTCTAAATACTCCCTCATTCTGTCTTTATATAAATTTAAATATATATATATATATATACATCCAAGGTTCATGCGCTCGTCTCCCAGCAACATTTACACTGATAGCAACACCGAAAACATATACGGTAGCACGGATAATAATAACACCGACCTCATACAGTTTTTTTAATGGTGCACATCCATTACAGGACGTTGCAGTCAACATCAGCATTTTTCAGCTGCTGTTGATGTACTATGCAAGTTTTACGTTCAGTAGTTTGCCATTGCTTTCTGAACGACCGGCTCACATACCCCCGTAAGTTACCAGCGCGGTGCGATTCGCTACCAAATCTCGCGCAGCTGTTTTCCCCACGTGAATATACAGGATTACGTCGTTAACTCTTTGGCCAGGGAGCCGGCTCATCCATTGCAACAGTCGTCTGCTAGGCTGACGTGCTACAGCAGTAGCACGTATAATAACAACACCGATAACTAACGCAACAATAACAACACCGATAACTAACGCAACAATAACAACACCGATAACTAACGCAACAATAACAACACCGATAACAACACCGAT
Organism: Cepaea nemoralis; assembly: GCA_014155875.1. Classification (NCBI taxonomy): domain Eukaryota; kingdom Metazoa; phylum Mollusca; class Gastropoda; order Stylommatophora; family Helicidae; genus Cepaea; species Cepaea nemoralis. The sequence goes on along the minus strand of JACEFZ010018320.1, from coordinate 771,470 downwards.
AACTAACGCAACAATAACTTTCCCGGCGCATGCACTGCGCCAGTCGTCTGCTAGGCTGAACTGACCTTGAGGTCAAGGTGAGCAATGTTTTTATGGTGTAGATGTCTGACCCCGTGCAGAATTTGAGCAATGAACGACGAGGCTTCTTCCTCGCCCAGATGGTCCTTCTCTGAGATGTAGTCAAAGAGTTCTCCCCCCGTCACTCTGTGGGACAACAAGAAGATAGACACATTGATAACTCTGTGGGACAACAAGAAGATAGACACATTGATAACTCTGTGGGACAACAAGAAGATAGACACATTGATAACTCTGTGGGGCAACAAGAAGATAGACACATTGATAACTCTGTGGGACAACAAGAAGATAGACACATTGATAACTATGTGGGACAACAAGAAGATAGACACATTAATAACTATGTGGGACAACAATGTGTCTATACCATGCATGTTTGGAGCGGACCTTCCGCCTTCATAACCACCAGCATAATGTTATTTACCACGCACGTTTGGGGCGGACCTGCCACATTCCCGTGTGCATTAAGGAAATAAACCACCGAGCTATGGCCGTGTGCTTGTCCGTGGTCCTGCTGGGTGAAGGCCGTGTGAACATGCTATGCGAGGAGATACTTTTTTCAGCGCGCATGTGCATTACGTGTGCGTCCTGAAAACCGTTGGGCATCGACAAACAAATCGCAGAGAATCCAGGCTGCGGGAATGTAATTTATTGTTATCAACGTCAACATAATCTGCGTGCGTTAAGCATATGCGCAGATATGCTACTCCGTCAGCCTGGGGTATACGTCAGACAGACGGGAGACAGTCGGCAACATGTTGCCCGTATAGCTACAAGGGGAATAGTAGTAGTGCAGTTCCTAGCCCGCTAGCCTGTCGGTCTGTGGTCACCCGCTCCAATCCACATCGAGGACAGGATATTTGTTGTTTGAGCTGACATGCGGTCCCTCGTAGACCCAGCCTAACACATGGACTGGACACGGTCAGTAAGGTGACCACATGACCCATCGCGTGCCCACTGGTCTATGGATGTTCGTCCGTCACAAATGACGAAGACCATTCATTCATTGCATCTTTTGATTTGATGAAGAACGAATGACTTGCGCTTTAGTTTGGATTATAGCAGGTAGTGGTCGCGCAACTCCATCGACCTCGCTCTCTCGTCTGCGTCCATCTGGTTCCAGTGGCGAGCATGGCAAGACGACTGGAGACGGATACAGATGCAGTGGACGTTAGGCTGCCACGGCCAGTTATCCCTGTGTACATTGGCTCTCGAGAGCCTCGTGCAAACGGCCCATCCGTCAATTCCTTTAATTTTCAGTTTTAAGACAAGCGTAGCGACAATTGAATGAGCGTATGGGCGTATGATTACTGATAGGATCAACCAGATATCCGTCGCCGAGACGGACTGCCCGCCAGAACAGACCATATGCACATGCGGCTAGCGAGAAACTGCCCACAGAAGATATTGCTCGTCTAGGTTGCGAACAAATCTTACGATTTACGGCAGAGCCTCATCAGCTCGCAATGCATCTGGCCACTGACAGGACAGACGTTCATGCACACACAGGTCAAGAGTAGCATCGCTAAAGCGCGCCCTCCCGGTACAAGGTGATACATGCAAAACCACTGGACGCCTACCGACGAGCTTTCAAGCTACGCCGGCAGGACAGACCGAAAAACTATCCCAGCTTACTGACTGCAGGCCCACTACTCATCGAGAGAGAGTGGGCGCTTATCGAGACTTTGTCGAACGGTCGTACAAATTTGCTCTTTTGCCCGCTCAAACCACGACCCTGGCTGCACGATGCGGTTACATTCTCGAAACGCCTGCCTCGCTAACTTGCCTTGGCTAGTGTCGTGTGTGTGTAAAGAATGAATGTCGTATTAGTTACTTTTTCTTCTTTACCACTTTAGTGTCGTCCCTGGAGTGAAGAGAATCAACACCCGCATTTGTTTTAATTCAATATCTCTATTCTGGAGATATCCAGCAGACTCCGTCCACACACTCCCTCAATCTGAAGACACCTTCCTCTCACTCTTACTCACCCCTGGATCATGCCCCCTCTCATTCTTCCCCAACATAACATACTTGACAACTCTCGCTTCAAAAAATAAAAACAAGAAATTTATTAAAGCAAAGAGTATATGTAGGAAAAGTGTATGTGTGTATAAGGTGTAGAATGTGTGACGTGTATTCTAATGGTAGACCAGTGATTTAGAAGCAAAGTCTGTAACATCATAGTGCTTAGCACACAACAGCACCATTTTTTCCGGACAGTGAACCTCACCCAGAAGATGACGACTTTCTCCAATCACTCGAACAAACAGGATGCTGGTAATCCGATAGACACTGTTGATCTTGGTCTTCACTCTACCACACGATGAAGTTACTCTGTTTCCTAATATTTGTTTGAACTGATAGTCTTCCAATTAACTGAAATGTCACTTGGGGAAACTCTACTGTTTATTAGTTTCTGGTTATAACATTTTCCCCTCTTTTAGAACACAACCTATTAATGTTTGTTAGGTAGATGTGTATATATATATATTATATATATGTCCTTAGTATGCGAGTTATTAATCTTCGGTGATGAAGCTTATCACTCATTAAACACAACACTTCTGTTCATACAATTCCACTCAGCAGAAGCCAGGTTCCCGCAAACCAACTTGGGTATAAGCCCTATGTAGCGGCCTCTCAGCAACCTCTGTCTTCAGATGCTGAGCCATCATTGTGTCAAACTTTGAAACTGCTTCTTCGTAGTAAATCCTCTCCCACTCACGTGGAACACTCAAGGGGAACTGTACATGGAACCTGTAGAGCAGATAACATCATGGTGAGGGCAATCTCAGTCCTGACCGTAATTAGGTGGTTGTAGGCCAATAACAGCACTCAGATCTATAACAGAGATCCGATCTCTGTCATACAGGCCAAATAACTCAATCATATGATCTGAGACATGGCAACACCAGGAAAGACTAAAGGAACGGGTAGAAACCCAGCAGATGCCCTACTGAAGATCCTACCATTACACATTCCCCTCCTCCCTCTCAACCATCCTTACTCTCTCTAATTATTATTCCACTACATTGTCCTCAACTTCCTGAGTAAAATTATATATAACACAAGCTACTTGAAGCCACACAATAGAATACTAGTGCCGACGCTCCTATGATACTTTCTAGCACCGCACTTATAGAACATTCTATCACTAATCATAATACATTATATCATTACACAGTACTGTACTCTATTCCTAATCATACTCTTAAATTAGATATAATTAATTGCCTACCATATGTCTATTCCTGTTGTTACTCGAGAAACTAGGCAATCCAATTGGATCTAGGTCCGCGGATAACTATCACTACTAAGATAGGCAAGTCCCTCTAATATAACCCAACTCGGAATTATCCCCAATTCTAACACTACATAATGTTTTCCTCGACTCCATCCACCTGTTTACCTCACTGGGTTTTATATGGGTGCTTGAGTGAGTCACCAGAAAGTCCAGACGCCAATCAGTCCAGAATCTGGCTTTGTCCTCCTGTTTCCAGACTAACCAGAGTCAATTAGCTGTCAAGTTTCCTTTTCATCTGTGGAGTTCTTTGTCTCATCCAACAAATATCCGGGTTGTCTGTGAGCCAGAGACCTTTCTCCCATTACAGAATCCTTCTGACCTCCAGCAGGCATTCTGTCTATCACTTGCAACGACCAACTTCCGTTTTGTAGACAAATGTCGCCAGTACACACCTCTCGAACAACATCCTGTCATCAACTTGTCGACTATGTGTAGACAACTCTACGTGACTCCCTTTGATCTCATACACACTGTTGACCAGGTGTCGAGAATCTGTACCGACGTATTTTCCTCAGTTTGTTCACCATAAAAGCGTCAATTGTGTTAGCAAAACAATGTCGGGCCTTGTTGTCATCGATCGACTGACAAGTTAATTTATCCTGTGACATAGGCCCCCTCCTAAGAGAGTAGTCCGCAACAACTCTTTCTTCTTGGAGGTTCGATCCAGATGATCTATTCCTCTTCTTCAGGAGCTGGATGTCTAGACAGGAAATCCGCTCCAACATTTTCCTTCCCAGGTATATACTCCACTGTAAAGTGGTATGGCTGAAGTAGCAACGACCACCGCATCAAACGGGCGTTGAGCTTCTGAGAAGTGGCCAGGAATATCAAAGGTTGATGATCCGACTGAACTCGAAACTGAACTCGATACAAATAAGGCTGGAATTTTTGTACAGCCCATACGAGAGCCAAACACTCTCTCTCAACGGTCGAATAATTCATCTCAGCCGGGAGAAGTTTCTTGCTTGCGTAAGCCACTGGTTTCAAAACTGAAGCATCGTCTTTTCCTTCCTGTAACAAAGCTGCCCCAATCCAAATCCCACCTTGCATCCGTTCTCAACACAAGTGGTTTGGAAAGGTCCGGGAGCTGTAACACAGGTTTGCTGACCAAGGCCTCCTTTAACTGACTGTAGGCACTCTCACATTCTGGTGTCCAAACTATTTGGTCCGGGAATCCCTTTTTCAAGGTTTCTGTTAATGGAGCTCCCAGTTCCGTGAAATGTGGGATAAATTTGTGGTAGAACCCACACAACGATAGAAAAGATCGCACATCCTTCTTCGTTTTTGGCCTTGGAGCACTTCTGATTTTCTCTAGGTTCTTTTCCTCTGGGACAATGTGTCCTGGAGTGATGGTGTGACCTAGAAATTCCAGAGTCTGGTAACCGATCATGCACTTGGTTGGGCGAGCTGTAAGCCCCGCTTCCTTGAGCCTATTGAAAACACTTTCCAAGGATTGTAAATGGTCATCCAAACTGTCGCTGGAAATCAGAATATCATCCATGAATGAGATGATGGACGGATCCTTTAAAGGATCTAGTAAAGTCCTCATCATGCGAGTAAACACACTAGGTGCATTGCTGAGTCCAAAGGGCATGACCTTGAATTCATAATGTCCACTGGGGGTGCTGAAGGCCAGTAGGGGTCGAACCTCTGGTTTGACCGGAATCTGATAATACCCGCGACTCAGATCCACCTTTGAGAAATACCTTGCCTTATGGAGCCTCGCGAATAACTGAGTTGGATTCGGCAAAGGTTCCACCTGAAATTGTGTATGGCTGTTCAGAAGTCGGTAGTCTATACACAACCGGTGTTCTCCACTTGGTTTTCGTAACAAAACTACCCCCGCATTGTATAGGGGATGTGGATGGTGCAATCACGTCATCCTCCAACAGTTTCTGTATTTCCTCCTCCAGGGCCTTTTCCTTAGAGAATGGCACTGGGTAAACCTTTTGGCGAACAGGCTCTTGAGTGGTCAAAGTCATCTCGAACTCCACCAACCTCGTTCGTCCTGGTTTATCAGTCAGTATCTCCTTATGAGACTTGAGAACCTGGGTTATCTTTTCCCTCTCCTGGGAAGTCAGATCAGGGTTCACCTGTACATCCTTGTAGGTTTCCTGGTGTACCAGGGGATATTCCCTTCCCTCGTTGGTTCCCACTTCTGTCTCCACTGCAACTGCCATTGCCAGGAGGTGAGCTGCTTTTTCTCCTGGTCTCTCTTCGTATTTCCGCAAGAGATTGATATGGAAAATCTTCGACTTTCCCCTTATCCGGATCTGATAGTTCGTTCTGGATATCACCCTTTCCACGGGAAATGGTCCTTGCCAACCTATCGCCAGTTTGTTGTTTCCCGTTGGGAGTAGCAACAATACTTTGTCTCCCACCTCTAGAGATCTGTCATTCGACCTACGATTGTAGTAAGCCGCATGTCTTTTTCTGGCCTTTTTCAAGTTTTGATTCGCCAGAGTCCATCCCTTGTGAAGTTTTTCTTTCAGTTCCTCCACATATCTGTAAGAAGAGATCACTTCTTCTGATAGTCCCCTCTTCAGTCCAACTCCTCAACATGGCTTCCAACGGTCCTTTGATTGGACGACCAAACAGCAACGTAGCAGGTGGTAGGCCTGTTGAGCCATGAGGAACTTCCCGATAGGCAAAGAGTGCTGCTGGGATATATTCATCCCACCTATCAGGTTTTTCCTGCGCTAGTTTCCTGAGCATTGTCATCAACGTGCCGTTGAAACGCTCTACTTGTCCATTGGCTTGAGGGTGGTAAGGGCTGGTATGGATATGGTTAGAGTGGAACACCCTAAATACCTCCTCCATAAGATTTCCACAAAACTGGGACCCATTGTCCGTCAGTATTTGATCAGGAAAGCCTAATCTAGTAAAGGCCTCCATCAGTGCATCCGCCACTCATTTCGAGTCAATCGTGGTCAACGGTATGGCTTCACCCCACATTGTACAGCAATCCACCATGGTGAGTATGTACATGTTCCTCTTCCTAGTCCTAGGAAGTGGACCCACAATATCGATGGCTACCCTCTCGAAAGGAGAGTTCATGATGGGCATTTCACCCAAGACCACCGGCGCTGTCCAGTGTTTCGGTGCCACCCTCTGGCACTCAGGGCATGACTTCACATACCGACGCACATCACCTGTCATTCCCGGCCAATAGTAATGGCAGGAAATTCGCTGCATCGTGGCGGCAATACCCATATGCCCCCTGAATGAGATGGTATGCCCCATATGAAGAATCTGGGAACGATGGGCCTTTGGGACCACTAACTGACCATGTAGGTTGTCTCCCCTTCCGGCTCTCCTGTAGAGTATCCTATTCTTCATATAGTACTGCCCCCGTTTGGGTGGATCAGCACTTTTCTGCAGCTTTTTGTAGCTAGGACTGTAGAGTAGCATCCTCACTCTGAGCAGTTCGCAACTCCCCTGGCAGTGGGTTAGTCACATTGGCTTCTGCCTCATCCGTTTTCGTCTGAGAGCGAGTCTGAATTGCTCCCATATGGATTGGCTCCCTGGGCATTCCCAGAAAGACATACCGGCAACCGAGGATTACGGGAAAAATGGGATCAGTCAACACCGCGGCCTTGATGGTGCCGGTGACATATCTTGACCGAATCTCCACTCTGGCAATGGGCAATTTCAGGGCTACAGCACTCTTCTGTGCAGGCTGTATCTCCATGGTTTCACCTGTGAATTGTTCTGGATGTACCAGATCCGCAGAAATCACGGCCTCCCCGTCCAGTCCTGTGTCGTATAAACACTCCACTTGACGACCGTTAATCTCTACCAATTCCACTACAGGTGGTTATTCCTGGTCTGGAGTCTCTCCTTCGGCCTCGACCTGTTCGGTGGGCTCCACCTTAGGTTTCCCGGGGCACACGACGAATTTAGAGTCTCCTGACTTTCCCCTGCAGTCAATAGCATTGTGTGTATTCGACCTGCAGTGTTTGCACCATTTCCTTGTCCTAGATTTTCTTGTGCCGGACTTGAGTGAGCTCTCCTGGTGGTGAGCATCCATATCGACCTTGGCATTGTCAGTGTCCACCTGCGTTGAAGTCACTTGACATGCCGCGAAGTGAGGGTTCTTAGCCTTCGATTTGCAATCCCTCGTATTGTGAGAAGGTGACTTACAAATCGAACACCACTTCTCCGACCATGGTCGTTTTTGTGTAGAGCTCGAAGTTTTCTTGCTTTCCCCCTTCGTCTTCTCCGAGCTTTCCTCTGAAGTTTTGACATATGGTTCCACCTTTTTAGTTCCTGTGCTCTTGGCTTTCTTCAGGTTATGTTTTTCCTGACTTTTGGTGTTTGTAGAAATGTTCTCTGCTGCCTCCCCATGGACCTCGACGAACCGTTCCGCCAATTTCGTCACCATGTCGATTCGTTCCGCCCCTTGTTCTCCCAAGAATGTCCTGAGAGGTTTTCGACATTTGCTTCCGCATCTGGTCGACTACCGTGAGCTCTTCCAGACTCTCATAGTCATGCGCAAACCCAGCCAAATCCATCCACTTATGGAGATATGCTTTCAGACGCAGACTATAGGTGGCGAACAACTCCCCCGGTTCTCGTTTCGCTCCTCGAAATTTTTTCCGGTAGGTATGTGACGTAACCTCGAATCGTTTCAGCAAAGCCGTCTTCAACTCGTCATAATTGTTCTCATGTCCTGGTGGCAGGCGAGAATAAACCTCGTAACCGGTCCCGCGTAAACCCTGGGATAGCTTGAGATTCCATTTGTCATGCTCCAGACCCCTAGCAACTGACATAGCCTTGAAGCGTTGAAGGTACTGGTCAATCTTCTCTTTGTCCTCCTCGTAGATCGCTAGAGGGAACTTCATAGCATGGTAGCTATGTCCACTTACTGGTGTTGAGCCAGGGAGAGAGGAACCTCCCACTGCTCCCTCAGTTTCCCCACTAGATTGCCTCTTGAGCTCGAGTTCCCGCATCCGGTACTCATGCTCCCTTTTCTGAGCCTCTTGCTCCGCTTCCCGTTGCTTAGCAGCTTGCTCAACCTCAAGTATCTTAGCAGCTTGTTCTGCTTCCAGTTTTTTAGCTTCTATTTCCAGCCTTCTCAATTCCAACTCGGCCTTTCGATCTTCCCTTTCTGCTTGACGATACTCCCTCTCCACTTCCTGTATGTAATCCGCTAGGCAGAACCCGACAATCCTATTTCTTCCCCCTTTGCTCTAAGTTCTGCCGTAGTTAATCTAGGAGTGGCCATTTTACAGAGAGGTAACTCAACAGATAGAGTATAGATTATCTCTAAACAACTATATAGATAATCACAAAATACTATTAATCTATATATTTATAACACACCACACAACACAACACAATCACTCAGTGACAAGAGTAGAATCAGGACCACAGACCTATGCAGACGTGTGAAGTGTGAACAGGTAAGATAAGTCCTAACACCTATCCACATTCACTCTAGCTGGATTCTCACTAATAGGATATCTCCATCCTCTAACTAAAGATCCCGTGTTAAAAGATCCCGTTGTCTAAAGATCCCGCTGTCCAAAGATCACGTTTACGAGCCCCCAATAAATGTCGTGTGTGTGTAAAGGATGAATGTCGTATTAGTTACTTGTTCTTCTTTACCACTTTAGTGTCGTCCCTGGAGTGAAGAGAATCAACACCCACATTTGTTTTAATTCAATATCTCTATTCTGGAGATATCCAGCAGACTCCGTCCACACACTCCCTCAATCTGAAGACACCTTCCTCTCACTCTTACTCACCCCTGGATCATGCCCCCTCTCATTCTTCCCCAACATAACATATTTGACAACTCGCGCTTCAACAAATAAAAACAAGAAATTTATTAAAGCAAAGAGTATATGTAGGAGAAGTGTATGTGTGTATAAGGTGTAGAATGTGTGACGTGTATTCTAATGGTAGACCAGTGATTTAGAAGCAAAGTCTGTAACATCATAGTGCTTAGCACACAACAGCACCATTTTTTCCGGACAGTGAACCTCACCCAGAAGATGACGACTTTCTCCAATCACTCGAACAAACAGGATGCTGGTAATCCGATAGACACTGTTGATCTTGGTCTTCACTCTACCACACGGTGAAGTTACTCTGTTTCCTAATATTTGTTTGAACTGATAGTCTTCCAATTAACTGAAATGTCACTTGGGGAAACTCTACTGTTTATTAGTTTCTGGTTATAACATTTTCCCCTCTTTTAGAACACAACCTATTAATGTTTGTTAGGTAGATGTGTATATAGATATATATATATATATATATATATATATATATATATATATATATATATATATATATATATATATATATATATATATATATATATATGTCCTTAGTATGCGAGTTATTAATCTTCGGTGATGAAGCTTATCACTCATTAAACACAACACTTCTGTTCATACAATTCCACTCAGCAGAAGCCAGGTTCCCGCAAACCAACTTGGGTATAAGCCCTATGTAGCGGCCTCTCAGCAACCTCTGTCTTCAGATGCTGAGCCATCATTGTGTCAAACTTTGAAACTGCTTCTTCGTAGTAAATCCTCTCCCACTCACGTGGAACACTCAAGGGGAACTTTACATGGAACCTGTAGAGCAGATAACATCATGGTGAGGGCAACTCAGTCCTGACCGTAATTAGGTGATTGTAGGCCAATAACAGCACTCAGATCTATAACAGAGATCCGATCTCTGTCATACGGCCAAATAACTCAATCATATGATCTGAGACATGGCAACACCAGGAAAGACTAAAGGAACGGGTAGAAACCCAGCAGATGCCCTACTGAAGATCCTACCATTACACATTCCCCTCCTCCCTCTCAACCATCCTTACTCTCTCTAATTATTATTCCACTACATTGTCCTCAACATCCTGAGTAAAATGATATATAACACAAGCTACTTGAAGCCACACAATAGAATACTAGTGCCGACGCTCCTATGATACTTTCTAGCACCGCACTTATAGAACATTCTATCACTAATCATAATACATTATATCACTACACAGTACTGTACTCTATTCCTAATCATACTCTTAAATTAGATATAATTAATTGCCTACCATATGTCTATTCCTGTTGTTACTCGAGAAACTAGGCAATCCGATTGGATCTAGGTCCGCGGATAACTATCACTACTAAGATAGGTTAGTCCCTCTAATATAACCCAACTCGGAATTATCCCCAATTCTAACACTACAGAATGTTTTCCTCGACTCCATCCACCTGTTTACCTCACTGGGTTTTATATGGGTGCTTGAGTGAGTCACCAGAAAGTCCAGACGCCAATCAGTCCAGAATCTGGCTTTGTCCTCCTGTTTCCAGACTAACCAGAGTCAATTAGCTGTCAAGTTTCCTTTTCATCTGTGGAGTTCTTTGTCTCATCCAACAAATATCCGGGTTGTCTGTGAGCCAGAGACCTTTCTCCCATTACAGAATCCTTCTGACCTCCAGCAGGCATTCTGTCTATCACTTGCAACGACCAACTTCCGTTTTGTAGACAGTACACACCTCTCGAACAACATCCTGTCATCAACTTGTCGACTATGTGTAGACAACTCTACGTGACTCCCTTTGATCTCATACACACTGTTGACCAGGTGTCGAGAATCTGTACCGACGTATTTTCCTCAGTTTGTTCACCATAAAAGCGTCAATTGTGTTAGCAAAACAATGTCGGGCCTTGTTGTCATCGATCGACTGACAAGTTAATTTATCCTGTGACAGCTAGGGAGATCCCATTTTGGTGCACCTCACACAGCCATCCGAGACAACGAACGCTAGACGCGGAACTGATCTTTCGAACCAGACCAGCCCTCACCCACTGGTCTATACAAAATACAGGAATGACGTGCATGTACCCAACACGTCTTACGGCGTGAGAACCCTTTTCTATGGGAATGACATGCATGTACCCAACACGTCTTACATGAGAACCCCCTTCTATGGGAATGACATGACATTCTATAGAAAATACAGGAATGACATGCATGTACCCAACATGTCTTACATGAGAACCCCCTTCTATGGGAATGACATGACATTCTATAGAAAATACAGGAATGACATGCATGTACCCAACATGTCTTACATGAGAACCCCCTTCTATGGGAATGACATGACATTCTATAGAAAATACAGGAATGACATGCATGTACCCAACACGTCTTACGGCGTGAGAACCCCCTTCTATGGGAATGACGTGCATGTACCCAACACGTCTTACGGCGTGAGAACCCCCTTCTATGGGAATGACAACACGCTCACAAGTGTTGGCTCTCAAACACACACACACACACACACACACACACACACACATCACACCGGGTCAACAACATACTGACAAGTGTTGGCTCCCACACACACACACCCACACATCACACTGGGTCAAATACACTCACAAGTCTTTGCTCCCACACACACACACACACACACACAAACACACATAAGTGTTGGCTCCCACACACACGTGTTGGCTCCCACAAAAACACACACACAAATTTTGGATTCCACACACACACGCGCAAGTGTTGGTTCCAACACACACACAAGTGTTGGCTCCCCCCCCCCCTCTCCCCCACACACACACATATAAGTGTTGGCTTCCACACACATACAAGTGTTGGCTCCACACACACAAGTGTTGGCTCCCACACACACATACACACATACACACACACATCACACCGGGTCAACAACACTCACAAGTCCTGTCTTCCTCCCCCCCCCCCCCCCCATACATGCACATCACATCTGGTCAACAACACACAAATATTGGCTCCCACACGCACGTGTTGGCTCACATACACACACACAAGTGTTGGCTCCCACACACACACAAGTTTTGGCTCACACACATACACACACACATCACACCGGGTCAACAACACTAACAAGTCCTGTCCCCCCCCCCCCCCCATACACACATCACATCTGGTCAAAAACATACAAGTATTGGCTCCCACACACACGTGTTGGCTCACACACACACACAAGAGTTGGCTCCCACACACACACACATCACATAAGGTCAACAACACTCACAAGTCTTTGCTCCTACACTCACACAGACACAAGTGTTGGCTCCCACACACATCACAGCAGGTCAACAACACTCACAAGTCTTTGCTCCTACACTCACACACACACACACACACACACGTGTTGGCTCCCACACAAATCACACCAGGTCAACAACACTCACAAGTCTTTGCTCCTACACACACACACACACACACACACACACACGTGTTGGCTCCCACACACATCACACCAGGTCAACGACACTCACAAGTCTTTGCTCCTACACTTACACACACACAAGTGTTGGCTCCCACACACATCACATCAGGTCAACAACACTCACAAGTCTTTGCTCCTACACACACACACACACACACACACACACACACACACACACGTGTTGGCTCCCACACACATCACATCAGGTCAACAACACTCACAAGTTTTTGCTCCTACACTCACACACACACAAGTGTTGGCTCCCACACACATCACATCAGGTCAACAACACTCACAAGCCTTTGCTCCTACACTCACACATACACAAGTGTTGGTTCCCACACACATCACATCAAGTCAACAACACTCACAAGTCTTTGCTCCTACACTTACACACACACACACATACACACACACACAAGTGTTGGCTCCCACACACATCACACCAGGTCAACAACACCCAATAGCTGCCCTGGAAAAGGCCAACAGAAAATACCAGAAGTGCGGAGTGGCGGGCTTGATAACACCCGGAGATTAAAGGCATAACAGTGTCAAGGACACCGGAATCAACTCTCGTATGAAGCTCCTGGAATGTCTAAACATTCAGTCATCACTATCGTTAACAGCACTGCCAAGTGACCTGGGCGATCATGATTCTCCACATCTCGCGATCTCTAATATATTATATCAGTTCATGTGCTAACATGTTTTGTTATGTTTTGTTTTTGTATGGGAAGACGATGAAGAATCTGTTCTCGCTATCTGCCTGTTTCATTCCTTCCTGAAATCTGTCCAGCTGCTACAAAATGTTTCAGATTTTTCTGACCACAGTGTGCCCAAGAAGTGTCCATTACCTCCTGTCTGAGGTCTCTGATGTGTTTTTGTTCTCTGGTCAGTGTGTGTTAGACTCTCGCAAAAATTTAACATTTTCCCTATGGCTGCTCACAGAGGTCACAGCATTATTCTGTAAACATATTTTGTGGTTCCCGGATTATTTGTTATTTCTTGTTTGCTAATTGTCCACGATTCACTGCCTATGTCAAAAGTGGTTGCATGTAACATGCAAGAATGCAGTTTCTAACTTACAAGAATGCAATATTATCCCTGATTACTGGTACCTGGGTTCACGACATTTTGCTTCAGCGGTGCCTTCGAATTATATTAATTGATTAGGACAAGTCAGATATTGACCAATTATATTATGTCTGGTCAACTAGTCGATAAGTTAATCAAACAATTAGTTATGTGGTCAAATAGAGAACTAATTAATCAAACAATTGATTATGCGGTCAACTAGTGAATTATTCAGTCACACATTTACTGACGCGGTCAACTAGTGAATTATTTAGTTAAACATTTAGTCGTGTGATCAACAAGTCAATTATTTAGTCAAACATTTAGTTATGTGCTCAACTAGTCAATTATTTACTCAAACATTTAGTTATGTGATCAGCTAGTGAACTATTTAGTCAAACATTTACTTATGCGAACAACTAGTGAACTATTTAGTCAAACATTTACTTATGCGGTCAACTATAGTCTGTTTACAATATAAAATTCCATATCTCAGTAACAACTGAGGGAAAATTATGAGATTTAGCATTTAACCTTATCATTATGTCCACCCAACAAAGAAATTTTGTTCTGGAGATTGTACAGCAGATTTCAATGTTTGTTTATATGTGGTATATAATTTACGGGTCAAAGATTAAGTCCATAATTTTTAATGTATTACACCTTCACCCAGACACATCCGCGCTTTTTTTTTTTTAAATGTTCTCGTGATTCACGATATGGCACCAACGGCGCGCAGTTAAATGGGATTGTTCAGAGGTGTCGTCAATGTGGGTTCTTTCATGAAACGTGATTATATAAATAAAAATATAAATAAATCTTACCATTAATATATTAACAGCTAATATTTGAATGTGTGAATATTGTTCAATGGGATTGAATGTGAAATTTTGTACACTTCAAAGCATCGCTATGAAGTTGTACACATATGTTTGTCAAGAAGCTGATCACAGGAAACTGTTTCATACTGTTACTTCTTCTTCTTCTTCGTTCATCCAGAGTTTTTTTTCGGATGTGATTGCGTTGTGCCTGTTTACAGCAGAGCTGCGTTCTTGCGCCGTTAGGCCGACACATCCGACTTCTGCGGGCATTTGTTGACCGGGTTAACCTTCCCGGGGATACTGTTACAAATCCCGAAAACAGAACAGTGCATGCATTGGGTTTGAGTAAATGGTCATTTCGTCGATGGGTCCAAGAATCTGGAATGAAACCAACACGCGATAAGCAAACGGTAGGTAGAAAGGCAATTGTAGACAGCTTTGACAAGGATGTCATAAGGCGAGCTATTATAAAAATGCTGGATGCCAAAGAAACAGTGACTGTAAGAAAACCTAGGGTTTCGTTGAGAAAGAACAATAACATAGAGCTATGCAAAACAACTTTGTGGAAAATTATAATGACATTAGGCTTCACTTTTAGAAAGTACAAGGGAGGTAGAAATATCCTTTGTGAGCAACCGCATTTAGGAGCCATGAGAAGCAGGTTTAAAAAAAAATCAAGTTGCATGTCCTTCACAGGACGTAGCAGTCAACCCCAGCATTTTCGCTGTTCGTGATTCCTGTGCAAATTTTACGTTCAGTAGTTTGCCATTGAGAATCAGCAGTGGTATGAATCACATCGGTAACTTACGGGGTATGTGAGCCGGCCGCTCAGAAAGCAATGGCAAACTACTGAGCGTAATCTTGCCAAGAAATCAACAGACAGCTGAAAGATTCTGGTGTTGACAGCGATGTCCTGTAAAGGATATGCACAAAAAAAAAAAAAAAAAAAAGAGTTTGTCATTGCTTTCTGAACAATCGGCTCCTATACCTTTTTTGAAAAAACCAGCACCGCTGTGTTTCGAACCCGGGTATACGGGCTCACAAACCGCGTTAGCAAGCCCTTAGTCACAGAGAAGCAGATACCTACGTGAAATAAGGGAAATGCGCAAAGAAAATTATGACATAGTGTATTTGGATGAGACGTGGATCAATGCGCACCACACAAGTGAAAAGGAATGGCAATCAATGGATGGAAAGATAAAGCAATATGTCCCCAGTAGTAAAGGGCAGCGTTTGGTCATAGCCTATGCTGGTAGTACTCATAATGGCTTACTATAGAACGCTGGACTCGTGTTCGTATCAAAGCATACAGACAATATGGATTATCATAATGAGATGAATGGTAATATATTTAGAGATTGGCTCGAGAATACAGTACTTCCATCGCTTGATAGACCGTCTTGTCTAATCATGGACAATGCATCAAATCACAATGTTGTTGCCCAAGAAGACAAAATACCTACGGCATCGAGCACAAAGGAAGCAATAAAGATATGGTTCCGAAGGGATAATATACCATTTCCAGAAGCATATTTCAAGCTACAGTTGTTATCCCTTGTAAAACAGGCAAAAAAAAGCCAGAAATATTAAATCGACAGTTGATAGAAGAGCATGGCTATAAGTGCTTGAGACTTCCGCCGTACCATTCTCATTTAAACCCTATAGAACTTGTGTGGGCTAAAATTAAAGGACAGGTGGTAGCTGACAATACTACATTCAAATTGTCTGACGTCAAGATACTAACCCAGTCCGCGCTATTAAATATTGATAAAAGTTACTGGAAAAAAATGTGAGGACCATGTGTTGAAAAAGGAAGAGGACTATTGGAGAAAGGATGGATTGAATTTTATGCAACCGAGAGCAGTCATCAGCCTACTGGAATCGTCCGACACAAATTAAGGTCCTGGGCAGATCGCAGACTTTAATCACGTGCACACTTACTGGGATATTTTGCTCCAACTATTCAGACGAATTGCATGCCCTAAACATTACAGCATCAGCACAATGTCAATGGCAACAGTTTGTATTCCACAGTGATGAATTTTCAATTTCGTAAGCCCTCAGCGGTAACAAACAACTGTATTGAAAAAAAAAAAGAAAAACACTAAACGCACTGAATACCAACAGAAGAGTAATATTGCTGTGGAAACTGACATATTGTGGCATAACAAGAAACATGAGAGTAAACACTTTGTCAAATTAGGGGACAACTTACGTACATACGAATCAATCTATAAACTTTAATGAAAAGAGGACCAACATCTTGGTCGTTAAGAAGAAAGCCCACTACAGAGACACTGACAACTATTTTCATAGTGCACAACAGGTAATCATGTTCCGTGTCTGAACGGTAAACAGCAGAGTAGACAATCTGTCACGAAGACTAAAAGCGGGTCTGTCACCCATATGTGCGTGCGAACAAACTACACAGACAGCTGAACAGATCCTTAAAAATTGACACATGATGACTAAATTGCGGTATCATTTCTGGTCACTCCATACGCACAATAACGCACAGCTATTTGGAAGCATTCACGAACTCAATATAAAAAGCTAAATGCATCCTAGTAACATGAATACTTGTGTACACATTATTAACCAGCAACTGAAGAAACATGAAGGAAATGAAAAATAAGGTAAGAAATATATTCCTTCTACTTTCCTGTCAATTTACACATTATTTACCCCATGCCTCTGTAAATTCTCTGTCTTTACTAATATTACACATTGCACCCCTCTCGGGAGTCTCCGTGGCGAAGAGGTCAAGCCGTCTGACTCGGGCTCCGAAGGTTGTATGTTCAATCCCGGGTCGCATCCTTCATTTCACGAGTGCATTTTTTCGGAGACTCCCGAGGGTCGTCGCTGGAGCTACGGAGTTCGTGCTTTGTGCGACGCTTTCCTCGCTGCGGAAAGAGACTGAGCCATATGGGATAAAAACCCGGTGCAATGCTGTCGACCCTGTCGACTTTCAAGCGACTTTTTTTTATTGCACCCACTCCCATACGAATCTGGCTACGGCTTGTACTTGTATCGTTACCCGAAATGACGTGCTTTACTGTAAGACTAGTTTGTTAGCGTGAATTCACTACATTTTCGCCAAAACATCAAAGAAATGTCGCCGTTTTTGATGATATAAGTTGCCTTTGGACCTATCAAAGACATATTCCTTGGGTGAGGGTAAATATAAGACGGTAGGAAAACTTTCATTATGATGCAACAAACAGTTTTCATAAAAACTGATCGTGAATAAAGGCATTCATTTCTGAACAGACTATGGTGAACTATTTAGTCAAACATTTAGTTATGCGGTCAACTAGTGAACTATTTAGTCAAACATTTACTTATGCGGTCAACTAGTGAACTATTTAATCAAACATTTATTAATGCGGTCAACTAGTGAACTATTTAGTCAAATATTTAGTTGAGAGGTCAACTAGTGAACTATTTAGTCAAACATTTAGTTATGTGGTCAACTAGTGAACTATTTAGTCAAACATTTAGTTATGTGGTCAACTAGTGAACTATTTAGTCAAACATTTAGTTATGTGGTCAACTAGTGAACTATTTAGTCAAACATTTAGTTATGCGGTCAACTAGTGAACTATTTAGTCAAATATTTAGTTGAGAGGTCAACTAGTGAACTATTTAGTCAAACATTTAGTTATGTGGTCAACTAGTGAACTATTTAGTCAAACATTTAGTTATGCGGTCAACCAGTGAACTATTTAGTCAAATATTTAGTTGAGAGGTCAACTAGTGAACTATTTAGTCAAACATTTACTTATACGGTCAACTAGTGAATTATTTAGTCAAACATTTACTTATGCGGTCAACTAGTGAACTATTTAGTCAAACATTTATTAATGCGGTCAACTAGTGAACTATTTAGTCAAATATTTAGTTGAGAGGTCAACTAGTGAACTATTTAGTCAAACATTTAGTTATGTGGTCAACTAGTGAACTATTTAGTGAAACGTTTAGTTATGTGGTCAACTAGTGAACTATTTAGTCAAATATTTAGTTTTGCGGTCAATTATTGAACTATTTAGTCAAACATTTAGTTATGCGGTCAACTTTGTTTTTCGCATATCCTTTACAGGACATCGCTGTCAATACCAGCATTTTACCGCTGTTGTCGATTTTTGGCAAGATTACGCTCAGTTGTTTGGCATTGCTTTCTGAGCGGCCGGCTCACTTATCCCGTAAGTCACTAACACGGCGACAACCGCTATCAATTCTCGCGCGCTGCGAGACCCTACGTGGATAAACGGGATTACGGAGAAAGTCGTTTAACCCCTCGGCCAGAGACCGGCATGCGGTCAACTAGTGAACTATTTAGTCAAACATTTAGTTATGCGGTCAACTAGTGAACTATTTAGTCAAACATTTAGTTATGCGATCAACTAATTGACCAGCTTCAACTTTTAAAACAACAGCCCAGTTAATGGACGCCGCGAGAGAGGAAGCATGACTCACTCCCCACAATCCCCAGGGTGCTAGTTTCACGAGATGCACGTACCGGGGAACAACAGAAGGAGTGGAAGGAGGTATGGAATCGACCTCTAAAGTGCAGGGCCAGGGCCGGTGAAGGAGGCAGCTGCATAACCTGTGAAACAGAACCAATTAAACGGCAGGTAAGTGACATTACGTACACGCAACAAGGCCACATCTAGGCTTGTATGTATGAGGCATGCACCAAGGCCAATACTCTCTCAAGAAAAGAGGAAGGCTATTTTTGTTCTAAATCTATTTCACTTATGCTCCAGGCATCAGAGCCCTCTTCTTGAAAACAGCTGTTTTAATGTTTAATGTTGGAAAGCAGTCGTTCGTTCGTTCGTTCGTTCGTTCTCTCTCTCTCTCTCTCTCTCTCTCTCTCTCTCTCTCTCTCTCTCTCTCTCCTCTCTCTCTCTCTCTCTTTCTTTCTCTCTTCTCTCTCTCTCTCTCTCTCTCTCTCTCTCTCTCTCTCTCTCTCTCTCTCTCTCTCTCTCTCTCTCTACACAGACACAAGATGAAAACCCGAAACCAATAACAGAAATTAGACGTACATTATCATGACATTGTAGGCATGTGACGAGATGTTAATTAACATGACAACCTAATGACGAGGAGTTAAATACTTGACAATTAGTGACGAGGAGTTAAATAACTTGACAACCTAGTGACGAGGAGTTAAATAACTTGACAACCTAAGTGACGAGGA
The DNA here is from genome assembly GCA_014155875.1 of Cepaea nemoralis. Lineage (NCBI taxonomy): Eukaryota > Metazoa > Mollusca > Gastropoda > Stylommatophora > Helicidae > Cepaea > Cepaea nemoralis. The sequence continues at coordinate 751,745 of JACEFZ010018320.1, read as the reverse complement.
GTTAAATAACTTGACAACCTAATGACGAGGAGTTAAATAACTTGACAACCTAATGACGAGGAGTTAAATAACTTGACAACCTAATGACGAGGAGTTAAATAACTTGACAACCTAATGACGAGGAGTTAAATAACTTGACAACCTAGTGACGAGGAGTTAAATAACTCGATAACCTAGTGACAACTGGCAACCGTGGCGGCGACAAGGGCCAGAGAGGGACAAAGAGATGGGCCACATGGCATGATGAGCACAAGACAGATCTAATCCGGAACCCCATTATGCAGGTGACGGTTGGTTGATCTTTCTTGATACAGGTCTTGATTTTTCGGCAGAGCCTACATTCAACCGGTAAAACGTCATAAGGCAGTTGTTCAGGCATATCCTTCGCCAAATACTCATCTCTGCACCATACAATCAGACATGTCCCTTGCTGTCCAACCACTGCATGTCTCCAAGTGTACATCGTGGACACGTGTCATAACACTCTAGCGAACAGCTAGCTAACAGCTAGCTAACATCTAGCCATCATCTAGCTAACAGCTAGCGAACAAGTGCCATATAAACTGGTGTCTCCAAGTGTGCATCGTGGACACATGTCATATGATACGCTAGCTAACATCTAGCCACCATTTAGCCACTATCTAGCTAACATTAGCTAACAAGTGCCACACAAACTGGATGTCTCCAAATGTACATCGTGGACAAATGTCATATGATAACCTGTTAAAATCTGTTTAACCTGTTAAACCTGTTAATAGCACGAGAAGGTCCTTGCTCTGGAACCCACGAAGCAAGAGGACTACCGGGAGACATTTAAAAAAAAAACAGACGGATAAGAGACTTAGAGGCGGATAAATAATATGGGGAGAGGAGGCGTGGAGATAGGAGAGAGCATGAAGCCCTGAAGCCGGTTGACTGAGTCTATGCTCCATGGTGGGGGGGGGGGGGGGGGGGGGCTAGGAGACAGAGAGAAGAAGAAGAAGAAGAAGAAGAAGAAGAAGAAGAAGAAGGGTTTAATGGTGCGATCCAGGTCGGAACGTGAGGTAGCTAGGCCATCTCATTCTATCTCGGCACGTGAAATCTGCCTCAGAACACGACCATTGTCTCAGAATGTAGAGGCGTGCGCGATAACGACAAAACTTGGAAGAAGAAATACGTGAACTGGCAGGTCATGTGAATGTGCAGACGCGGTGTGGCGGCAGCAGGAATGTTGCTAGACCACGAGGATATAGAATGCTGGACTCAACTGAGGAAACCTTACCGGGAACTCGGCTGTGAGTCAACAGCGCCAGTGTAAACTTGTGAAGCGTGTGTTGTTGTTTTCTTCTTGTTGACGGGTTTCTTTTTTTTTCTTTCCCTTCCTACTCCTCTGTCTAGCTAACTGCCTGATCGCGTGTATCTATGCCTAGCGTCGTGTGGCTTACTCAGAATGTTAAAAGTGCCTGACTGCCCGATACTCGCTCACTCTCTCTCACTCACTCTCTTGCCTCCCTCTCATTCTCTCCATGTCTTCCCGTCTCGCCTTCCCTCCGTCTTTCACTCTCATACGACAATGAATGTCATGTATAAAACACAACAAGCAAGTCAGTGTACATTAGACTACTGGCCAGAAAGACACGTACAGTTGCTGACCCCAGCCCACCTGGACACTGCAACAATCGCCACTGACGACCACGTCTCTACATAACCGACAACACAAGTCTGGAATATCATCACACACCCAAGCTACCATGCTCAAGATACTACAACTCCTAGACTTATCAAACCTCAAATAATAACAACACAAAAGACACGGTTGGTCACATCCTGATAGGACAAACAAACAAACGCAATGTAACAACTGATAAGATTCATGGACACAGAGACAGAGGAGTACAGCGACAGAAGACTCTCGACAATCTTATATCGTGATCTGCGACGATATGAGAATACGATGTTGATAGATAATGCTAAATAACGGAAGGTGTGATCTCCCGCGACACCTGGCAAGCACTTGGTGATGACTGACAATTGTGCTCTCCTTCGGTCAACTCAGCTGTTTTTAACTGAATGGCCAGGATCGGTCACGAGGTCACCCATGTACGTCACATCTGTTTACTGTACTCTAGAACCGTTTCTTCTTTCACCCACTGGCCCGCCCCGTGTATACAATCTCCAGGGTGAGTCTTGTGCCCACATCCCAGTCTCTGACCCACGTAAGCCTGGATGTTCTCTCGTCATGAGCCTGGCGTCCTGCCCCTACTGTTGACATGTGTTCACCATCTGTTACATGCTGAATCCTTCCCCGTCTCCGCCTTGACGGTCCGTTTCTCACTATAATTATCCTCTCTGGGGAATCTGTCTCCCTCTTGTCTGTCTTTCTGTCTGACTCTTGTCTGTCTCCCACACTCCACTCAAACACATCCTCCAATAAGAATCTGTCTCCCTCTTGTCTGTCTGTCTGTCTGACTCTTGTCTGTCTCCCACACTCCACTCAAACACATCCTCCAATAAGAATCTGTCCTCCCTCTTGTCTGTCTGTCTGTCTGACTCTTGTCTGTCTCCCACACTCCACTCAAACACATCCTCCAATAAGAATCTGTCTCCCTCTTGTCTGTCTGTCTGTCTGACTCTTGTCTGTCTCCCACACTCCACTCAAACACATCCTCCAATAAGAATCTGTCTCTCTCCTGTCTCCCACACTTCGCAATCACATCACCTCACATCAACCCCAAGTGGTCTGGGGGCTAGGATTCACGCTCTCACCGCGGCGGCCGGGGTTCGATTCCCCGCTCGGGGGGGAGGGGCGTGGTCTTGAGGTATGGTGTCCGCCTCGAGTGCTGGAGGTCCCGGGTTCAAGCCCCGGCGAGGACAGGGATTTATTTCACGTGGACTTCTAGTAATAAAATTTCCCCTGGTCTCTGGGTAGTGAGATCGGACGCCCGTGAGTATTGTTGCGCACGTAAAACAATCCCTTGGCAGTTGGAAATCGAAAAAGAGTAGCCTAACGGCGCTGCCCGGGCAAAATTTCGAGTTAAAAATCTACCCAAAGTATTTCAGGATCCTCGCCGGTGCTACGGAGTTCGTGCACTGAGCTGAGTTTCTCCAGACTCAGGTTTGAGGTAGGAGGAGAACGGAGCACTTATGGGTTACATCCGTGTGCCGTGATGTTGATCCATCGACTAAACTCCTCACAAAGATCACGTGCTTCTATATGCACTGGCACACTTGAATTGCCCGACCTTGACCTTGCTAATTTAAGACTCATGTTTCTGCTTCTGTTCATTGATACGACTAAACGTGGGCTGTTGCAGGTTTATTCGTGAATCAGACAGCGGGTGACACATTGAAGGTAGAGGGATAGACAGATGAAATACAGACACACGAATGGCACAATGTCCTGGTCTGATATCTGTCCGCAAGCTGTGAACGGAGCACGAAGCATGCAACATGGCAACATCGATGTCTGCTGACTGGGTCACTGCTAGCCACCAAGATGGAGGTGAAGACTGCGGCCAACTGCCGGGGGAAGAAGCTGGCGTACCCACGGCCAGTCACAGTACCGCGAAAACGCTGGTAGATGCACCGGGTGCCCAATGTTCGCCCCCGAGGGTTGGGGTGGCTTCTGGGCAGACACACTCAGCGGTGTCGACGAGGAATATGTACGATCATTCCATGACTCGAGAGTGTCTGTCTACGCAGGACAGGAGAAAGACGGCCCCGAGTCATGAATCGGACAGGACCGCCCCCTGAGAGTGTCGGGAAGGTAAAGCAGCCGAAATATTCGGCGAAGCAGTCTACTTCTGACGATCAGAAGCCCTGTCGTGTTTGCTCCGCGGCGAAGTTTTTATCACGAGGCGTGTGGATGCGTCCTTAGTTTCCTCGACTACTGATATGGGCGCTGATACCTTACTTGTGGACAGTACACGACCACCTGTGTTTGTGCCCCTGATTACTGTCCTCTGATGTCTTGTTATATCTTACCTTCAACAGATACATCCTGTATCTCTACATTGGGTATACTGATCAAGGGAAAGGTATCATCATGTGGCACGTCGAGTTGGCGTAGGCCTTCATGTTCTTCCACACACATCTGCGCTGTGCTCATGATACTTCTGACAGCTGGTCATCTTCCGTGTCACTCTGCCAAACCTTAACTTCTGACCGCTGGTCATCTTCCGTGTCACTCTGCCAAACCTTAACTTCTGACCGCTGGTCATCTTCCGTGTCACTCTGCCAAACCTTAACTTCTGACCGCTGGTCATCTTCCGTGTCACTCTGTCAAAGCTGTAACTTCTGACCGCTGGTCATCTTCAGTGACACTCTGTCAAACCTGTGACCTCTGGCGCTGGTCATCTTCCGTGTCACTCAGTCAAACCTGTGACCTCTGACCGCTGGTCATCTTCCGTATCACTCTGTCAAACCTGTGACCTCTGACCGCTGGTCATCTTCCGTGTCACTCTGTCAAACCTGTAATTTCTGACCACTGGTCATCTTCCGTGTCACTCTGTCAAACCTGTAACTTCTGACCGCTGTTCATCTTCTGTGTCACTCTGTCAAACCTGTAACTTCTGACCGCTGGTCATCTTCCGTGTCACTCTGTCAAACCTGTGACCTCTGACCGCTGGTCATCTTCCGTGTCACTCTGTCAAACCTGTGACCTCTGACCGCTGGTCATCTTCCGTGTCACTCTGTCAAACCTGTGACCTCTGACCGCAGGTCATTTTCCGTGTCACTCTGCCAAACCTTAACTTCTGACCGCTGGTCATCTTCCGTGTCACTCTGTCAAACCTGTGACCTCTGACCGCTGGTCATCTTCCGTGTCACTGGCATGTTGTCCTACTGCTGACCCGTGTGTCTGACACCCTGCTGTCACAGGCCTCTCTAGGCCTTCCTATGGAGAAGCCACACCTCAGTGGTTTACAGGATTCCCAGCACGGCAGGGAGAAGCCACATCTCTGTGGTTTACAGGATTCCCAGCACGGTAGGGAGAAGCCACATCTCTGGGCCTTCAGTTGCCTTATGCAGTGTCCATGGTTCCCAGCCATGCATTAGTTTGGGCTGTAGACAGCAGTTTGGGCAGCAGACAGCACCCTAACACTCCTTGCCTTGCTTACGATGGCAGGGACATATAGGATGGTCTTATGAAGGAATAATAGCGGGATATGTATTGAGGGGGGGTCATTATAGGGGGTCCTATGATGGCATTATAAGGGATCATGTGACAGCATTATAGGGGGTCATATGATAGCATTATAGGGGGTCATATGATAGCATTATAGGGGCTCATATGATACCATTATAGGGGTCATATGATAGCATTATAGGTGGTCATATGATAGCATTATAGGGGTCATATGATAGCATTATAGGGGTCATATGATAGCATTATAGGGGGTCATATGATAGCATTATAGGGGCTCATATGATAGCATTATAGGGGTCATATGATAGCATTATAGGGGTCATATGATAGCATTATAGGGGTCATATGATAGCATTATAGGGGTCATATGATGGCATTATAGGGGTCATATCATAGCATTATAGGGGTCATATGATAGCATTATAGGGGTCATGTGATAACATTATAGGGGTCATGTGATAGCATTATAGGGGTCATATGATAGCATTATAGGGGTCATATGATAGCATTATAGGGGTCATGTGATGGCATTATAGGGGTCATGTGATAGCATTATAGGGGTCATATGATAGCATTATAGGGGTCATATGATAGCATTATAGGGGTCATATGATAGCATTATAGGGGTCATATGATGGCATTATAGGGGTCATGTGATAGCATTATAGGGGGTCATATGATAGCATTATAGGGGTCATATGATAGCATTATAAGGGGTCATATGATAGCATTATAAGGGGTCATATGATAGCAGTATAGGGGCTCATATGATAGCATTATAGGGGGTCATATGATAGCATTATAGGGGTCATATGATAGCATTATAGGGGCTCATATGATAGCATTATAGGGGTCATATGATAGCATTATATGGGGCTCATATGATAGCATTATAGGGGGTCCTATGATGGCATTATAGGGATCATGTGACAGCATTATAGGGGGTCATATGATAGCATTATAGGGGTTCATATGATAGCATTATAGGGGTTCATATGATAGCATTGTAGGGGTTCATATGATCGCATTGTAGGGGTCATATGATAGCATTATAGGGGGTCATATGATAGCATTACAGGGGGTCATATGATAGCATTACAGGGGGTCTTATGATAGCATTATAGGGGGTCATATGATAGCATTATAGGGGGTCATATGATAGCATTACAGGGGGTCATATGATAGCATTATAGGGGTTTATATGATAGCATTATAGGGGTTCATATGATAGCATTGTATGGGTCATATGATAGCATTACAGTGGGTCATATGATAGCATTATAGGGGTTCGTATGATAGCATTACAGGGGGTCATATGATAGCATTATAACGGAATATGTAGGGGGGGGGGGTGATTATACAACAGCATTATTGCTGAATGTGTACCGGGGTTCATATTATAGCATTATAAGATCACATAATCTTTCTGTCAGTGCTCTTAAACTTGTTCTGGAATGTCAGGCAATGAGCCAACAGAAATAATGTTTTTAAACGATTGGCACGCATAAATAAAAGCGAATCTCGAGGCTACATGTGGCTATCTCTACCATGACAGACTGGCCACGATAACTGCACGCAGACTGGGTACGATAACTGCACGCAGACTGGCCACGATAACTGCACGCAGACTGGGTACAGCCGCTGCCTGGGCAACCGCTCCTGGCGTTTTTTTTTTAAGGGGCGATAACAGGGCGCCCAATTGAGATAGCAACATTTTTGGAGATGAGAAATTTAAACTGTGGTAAAAAGTCAGCAGCAGGTCTGCTCAATTATATAGTAAAGTTCTGTCGTCGGTGAAAACTGGGAACCACAAGTTCATCACAGTGACAAGGACATGTTCATGTACGGTGTTGGTTGGCACTCAGTGTGGACCTGACTGCACGGTCTCTCCCTACATCACAGAGACATCAGATATTTCATCCGCTGGCTCCAGGGATGTCATGAGATGTTTGCGGGCCACAGTTAACACCCATCAGCATTTAGCAAATCCTTGGCAGAACGTCGCTCTCTACACCGCCGGGCGAACAAACTCTCCATCTCTGGACAGTTCCCCCGCCTCGTGCATGTTTATGCCCAGCGTATCTGCAACGTCCTGTGCCCACAACATGTCCCGTTGCTAGGATTAAATTAAAATATTTGCACATCCTTTACAGGACATCGCTGTCAACATCAGCATCTTTCAGCTGATTGTTAATTTCTTGGCAAGATTACACTCAGTAGTTTGGCGTTGCTTTCTGAGCAGGCCGGCTCACACACCCGTAAGTTACCGACGCGATTCGAAGCACTGCTGATTCTCACCGTCGTCACGTTACTTACGACGAGTATACGAGATTACGAAGAAAAGTCGCTAACCTCTAGACCAGGAAACCGGCGTTGCTAGGATAGACTTATACAAAAACACGCCCAGCGTACTCCGCAGCTCAGCCGTGGAACAACAAATCAACAACCCCTGCATATATCATCGCAAACTGTTCGAACACTCTCTAGGTACAGAATACTTTTCTCCTTAATAATAATAATAATAATAATAATAATAATAATAATAATAATAATAATAATAATAATAATAATATAGTATAACAATCAATTTACATTCTATAGTGGGACGCGCCAAGGCACCACGGCCAGGTTCTATACTGGCAAAGTCCTATTAACAGGACCTAGCCGTGCGTCCTGGGCAACAGGTTCCTTCGGAGTCCTGACCAACGAAGTAGGATCGCTGATTCTTCCGAAGTCGGAGAGTATCTGTCTGTACGGCGAGGAACCACCAGTCTGCACACCAATAAGCCAGACATGGGACAACGGATACTCACGCAAACCTCAGTTCGGTATGACATCACACTGATGTTAGACAACAGGATGCCTTCATCCGACATACAGGACTTCACGCTGGAGATCACAGCCAGCGAACACAAGCAAGCAAGCAGCTTTCTGTAGTACAGTTTGTCTCTCTTGGCTAATAACAACTGCCACATCAATATTAGCGAGTCATATCATGATTACTCTGTGGTGAAGGTGTTACGGGCGCAGTTCGTAATCCCGCATATTGCGTTCGAAACACGGCTGCGGGTGATTTGGCAGCAGACCGCATCGCCTTGTTTTTTTTTTATACAATGGTATGAGTACCGGTGGTTCAGAAAGCAATGGCAAACTACTGAACGTAAATTTTGCCAAGAGATCACACACAACCAAACAATGCTGGGGTTGACTGCGACGACGTCCTATAAATGATATGCAACTAACTAACATGTAATGATTACTGCACATGTCCCGTGCCTTTATAATGCTTATATTGATTATATTGATATCGTTGTTGTCCTTGATTAGCCTCATAAGTGATGTATGAGTGAAATAATGTATGAAAGGAGAGAGATTAGAGAGAGAGAGAGAGAGAGAGAGAGAGAGAGAGAGAGAGAGAGGAGAGAGGAGAGAGAGAGAGAGAGAGAGAGAGAGAGAGAGAGAGGAGAGAGAGAGAGAGAGAGCAGAATGTTGGGTCTGCGTTCACAATTCTTAACCCTTGGCAATTACAGTTCACCCGTTCGTGCCTTCACTGCTAATATGATAGTTTTTCGTTGTTTCAGTATTGATATGTAATCAACATTCTGCACTAAGCGATCTACGAGCTCCATGAGGGCGTGTCACACATGCTAGTGAGGATCCCATTGATGTAAATGTGGGGAAGATTGGGGAGGGAAGGGTGCAGATGCCAGTGGCGGCTTTGTACGGTGTAGAGGTTTGAGTCCATACACATTGTGACTATGTGCAGGGGCTGGAAGAGAGGTATCAGTGGCGGATGTTAAGATATAAGAGACAGTGTTATAAATAAGCTGTATGAGTGGGCAGGAGCTGGGTAAGGGGTTCACTGTGAACCACAAACTGTGTCGGAGATTTGGGTGGTAGGGTAACAACCAGGGACTCAATAATGATCGGATAGCGGAATGACACGTGCATGTCAGCTAACTGTAAGGCGCCGTGGGAAAGTGATGAGGCAATCATCTACGACCTGCTCACAATACAAAATTAGTGGTATCTTTTCAGGTGATAAAACGTTATATCATTTGATAAAGGAACAGTGGTAATAATAGCCTGGAATATGGCAGCGAGCTCTAGATGATGTGTGCTACACCCAGCCTACATACACCCATTAGAGCAGTGGTTATCAACCGGTGGGGAGGGATAATTTTAGGGTTTCTAGTGGGAGGGTAGGATTAAGATTATTTCAAGATTGCGTTAATACAAGAACTGATTACTTGATATTGTTTTTCTCTCCATATTTTACGGTTCTGTGCTTCTCGCCCTTCTTAAATTCATGTTATAACGTAAGTAGGCCCGCAAATCACGCTTAATGTAGACGTCTAGACTTGTTCTAGTATGTAAGTAAGTGTTATTAAATTTAGTTTCCAGTTTTACGTATACTGTGTAGGGCCGCGGGGCGGGGGTGGGGGCGGGGATATAGGGAGAAATACGAAAGGGGGGAGGGTGACGTTCTGAAAATATGGTGAAGGAGTGCATGGGCCAAAAAAAAAAAGGTTGAGAACCACTGCATTAGGGTGTTTCTGGTAATAAACTGCCATAAACGTCTGAAGCACACAATCAGCAAATAGCATGCCACGAAACTGGTTCTAATCATATATGGATCAGTGAGTCTGATACGACCAGTGAGGGGTAACCAGCAGGGAGTCTCAGATCTGGCTTGTGATGAATATGTGCCATAATCAATATTGTGTGAGACATAACGATCAGGGATGTCCAAGCACGATCAGTGAGAGAAGGCGATCAATGAGCCTGACGCGATCAGTTACTTTAACACGATAAATAAGTCTGAAATGATCAATGAGTCTGAAACGATCAGGAAAACTGACAGAATATGTGAGATAAAACGATCAGTGACAATCAGTGAGAGAAACAGATAACCGAGAGAAAACTATCAGCGAGCCTGGCACGATCAGCGAGTCTGAAACTCCCGAGAGGGTAAATGCTCCTTGTGAAATACGACGAGGAAACTGATGCTGTAGTAGCACAATGGTAATGTTACTGGCCTGTCACTTGGTGGTGGCGGGTTCAAACTCCCTCGAGCGGGAGACGTTCAGGACCAGATGGCTCCAAGACTGACCCAGTCTGATAAAACGTGTACAGTGCAGTTGCCTGGAATGTGACTTGACTGTTTCAGCTGTACTGTTTACGAGTGGGGAGAACTTGTGAAATCTGCAGCCATCGTGAACTTCAGAGACTGTCTCTATTCACACAGGAGTCGGCGACAATGAAGCAGCAGGTGTACAGACATCAACAATGGAGATGGAGATATGTGATTAAAGTAAAGGTGAAAGACAAACATCAACGACGAGCGAATCCCCATACATCAGCTACAGGCTGTCATCTAACCGTGGACAGAGAACCAGACAGTCTAGCTAGTCGAGTCAAGTGTCCATGAAAGTGTGTTTCATATATGAGCATGCGCGAGCGTTCATACAACAGGCACTCATCCTGGGTACAGCAACCCCATTTCACAGGCAGGATACTCTAGATTGGGTTTAGCGACCCCATTTCACAGACATGGCACTCTAGATTGGGTACAGCGAATCAATCTTGGCTGGGTACAGCGAATCAATCTCGGCTGGGTACAGCGAATCAATCTCGGCTGGGTACAGCGAGTCAATCTCGGCTGGGTACAGCGAGTCAATCTCGGCTGGGTACAGCGAATAAATCTTGGCTGGGTATAGCGAATCAATCTCAACTTCGTACAACTAAACAAATAGGGTATAGCGACTCCACTTCACAGAAAGATCTGTGTTCACAAGTGAGCCTGTGCCCCTGGCTTATAGTAATAAGTGTTCCGTGAATCTATGTTTGAAACTGCATGCTTTGCTTTGTTGTGATAAGGCACACCGTTCTGCCCCGGTCACTGAATTAATCCACTACATTACAGTACTTAAGAGGAGAAAGTCAGGTTATGCCCCATGATCTGTGGGTGAGTTCCCTTGGGCTGAAAGCTACAATCATTGACATGCTAACGGTAGACATTCGACAAGATGGTAGGTTTTAAAGGGGGGGGGGGGGTGGTGGGGTGTATTGTGAGTACAAAAGTAAACATAGGGAGATAGAAATCAAAAGACAGACAGACAGACAGACAGACAGACAGACAGACAGACAGACGGACGGACGGACGGACGGACGGACGGACGGACGGACGGACGGGACGGGACGGACGGACGGACGGACGGACGACAGACAGACAGACAGACAGACAGACAGACAGAGACAGACAGACAGACAGACAGACAGGACAGACAGGACGACAGGACAGACAGGACAGACAGGACAGACAGGACAGACAGGACAGACAGACAGACCACGGAGACACTCACAGTTCCAGGATGAGCACCACCTCTATGTTGGTCTCATACACGTCATACAGGCTGATGATGTTGCTGTGGTTGAGCTGGCGCAGGATGTTCACCTCCTTGTGGATGTCCTCCATTCGCGCTCCCTTCCTGCCCCCTCCCCGCCGCTTGCGGATGAACTTGGCCGCGTACCCATGTCCCGTTGTTTTGTTGGTCACTCGACGAACTACTGCAAAATGACCGCTGCAATGGAACAAATACAGATACGTGAAAGTCAAC